>CM053325.1:42422176-43022176 GCA_028583605.1 Dastarcus helophoroides
AATAATATACAGGATGTTCCGTTTAAAAATCAAAAGTTAGTATCAGTTTTATTGAAAATGACAGCACTAATAATGTCATCTTTATGTTAAAACTTGATGTTTTATAAGTACATCAAGTGTAGCAAGTTTGAAAATTTTATCTTTATAAATAAAAAAAAATAGGGAGTGTCCCATGATCCTTGTTCACCCTATATGTTCAATTTTCATTCTTAATTGTCAAACTTTTGAATTTAAATCGGAACTTTTTTTTAAAAATTTCGGTTTTCTTAAATTTTTTAAAATTTATAATTTACAATTTCAGTTTTTAAATTTTCCTTTAAAATTTTGATCTGAAAAGTTCGACTTTTTTTCATGATTTTTACTTTAATTTTTAATTATTACCCTTTTCTACAGTTAAGTCAAAATGTATAATTGAAACTTAATATTGCTTTACTTGAGCAGTGTTCTCCATTGATTTATTTTCAAGACCTTCCAGTTTGATATTTTTTCTAAATTTTCGACCTTAGTATTAAAATACCAACTTTTTCCTTGAAATTACCTAAATAGCTTTTGAGTTTCTTTTTCTTAGAAACTTCGACATTGATATCTCTAATTCGTTATATATTTTTATTCAACCGACTGCTATATTATAGGATATTAAACTGTAGAATCTTCAAAAGTGTTCATTAACAAGCATTTTCACCATAGAGCGTTAAAATATGAGAATCTAAACTGCATAAATTGAAAGACGTAATATTTCAAAAAATGTTCCACTTTGATCTATAATTACAAAATAAAAATGTATTGTTTATTTAACTGGAATTTACAAGTAATATCATTTGTTATTTCAAGTTGAAATTTGTAAAGTGTTTGTGTTTATGTTTACCAAAGTGAAAGAAAAAACGTCATTGTATACGTTATAATTCTCAGGTTTGGAAGGAGAACGTGCTTGGAATCGTTCCAACATATGATATGGTCCATGATAAAACAAATAATATGTTTTCGCGGACTAACTTTAGCGACCATATTACAGATTTATTATTGATGCTTATTAACATTAACATACAGCACGTTGAATCTCCTCGTGCTATTTATACGTTGTAAATTGCCAGTATAATTAGTTCGCAGTTCATTGCATTTACTTTATAATCTTGGCCATTCTACAAAAACCATATAAATTTTTATTACGGTCGCAGTCAATCGTCGCAAAGGAAGGAAATGTTTTCTTCAATTTTCGCCATGATTGCGGGATATATTATCGGGTGTAAGAGAATCACGGTATATCTCCTATTTTTACTTTATTTATTAAGATACAATTTTCAAACTTACTACGCTTGCTGTACTAGTAAAATATAAATTTTTGACACAAAAATGACACTCCTACTGCTGTCACTTTTGTTAAAACTGATACCAACTTTCAATTTTTAAATAAAATACCATGTATATTTTTACATTTTGGAATTTGTACAATTTTCTGAATACAATTAATATAGGATACGTAATTTTTAGAAGATCAAAAAATATTTTAGTTCCTTTTTTGTGACCCAGAGGGCTATGACTCATCCTAATTAATTCTAATGGACCACCACATTAATCCTGCAAAAATTAAATGACGTTTTGTGTTATTATGTGCTTATATTATAAAGAGAGAACTTCTGATCGACTGAGAAACCTAATAATCAACTACTGAAATCGGAAACATGAAACTTGTACAGAGGTTTCCTGATGTGGATGTGCAATAAGAAAAAAAATTAAATAATTCTTCCCCTCCGGGGTGAAATAAAGTTTCGAAATTATCATCGAACAAAATTAATGCATTTTAAAATCTAAACTTTTGTTTAAATGCTCTAGAAAAAAATTATTAGAGCACTGTTTGGCCGACTTTTACAGTTCAGCCCCTAAAGGCGTAAAAATAATTGAAATCGAATTTCGAGTTTGGTATGGAACAAACTAAATGTAAATAATGAAACTTGAGTTTCATTCCAGAACATAATAATTCAAGTTCTAAGGGGGTAAAAAAGGGTATTAAAAGTTGGTAAGGAAAATAATTTAAAAAAACCATTTTATAACTCAAAATTTTGTGTATAGAATATATGAAATAAATAATGTAGCATATATATAGGCGGTTTTAATATTCAACACCTAAAGGAAGGAATCAGTACCCCAAGTTTAAGTGCAAACAATCAAAAAAGTAATTTATAACCCAAAACTCTATGCAAATAATGTATGAAAAATAAAATATAAACACGGATTTGACAGATTTTAACAAATCAGCCTTTGAAGGGCAAAGGCGGGGCCGTGTCGTGCTATGATGCAAAGAGGCCACCGCATCAGACAGCGCCTTAAAGAGGCGGCACAAGCAGCCAAATCAAAATATTATTTGAATCATTCAATAATTAAATATTTTTGCACATCGCTTTTCAACCAGGTGTTTTTTTAGTTGGTAGGTTACCTTTATATGGAGTATCATTTATTATAAAGGCAAACTGATTTTGTCGATATGGCTAATCGGAGCTAAACTACATTTCAAAAATATTTTCAACTTCTTATCACTTCCGGTTATACCGAAAGTAGACATCAACTTTCTTATTTTAAACAGCAGCTTCCAAATTTTATCCTTTATTTGGATTTTACGTAAAAAAATAAGGTGAGTTTATGTATACATGTCTATTGATAGCTTTAATAGTTTTTAAGATATTTCAATTTTTTGGAAAAAACTCAGAAAAGAGGGTTATTTTGACTCTTTGTATCTTTTTTATTATTTGCAATAAAAACATGAAATTTGGGTCTAAGTCATGGACCTAATCAGGTCTTACATTTATTACACAGGATGATGGAAATTTTATAATTTTTATTGTTTTTGTTTTATTCAAAAAAAACTCTGTTTTTTTTAATGGGAACTATGTGCTTTCTAAACATTTTTGAATTCTTCACGTAAAAAGAAGAAAAAAGTTGTATGACTAATTTGTTAAAATTCTGCAGCGTTACAGAGATATAATAAAAAAGAAAAAGATATCTTTTTTTTTCTAGTAGCAACTTGGTACTAGACACGAATGTAAGTTTCGCAAAAATGGTTTGTTAAACAGACATCTCATTTTTGAAGTAATGAAAATCAACAACAAATGTTCAAGAAAATTTGTCATTTAACTGTTATGCTGTTAGATTAGAACTTAGGATTTGTAAAAATTTTAAAAAATAAGTAAAATAATTTTTTTCTTCTTTTTATGTGAAGAATCCAAAAATGATTAAAAAACATATAGTTCCCATTTAAAAAACAGAGTTTTTTTGAATAAAACAAAAACAGCAAATATTATAAAATTTCCATCACCCTGTATAATAAATAAAAAATCTGTTTACGTTGTTATAGTCTCTATAATATTCCGTGACTTCAAACCAAATTTCATGTTTTTACTGCAAATAATAAAAAAGATACAAATAAAAATAACCCTCTTTTCTGTCATTTTTTTTTCGAAAAATTGAAATATCTTTAAAACTATCAAAGGTAGTATTAAACATGTATACATAAACTCATCTTATTTTTTTACGTAAAATCCAAATAAAATATAAAATTTGTGGGTTGCTATTTAAAATAAGAACGTTGATGTCTACTTCCGGTATAATCGGTAGTGGAGGAAAGTTGAAAATATTTTTAGAAGAAAGTTTAGCCCGGATTAGGCCCATCGACAAAACTAGTTTGCCTTTATAATAAGTAGTACTCCACATAAAGGTAACCTCCCAACTAAAAAAAAACACCCGGTATATCGGTCTATGTCTATGTGGAAAAATGCGGCTCTGAGCGCTGCATGCGGCTCTTCATTGAGTTGACTGCGGCTCCCATTAAAATTTTAATGTTTTTTATTAAAGTTTAGACTGAAAATTAAATAAAATTCGAAAGTGTATAAAACATTTTTCAAAATTGCAAAATCAGTAAAATTACGATTGATGAAAAAGTCGAAATTCTTTACGGACGAAATTTCGAATTTAAACTCGAAATTTTGGCATAATAAAATAATTTAAAATTAAGATAAAATGGAAATTAGTAGATACAAAATCGAAAATGTTCAAAATAACTTCTTGTAATTTAAAAAAATAGGTCATCAGTTACGTCTGATTAATCAAGTATCAATTTCGCAAACAGAAAAAGAAAGAAAAAGACGTTGCTTGAGGAAAATTAAGAATAGAATAAAATTTGAATGCGTTACTACAAAACTTTTAGAAAATAGCGAAATTTTGAGGTAAAATTGATATTTGTAAAAAAGATAAAGAAAGTTTTTTTCACAAATGTCAAGTTTTCTCTCGAATTTTTCATATTTTCCTCAAATGTCTGAGTTTACATTTTAAAATCCTTATTAAGTATTATTGAGACTAAATTAGAAATTTGAAAATGTTGAGATAAAAGATGGACGAATCGGAATCAGATAAATTTCGAGAATATAGTCAACATTTCAAAAACTCAACAATACAAGTTAAAAGTCTAAATTTCAGGAGAAACGTGAAAATTAAAACTTTTGAAATTTGGAAGAATTTGGAGAAAAATATCAAAATTTGTCAGATTTAAAAAAATATAATTTCAAAAATGTCGAATCAAAAAAAAAATTGAAATATTAAAAAAAGGCAAAATTTTGAAAAAATTGAAATTTCAATAAAAGCGGGTATTTCGAAAATATCGAAAATTCTAAATAAGTAGAAATATTCAAAAAGGTTGGCATTCTTCAAAAATAGGTAGACATTTTGAAAAAAGATTAAATCTTTTTTTAAAAAAAGTGAAAATATTTAAAAAAGTCGCTGTTTTCAAAAAAGTCAAAACTTCAAATAAAGGTTATTATTTTCAAAAAAAGAAGAATTTTGCAAAAAACGTCAAGTCTTTCAAATAAGGTTAAAATGGAAAAAAAAGATCGAAAACTTTTAAAAGGTCACAATTGTTAAAGGTCAGAATTTTGAAAAAAAATTAAAATGTCCAAAATGGCAAAATTTTCAAAAAAAGCTACAATTTAAAAAAAGTAAAAACTTTCAAAATATCAAAAATTATAAAATCGAAAATTTCAAAAGTGAACATTTTTAAAAATTTTAAAATTATTTAAATTACAAAAAAAATAAAGTGAAAGTTACCAAAGATTCTGTTTTTTTTAGGTTAAAATTCTAAAAAAGTCGCAAGTTTATAACTTTTAACAGTAGAAATTCACAATATTCTGAGAAAAAAATTGAGATTAAAAAAAGTTTAAACAGGTCAAAATGGTGGATAAAAAACTGATACAATTTCAAAAATCATCAAGGCAAGAATTGGGAATTGCATACAAACACATATACAATATATTTACATTTTTAACAAAGGATTGTTTATACAATTTCAAGAAAAAGTCTACATAATATTAAAATAAAAATTTTAGATAAACATGTAAATAGTTAAAGTGCGAACTTTTTATTTCGAGGAAAAGTTGAAATTTTGATTAAAAAAACTCCTAAATTTTTAAAAGTTTTTTTATTCAAATTTTTAAGAATGAAAAACAGGATTAAAGTAAAAGTGTTGACTGATTTTTTTTTGTAAACATTTCTATTGCTGTCAATTTTTGTTATTTTCTTAATTTTAAGAATAAAGTTCTTCCGCAAAAAAAAGAAAACCAAGTTTAACAGCTATTCTTGAAACTAGCGAGGTGCCTGGTTTCGTCTGCGTGGACAATGTCTAGATCACAATATGATATAATTTTTTTCTATAAAATGTGATAAAAAATCATTCTGTCTAGTTTTATTGAGAATAATTTATTTTGGTATTTATTTTGGGGTTTCTGCGAATACTACATTTTCTGTAATACATCGTAATGGAACTAAAATGTATTGACTTTCAGCATTCCCTAATTTCTAAAGGCTAACATACAATTACGAAGAATTATAACTAAATAGTTCTCTGTTAACTAGCGACGATCGCGTTTCTTTGCAAAGTAAACTAACAATTTTTAAACAGTTCTATTTTAAAACAAATCTCTTGCCTAATTTAATTTTATGATACCAAAGTAATAAATATACATATCCTATTGTATTAATGTTCAATAACCATTTTTCACTCTGGAAAATTTTAATTTATTTAAAATTTGACACTTGACATTCAACCAATCCAAGTACAAAATCAGAAACGAAGCAGACCAAAATTGTTTTTAAAAAACATAATTTTTGGCCTATAAAAATTTTTTTTATTTTTTTTATTATTAAATTAAATAACCTTTTTGGCCCCCTTACGACTTGAATTTTCAAAATTGACCAATTATGTGTTTAGTCATTTTGAATACTTTTTAAAGATGATAAAAAGATTTACGTTTTTTTTAATAAAAATCGCTTTGTTTCATTCTTGTTGAAGATTGTTAAAAAAATAGGTTATAGACTGCATATTTAATTCTTTTTAATACTAATTGTGAAAGACCATGTTCTCTTTTTTAATTCTTTTAAAAATGAATTTTCGGCAATCGTTTTTCATTGTGTCTAGATTATTAAAGCAATCTCTCGGGGCTCGAGATTTTAGGATCGACCAAGGACGTTTTTAGTTGTTCTTTAATATTTTTTTTAGTTTTTTTACTATTTTTTTGGAGTTATTAAAATCGGCCAAGTATTATTTATGTTATATATTTCTTGCCCAAAATTGAGAGTTATAAAATGATTTTTTAACTTTTTCCATCCAAATACGTGTTTAATTATTTCTTTCATAGTATATTTGCATAGATTTGGGTTAAGAAATACATTTGTTATCTTTTCCAACTAGGAATTGAATCGGCCAGATACAAAGTTCAATTATTTATTTCATATATTCTTTACATAAATCTTTGGACTATAACATAATTTATCAATTTTTTTAACAACCTTTGATACCTCTGTTTATCTCCTTACGGGTTGAATTGATAGAATTTCTCTTATAGATTAGGTATTTACTCAAAATTTTAGGTCATTAAAGGTAGTATTAACTTTGTTCCATAAAAGTTCTAAACTATGTTTCACCCCCTTTCACCCCTTTAAAGGCAGAATTGATAAAATCGGCCAAATACGTGTCTAACAATTTTGTTCGTAGAAAATTTATACAGACCTTTGCGTTCAAAATGCACTAATAAATTTCTTCCATGTTAATTTGAAAAGATTGTTTCATCTCCGTTTTCCCCCTTGATGGTTGAGTCTATAAAAATCCCTTCATTCACGATATCATGACTGGAATCGACTATCCAAATTTCGTATGTGACTTCATAACCTACGGCTGTGGGTTAAGGTTTTTTAGTCGATCAAAAGTTCTGTCTTTATAACATTAATGTAGATATAGACAAATATTGCAATAGATTCTCAGAAGCAACTTTGCTAGTTTTTATTCTCTGAAGTGCGAACGAACTCGGGAAAGGTCGTTTTAATTTTCGAAGTAGCAGAAAACTTATGTTGAAATGCCGAACTATCCCCGAAAGTAAAAATACTGAGAATACATAAATCTAGTATATACTTTTTAATATCACGTTTTTTTGGTATAACATAATTTTGATAACAACGCTTTGCACATTAAATTCCAATTGAAATTTGTACAAAATTATTTTGAGCGACTAATTTATATGTACACGTTCCATTATTCAAATAACGTGCCGAACAACCGTATGGTTAGAGTATACCGCGTGGTTAATTGAGTCATTTGAATGCAGCAAATTATTGTGCAAACATTAAATTCGTTTGCAATTGACTTTATGAAATCATTATTAAGAAATAATAGCTGGATTATGATAAAATAGAAAGCATTTCATGAGTGATTATTTTAAAAAATATGTGGTATCATTTTTCAAAATACAAGGTGTCCATTTTTCGAATTCAATCTCACTTATTCCAAGAAATATGACGCAACTCAAGCTTTCAAAATTTTAGTGGTAGCAAAGTTTTTATTGTTATGTGTTGGGTTCGATTTAAAAGATGCCGTGAATTTAATAAACTTTATTTAAACTAAGAACGTACAACAACGAGTAACATTAATTACGGAAAACTGAATATCCGAATGCTGAATCCCGTACTGAATAAATCACGATCGGGGTGTGCGTATTTTTAATCTACATCTATTACACCAAATTATAGAATTTCTTCTTTTGCATTATTTGTCAAAAACTATCAATGACTGAATAAATTATTAAAGCACTTTTTTATGGAAAAATAAAATTTCTATTTATTTTAATTTATTATTCTGCTGAACATCCTCACCATAAAAATTATTTTTTTCTTATGGGTCCACATTGAATTTTAGCAAATTTTGAAAAGAGCATTTTGTTTTGGTTATATCCATGTGTCTGTTTTATTAGTTCGGTCATAAAAATAAGATTTTATTTTGGGCATCTTGTATAATAGACTAAATTTTGTACAACCTTATCAACGTTTTCACATGCCACTGATAATAAAGAATGTTCACTAGGCACAGAAATTAAGCAATATATAAAATCTCAAGTTTTTAGGTGTTTTTGTGAAGCGTGTAATTCAAAGCAACATAGCCAAATAGAAAAATAGGAAAAGGCAAATTAAAGCTCAAGTTTTCAGATATTGAGTTCAAAATTTTCTAGCATCAGCAGTTTTGGAGTACTTCTATAAAAATCATCGGCCAGAATTGTTTAAAAATTATTTGCTTACCTGCAAAAAGGTCCACGGACTTCATAAGTTTTTTTTAGTCTAATGCCATTAAAAAGATTTTCTATATAATTTAATTCTTTTTAATTTGAATGGTCCGCAAGCCCCCTATAACCATTTTTTGCTAAGTTATCGTTGTTCAAAACAAAAATCATCTTTGATTTTATGAATCAATAACTCGAAAAATAATAACCGTACATAAAATGCGAGTAAAGTTTTAAAAACAGCAAAACGTTTCCTACAAGTCGTGTTATTGATACGAGTAAGTCGAAGATGTAAAAATTTTGGTCATTAAGCAAATTCGCTTAACAAATCTTTGCCAGTAATTGTAACTTTTTAGCATCAAAATGTTCCAAAGAGATCCTAAAAATTTCAAAGCGTTACAATTTTTTGTTCGTTATGTTGGGAATCATTGAATTTGCTATTCCTAAAAATCAATTAGAGGATACATTCTTCACGTTTTATCTTTTATTTGTTTTTTTACATTAAAAATGTTTTTTTTACTTTTTTTTACAACAATAAATATTTTTTGACAAAATAAATTATAATTTATTTCTTAAAGACAAAAAGAGAATTTGCAGTACAGAAAAGGGTTTCTTTGGGGCCCTTTGAGCCTGAAAAGTTGCAGTTAACATTCTTAGTCTAATATATATTATTTACAAAGTTACGCTAAGTTAGGTGGATATTTCTATTTACGCAATTTCTACCTCTTTTTTTCCTCATACTAAAAAATGTTTTTCTCAAAAATCATCAACGAGGGCTTGTAGAGAATGCTTGCAGTTTGCAAAATTCTAATCGTCTTTTGGCTATAAGCATTATTTCCCGAGTTAGATTAGATTAGATATGATATGGGTCGGACAGGATATATACATTCCTCTCATCACTCTGACTTTAAAGATCTATTATGATAAACCCCGATATATATTGTTCCTAAATTCGCAAGCTTATGTAAAAGCCTAGGATTTTTCTTGGACAAATTATTACTTATCTTTGCAGGTGTAACATGTACCTGTTCCAGGTGAAGTAGTTTTCTGTAAAACAATGCTTCACATGTATGTTAGTGTACTGCAGTTTCATTGGCTTCGTTGCAAAAAAGGGCCAGTCTTTACTACGCTTTGCTTATCTTTTTAATTAGCGCGCAGCGTCCTGTGTTAACCTTAACTCCGATTTGCTGAGGTCGACAAGTTCTTTCGTCTTGGTGTGCGAATATGTGATGAACTTTTTCACATGGTTTTGTCCTGAAATTAATTTCCAGAGGGATTCTTTTTGTTTCTCTTTCCATTTGTGAACTTCATTTCTTATCTGGCATTTTGCTATACCAAAGTAAAGTTCGGGTCTAAGAAATGGGAACGCGGCACTTTCTCTGGCTAGGCGATCGACGATTTCACTTCTTTCAATACCTATGTGTGCTGGATCCACATCAAGGTTACCTTGTTGCGGGCAGCCAACTGTATTAGTAGTTGTAGACAGTCTCTCTCAGTTTGGATTTGATAGTTAATCTACTCAGAGCTTTAAGCGCTGCTTGACTGTCTGAACGGATATAAATCCCTTGCTGCTCGTAAGTCCCTTTATAATAGACATTCCCGAGTGCATAGTTCTATGCTATGTACTTCTGTCTGAAAAATTGTGGAAGTTTGACCTAAGGCTTTTGTTAGCCTATATCTTGGACCATTTCCTTCTGCTGTTTTTGACCCAACCGTGTACCAGATAAGCGATGCGTGATCCTTGCGGTAGTTTATGTTTTTGGCCAACCCACTCACATGGCAATCATTTATGACCACTTTAAATGAGTGTTCGAACTGCAATATGGTTTGTATTGTATCAACCGGTTTCATCGTTGCCAATGATACAAATTCTTTGAGAATACTCATGTGTCCGATAAAGCCTTCTTCTTTACCTGTAGATGTAAAGGGGGAAAATTAGCATGTCTTCCAGAGCTGCAGTTGGACAAATTTTCGTTGCTCCTGTAATTCCAAGACTTGAGAAACATTGTACTTTTGCAAGTTTATCTTGTGCTGTCTTTTCTTTTGCTTTTGGCCACCATACTAACGAGGCGTACGTAACCATTGGCCTGATAATCGTCAGGTAAGTTTTTTTGTTAAAGTTTATTTAAAAAAAATCTAAATACTTTTTGTCGATGGTTTTCTTATAATTAGTAGGCTAAAAGGTAGTTTACTAAAAGTAGGATACTGAAAGTAGGATACTAAAAAGTTTCAAGTCAAACTCTGAAAAATAAAAATTTAAACTTTTAATTTCTATTTTTTTATTTTCTTCTTCAGCCATTTTTCTTTCAGTTGCAGTCTTTTGAAAATCACCTAAACATTTGGTATTTTCTAGTTTACAAGCTAATGCATTTTCAATGTTATTGAAGATTTTGAGATTCAAATTAGTAATTCGAATGTTTTTACACAAATTCTAAGATGTCTTATAAAGTTCCAGTTTTTTTGAAGGTGCCAATGTTACTTAATTCCGAAATTTTTAACTTAATTGCGAAATTCTTATTTAAAATTTAAATTTCGACATTGAATACAAAACCTTTGTCATAATGAAATTTAATCTTGCATTTAGGGTAAGGATGCCTAATATGAAATAAATTCCTGATATAAGTTAGGTGTACTTGTCAAAATCAATCATGCACCGATACACTCTCGCAAGCTGCCGAGCATAGTCGTAATTATTTCGATTTTTAGAAGAAATGAAAAAGATCATTTTTTTTTGTCTAGTTGATAGGTATGTGTTAAAAAATTTAAATTGCCTCCAATCGATTCAAAATTGGACTTTAGGTATCCATTGAATAACTTTTAATATTTCAATGAATTTCATTGTTTTTCAATTTTAAAAAATATATCATTTGTTTGTCCTCTATATATTAAGTTCATAATATGAGACACTTGTTTAGTACCAAATATTTCTAGATTAATAAAAAAAAAGTAAAGGGAGACTGATCAGATTGTAAATAGTGTGTCGCAATAGCAAGAAAATAAAAAGGGAAGAACCAAAAACTTATTAAAAAAAGGAAAGCTACTAAATTTGAAAATTCTTAATCTGAGAACCGCCTTGATCTTGATTTTTCTTAAGTGTTAAATCGAGTTTAAAAATGGAGTTGACAAATATAAGAGATATGTTAAAGTAGCAACCCTAAATATCTTACATTGTGCCAAACATAAAAAGTGCAACTTTTAGTTGTATCTCTTATATTCCAGAAAATGTTTCTAATTCCAACGAAATATTTATCGTTGTAAACTATACATTAAATAATCTTTACAAACTAGCAAAATTAACTTCGTTGTCTTATATCTTAAGAGAAATATACAAAAATGTAAATGGTACTTTATATTTGGCATCCTTATCCTACATACAAAGTTTCGGGATAAAACGCCAAATTTTGCTGCAAAACTTAATCGATGCAAGAAATCAAAGAATTTTGGTTTCAACTACTTCTTACTCGAAATTTCGATTTTAAATTCCATGTTTTAAGAAACATGTCAAATCTGGTTTCGAGATTTTTAAAAAATTCTGAATGTAAATTCTTAACTTGAACATATACTGAAACCTCATGTTTAATGCCAAAATTAAGAGAAAAAAGTTTGAAATTTTGTGGTTTTAGCTCTAACTCAATTCAAAAAGGAAGAAATTTTGCAAACTTTTGAGTTATAGGTTGTTGAAATTTTTAATTAAATCTTTAATTTTAATTTTTTTTGTTAAAATTTTTAATTCATTATTTGATAAATAATCAAGTGTATTTAAGTTTCCATGAAATATGTAACAACGTGGCAGGATATCGCTTAAAATGTCCTCATAGGGCACAGTAGTGTCGAAATTGTGACATTTTTGATAAAACAGTAACAGAATGGAATTAAATTATAAAATCCTATTTTTATAGCCAGATTATTGACAAAAACCTGTGTTACCGGCCACCTGTAATAAGGGCCAGTTTTAATTTTCTGAGAATTTACGATAAGTATTTCAGTATGTACGGAGTTTTAATTTTCTGAGAATTTACGATAAGTATTTCAGTATGTACGGACCTTGCAATAGTGGCCATCTTTGTATATTTGCCACGGCCACAAGATTTGGAATTTTTGTAGCCTAATTACACTAAAATTTACCTGCCAATAACGGTCGGTTGGGTTGTTTACAATTTCTATGACTAAACCAATTCCATTGTGCCCGTCTTAATATACCTGCTAATGAGGGTGGTTTTGAATAAAAGATAAGGTTCCTTGTAAACTAGATATTGGCATTTCAGGTTATTATTTTACAATTACAAACTAAATAAAACTGTAAAGCACGGCATAAATTTAGGTGAAACAACAGAAATTCATTTCTCCTACCTGGTAAATTTATCTTATAGGTTCAAGATTGTCAGAATTACAATTTATTCTTAAGTTAACTGAATCAGTGTAAATTTATCATAGTGTTTATGGGATGCCAAATCATGTCGCTAAAAAAAACAAAAAAAAACAAAATCAAAATAATCGAGCAAAGCGAAAAGTATTCGTTAAGTTCGCGAAAGTTGGCCAAAAAATTTGAAGTTAGCAAAACACAAATTAACGACATTGTAAAAAATAAAAATGACATCAAAAAAATCTGAAAAAGGTGTTAATTTACACCAAAAACGAAAGTTTCCCAAATTGGCTGGATTAACTGTGAATCGAGTCATCTATAAATGGTTCTGTAAGGCCAAAAATAAAAAAATCTGATATCTGGACCTTCAATTAAACAACAAGATACAGCAAAACATTTAAATGTCGTAAATTTTGAAACTTCAAATGGTTGGTTGGAATCTTTCCGCCGAAGGCATATCGACACTTTTAATGCAATTTGTGGTGAGTCCGCCCAGGATATACAAGCATGGAAAACAAAATTACTTTTAATTTTAAAGAAATATTCTCCAAAAGATATATTTAATGCTGACGAAACAGGTTTTATTATCGTGTCATGCCGAATACTTTCGCATTAAAAAATAATCAATGTTTGGGTAAAAATACAGAAAAACAATGTTTGACAATTTTATTTTGTACAAATATGGAAGGTGACAAAGAAAAATCTTTAATTATTGGGAATAGTAAGAATTCTCGTTGTTTTATAGGAAGTAATGCTGATAAATTTTCTTTAGAATGGGCACCCAACAGGGAGGCTTGGATGACCTTAGATATTATAATAAAATAATTGCTTCAAGTTGACAGTAAAACGAGAAAGCACAACCGAAAAGTGCTTTTATTTCCGGATAATGCAACTTCACATCCTAAGATAGAGTACAAAATGTCAAATTGGTTTTTCTTCCTTCGAACACTACGTCCCATTGTCAGCCATTGGATCAAGGCATAATTTAGAACTTTAAAATCATATACCTTGGTTTTTATATTAAATGACTCTTTTTATTGACATTCTGAAAAAAGCATAAATTTATCGAATGCTTTAATTTGGATTGCAGTGGCATGGAAAAAAGTTTCGCCATTAACAATTATCAAATGTTTTTCCAAAGCTGAATTCTCTCAATTGGAAATGCAGAATGACGAGAGTTTATGCCAGGAAAACTAAATACCTCTTGCTCGACTTTTTCCAAAGATCGGAGATGTGATCACAAGTTTACGTGATTATTCTTCAGTTGATAATGATGAGCCCACAGAGAATCCCAATTTCGATATAGCGGAAATTATGCCAGAACTGTACGATGACGATAATTTCGATACAAGCGAAGTGGACGAGGAAGATGACGAGAGAAGTATGTGAAAAATTAAGAGATATACAAAATTATTTTATTTGTAACAACTCTGTTGATATGGCCATATACGTTTCAACAATTGCATATAAATGTGAAGCTGAGATATATTAATGTAAATTAAAGCAAACAACAATAGATACATTTTTGTGAAACAATAAAAATAAAATTAAAAATATTAAACTGTATTTTATTTAGTCATATTTCTGTGTTTTTATACTAGAGTTAAAATAAAAATAAATATTTAGAAGCAAAATACGTTAATATATTTCTAAAACCAAAATATGTAAGTAAATATATCTATGCAGTGTGTCCCACCGGGAATCGCCACGATCGATATCAGGCAAAGTACTTATTTAAAACATTTAAAAATTTGGCAACTTAGTAAAGACAATAAAAACAACACAACTAAAATATTCGCAAAGTTGTAGTATTTTACGTTATACCGGAAGTTGACACCAACTTCGTTATTTTAAATAAGACACCCTATATATTTTTGCATTTTTAAATTTAATTTAATATTCTAAGGCCACTTTGAATAACAGATATTGTTTCTAAAATTTATAGTTTTTGAGATAATTGGATTTTTATAAAAAAAATTGACAGATGCAAGGTTTCACGAAATTCTTTGTATCTTTTTCCAGAATTTAGATATTTATTTCATATTTAGTTTGTAAGTAGAACACCTACAAAGCCATCTTGCACAATTATCATAAGTTCAAACACATTATACCGAGTGTTGCATATTTTAGTAAATTCAAACAGCGATAACTTGGTTATCTCAAATGCAACCTTCTATATTTTTTCAGCTTATCTTATGTAGATTTAAGTTATTTCTTACCTAATATAAGCTATCTAAGAGTTGTCCTTACAACTTTAAGAAATAATGGCAATTTTTTACTTTCTTCTGCCATTTCACATTAAATGGAACTCTTATCGGGTCGCATATCAGTGATGTTTAAGTAGAAATAATCTCTATCGACAATTATACTGTCAAAAAACTATTTGTCAAGTTATTTATAGTATATTTTATAGTCTGTGGTGAAGCTAGAATGAAAACGGGCCTGACCATCTTTTTTAGTAATGAGAATTATTTTAAATTGTTTATTATTTTCTCACGATGTAACAGAGTAATATCACAAACATGTGATACAGTGATAAATTTGTTGTTCTATATCCAATAAAGCCCCCATGAAATCCAATAAAGCGAATGGTAGAAAATCTCACAAATTTTGACTCCGTCAAAGAGAAATTAGATAGAAGAAAATCTGTTGTTGAAAATAAATATATCAAAAGAGGATTTCCAATTATGTCAACTAGTCATGATTTCATTTTAGCTTCATTACACACTATGAACTACTATAAGTAATTTTACTGATTGATTCAAAATTTAAATTTCAGTATCGATTGTTTCTTATTTTTAAGTAAATTTCATTTGTTTCTACTTATTCTGTCACTGATATGATACTTAATTAGAATTCAATGACCGTGAAATAAAAAAGAGTATTAAAATTGCAATTATTTTCAAAAGTTGTAAAAGAAACTTCCGCAATGCCCATATCAGTTAAAGGATAATTTTAATTTGCATTAGAGAGGTCAAATATAGGGTGTTCTATTTGAGATAACAAACTTATCACTGTTTGAATTTACTAAAATATGCAGACCTGAATTCAACACTCGGTATAATGTCTTTTGATCTATGAAAGTTGTGCAAGATAGCTTCGTATGTGTTCTACTCATACACCAAATATAAAATAAATATTTAGTTTCTGGAAAAAAAATACAAAGAATTTTGTGGGACCTTGCATCTGTCAAATTTTTTATAAAAATCCAATTATCTCAAAAACTATACATTTGAAGAACAATGTTTGTTATTTAAAATATACTTAAAATATTAAATTAAATCTAAAAATGCAAACATATATAGGGTGCCTTATTTAAAATAACAAAGTTTGTGTCAACTTACGGTATAACCGAAAGTAAAACAACTTTGCAAATATTTTAGTTGTGTTGGCCTTGTTGAATTTGGTAAGTTGTTAAATTTTTTAGATAAATTCTTTGTTAGATATCGATCGCGGCGATTCCCGGTGGGGCACACTGTATAGGTAGCGTGTACAAACATATACCTGAGTTTAAAGTAAATTTCGCCTTTTTGTGCTTTCACCTGTATATATCGGCTACCTTTCTATAGGTGCCAAAATTTTAGATTATTTTGATGGCCGGTTTTATTGTATTTACAACCACAACCATAGGCTAGTTTCGGCCTTACTTGGTCTCATCACTACGGTACGGTCGAGGTAAATATTTCCAATTTAAAGCGGTTAGTCAGTCGTCGAAGTATTCAAGAGATCCAACTCCATTGAGTTACTTGTAACTGGCTTTTAATTGTTTATTGCGCAAACATTTATGCTATCTACTACAAGTCTTGTATAAACAAATATGTATATGTTGATTACGATGGAATTAGAGTATAATTGCAAAGGTCAGAATATAAAAAGGTATATTATACAACAAACTTTGTTATAAGCATGGTTTATTGTATAATAAATCTTGTTATACACATATCTAAATGTAATCAGAAAAAATATTTCTTTCAAAACAAATATTCAACCTGCGCTCATTAGAAAAAAATAAGTTTGTTGTGATGGGAATATTCACTAAAAACAATCCAAGGTAAATAGCATTTTTAACTTATTCATAAAAAAGTGAAAATTCTAATAACACATCCATAAAAAACCACTGCCACTTACAATTTTTAAGAAACATGTAAAAGAATTTTTTTTAAAAATTTTTCGAATAACAAGCTAACTTTACTTGCCATTGTTCCTTTAGCTCTAAAATAAGTAGTAGCTTTTTAAATAAGTGAAATCCCAAAATGGCAAATGTCGTTCAAAAAGTAGACTCCTATGTAGAACCATACATAATGTGGTTAATATTTAATTTAAGAATTTTCTGAAGAGAGCCGAAAATCAATATTAATTGCCTTTAGAAAACAGAGGTCCAATTCTCTAGTATGTTATTAAATGCATGTCAATAATCATTCTGATGAAGACGCAAATCCTTCTCTTTGACGGAATATAAATCTCCCTTAATGGTGTTTTTAGAGTAAACATGCATTATTTCCTTCAAATAACAAGTGAACATTAACAAAAGAGATGTTAAATATGATTAATTCTCTCTTCATTAGAAGAGCTTTGTTGCCTAGGACAAAAGGCCTGATAAACCAACAAGTACCTAGCTGGATGTACGCTATCAGAGTTTTACTATTCTCTTGGACGGAGCTATTCATTATAATCCTTGCTTTTCAATAGACGTCGATTAACATCAATGTTGTGCTGCCTTGCAACAGCACTAGGCGAACTTAACTGTAACACTTGATAGAGGCAATTACTGACGAGTAAGGTTTATTAGTCCGCAGTAAAACTTTTAACGTGAGGAATGTTTCTAAATATCAGATGGTTTCTTAAACGTTTGCAGTTAAGTTTAGATTTATTAGGGTTTTTAAGAAGACCTGCAAAGCTATTACGTGACTACCGACATGTAAAATGTTTGCTAACTTCAGAGTCACAATTGGATAACTCTTTAAGAGAACGCAAACTCCGGCGCATCCACCATAAATATCGACGATAAACTATTAAAATCTCATATCTTCGACTATTTCTCCCACGGGAGTTAATACGTTTCTAAGTATTCTCAAACAAATCGATTGCCGCTCTGTTCTTATATGTTAGCAATTTGGTTTTATATTCATGAAAAACAATCACAAGCAGCTCTATGAAAGTTATTATTCTCTGTATATAGGCAAAACAATTTGATAAAGCAAATAGGGGCGGTGTTGTTTATCACAGGCAGCAACTAAACTTTACCTTTAGAAGAGTTGTTTACTAACAAACATAACCGTGTGATAATAACAAGATTGCCTGTCGTGAAAGCAGTAAACATGAGTTTTAGTTTGCTAATTTTTAGTGGAAAATTATATTCTAACAAGAAGGTTTGTGTATTGCAGTTATTATGTTTAAAATATAAAAATACAAAGTTCGTTTCGCTTCTCGTAATTTATAATTATTTCTAGCTTGCTGCTGTTGTAGAAGAAAAAAAATGAAATTCCATTTGGATATTAAGCAGTTTTATCACTCTGTCCTAGTTCGTAGGATTGTTTATTTTTTATAACCTTTAAATATATGCATAAAGACATCAAAAACAAATAAATAGGAAAATGTTATCATTTATCAAAAAATTCTATATTTTTCGGACCACTTTCGGCTTACACAAGGTCAGTGGATTAGTCTAGTAACTTTTCATGCGTTATCAGTTTTTTATTTACTTTGTTATATTCCTTTTTAAACATAATTTATGAATAAAACAACTGAACTAAATTAAATAATTAGGCTTCCAGTTTAATTTCAAATGATCATCATTGAAATTATGTGAAATATTTATTTAAATACATGTTTTACATTACATTGTTGCTTAATTAATTTCTAAATAAGATTATGTAATAAGTTAGTGAGCACAATATTCTAATTTTTTTTTTAAATTAAAAAAATATTTTTATAATTAACTTTAGGGTAGACTGGGGTATTTGTAGTACAACCGATAACCACTCTTTGGGTCGCAGCAGTTCGATCAAATTATATTCAATTATACAACCCATATCAGTTGGTGCAAAAATTGCATTTTTACGATTTTGAACAATGTCAGGGAATTACGGACCACTTTGTAAATCGATTGAAAATAGAAAAATGTGGTAGAAAAACTTTTTAATTTTATTTCAAAATGACAAAAGATTTATAATTAAAAAGAAGCAAACTAAAGTAAAGTAAGAAATGGCAATGATAATTATTCCGAAAGGCCATGTTCGAAGTCCAGTAACTTTCGGTCATTCCGGCGCATGCCAAGTGAACAGCTCGATCGCACACGTCGCAGTGGATGGTATTTTGGCTGTTCATATTTTTTGGTGTATTCTTTCTACAAGTTATGTAGAAATCGACGTATTCTTCGTCATCACAATCGGTTAAAGATTATTCTTTCTTCTGGGGTGCCTTCGAAACAAAGCGATATCTTCGATTAATTTTAGAATGTTTGAAATTATAAATATGAATGATAAATGTGTTCACTTTTTTTCTAAATGGAACCAAAATGCTCTGCAGAAGAGAATCTAAACTCAACATTGTATACTTACATTTGAAAAACTGTTATCATACCAAAAAACTATTAGAAATTGCCCAAAAATAACTCTGTATTGAAAATGTGCGTGAAAAATCTCATTTTATGCGTCAAATACACAAAGTTAATTTGTGAAATGTAAAGAACTGAGTGGTCCGTAATTTCCTAAATGCCCTTCTTTACAATATAGCAGCATATGAGTAAAACAATACAAAGTTTATGCAAAATGTTATGTCTGTGTCGAAGACTTAAGGTTCCGCGAATATTAGGAGCATATTAACTTGAGTTGGTTCTCAAAAGTGTAGTCAAATTAAAGGAAACTCAAAGTGAAAAAAATTTTTTTGAAGTAAGTATCATATTTCTATTTGGTACCAAAGGTAGGTAACGGTTCCTGAACACAAGTCGAGTACTGAAGGGAAAATAAGTTTAGTATGAAGCGAATTGACTATAGTTAATTGTAGCTGTTAACCACTACGAGAAAAAAAATATAAAGCTGCTCCGCATTTCCTAGTGGTCCAGAATGCTCCAGCCTGCCCTACGTATTTTATTTGCATGATAAGCCAAAAGAATAGTAAATGTTCATGAGCGAAGGTCATCCAATCTGGGGGCTAAAGCATCCCTTTTAATTTATAACTACAGTCAAATCTCCTTATAGCAAATTTTAAGATCCTAAAAAAAAATCGCTATATAGAGGTTTTCGTTATAGGAAAGTAGCATTAAAAACGCACAAATCACAGGTAAAATTTCATATTACATATATTTAAAAATATATAAACAAAAATATGTAAATTAATTAAATATAATTTAAAAAAACTGTTATTTCTGTTTGAAAGGAGAATTTAAAAAATATTTGCTGTTCAAACTCTAACATTTTTATTTGGATATTTCGTGATTTATTTGAATATTCCAACTTTTTTTGCCACAATTTCTAGTTTTCTTAGAAATTTTTACATGTTTTTTAAATTACTACCCTAAGGAGGGAAATAGCTTTAAAGAATTTAAAGTACTGTTTTTTTTATTCCATAGATTTTTACTAAAATCATTCAAACGTACTTCCTCATTTTCAAATAAAAATTCCAATTCGTTGTAATGTTATGAACGATTAAGTGAGGGTTCCGAGAGCCCCCAATTTGTTGTAATACGTAAAACGTAGCGGTCAGCAGTTACTCATATAGTCATTTATGCATTACCTGGAACGTAGTTGACGACAAAGAGAACCTTAACAAATGTTTCTTTATTTATTTTCACAACAGAAATCTTTGATAGACAGTACTAGAAGTATTGGCGCCTTTTTAACAAAGCTTCGGTTTTAACATTAAGGTAGTCAAACATTTTTGGTACCGATTTTCTTAACATATATTTCAAGTTTAGAGATTAAACGTCAACAAATCCAAAAAACGAGCCTGGTATTCTTCTACTCGCATTGATAAAGACGTAAATGATATTTTCAGGGAAATCAATATGTTTATAGTGAACTAAGTAAATGCGATGAAAATGAATACAGTATTAGTGCAAAAAACTTTCAAATGTCGTTGTAAAATGTGCTGGAATCGCCGATTAACCAGTAAATAGTTGAAATAAATTCATTACTGCCTTAAATACGTCTTTCGGGAAATGTTTTTCAAACGAGGTTTACTCAAAATGATTTTTTTAAAAATTTTGTACCCTCTAGCTAAAAAACTTTTTTATCTATCATTTTAAAAGTTGGCAGTTAATTTATTTATATAATTGCACGCTATATGAACCTAAATTCGAAAAAATATCACTGCTTAAAGTACGTTTTTATTGCAAAAAAAAATTTTCGTTTAAACACATGTAAAAAACAAGTTTTCAATTTTTTTGGGAGAGAATTTGGTTCATATAGAAGAAAAATAAGATAACAAATTTGAAACCCTACTAAATTCAGATAATAACTGTGGCCTCCAAAACGTACATAAAAACCTAAGTCTGATAGTGCCCTACGACGCGTGACATTTGATATTTTCTAAGAAAATATAAAAAAAAATACAATGTTTACGTCAATATATGCATAAAATATTCGCATAGAGTCAATAAATTACATGCACTTCTTACTTATCAAAAAAAAAAAAATGCATGAAAATCACTTTAAAAAAGTAGTCCTAAACCTATCTTCCCCTTTAAAATTAAAACCTACACATTTTCTCCCAACATTTTTGAGCACTAAAATTTTTCCAAATTTTTGTATCACAGATATTGATTTTATTTTAAATATTAATTAATCAAGAAAACAATTTTACATTCGAAAATTTCTACTATAAAATTAAGGCGTTTTGCTTATAATTTCGACTTTAATGCTAGGACTCCAATCTTAAAATTACAAAAAAATGTAACATTAAACCGATGCCAACAAACTATTTTTGAAAATTACAAATTTGATCTTAAAATTTTCACCTTTTTTTGAAAACGTGGGGCTTAAACTCAAAACTTCGACCTTTTCTTCAGAATTTTATTTTTTCATTTGGTCTATCTTCTTTAATTTTAAAATTTAGACCATTTTCCTTTATTTTACAAGTTACATTTTCATGTATTCTTTATTATTATTTCTTAATTTTTGACTGAAGCTAAATATTTACAATTTTCAAAGAAAACAAATTCAATTTTTTTGGAAAATCTGGCTTTTTTACGAAATTTAACTTTCTTCTATACAGTTTCATAAATTTTGGAAATGTCGTTTAAAAATTATTATTTTTTTAATCTGCGTTTTTGTAAATTCTGATTAATACTGTCGATTTATATTACATATATATTTTAGGTTTCAACATACAATTTCTAGTTTTTGAAAAATTTTTCTAATTTAGAAGTTTAGACTTGCAGATTTAGCCTTTTACCCCATTTCGACTTTATACTTAATATTTTCTATTTTACGAGATATTTTAATTTTACTTTCGAAATGTTGGGTTTAACTTAAAAATTCTATGCAAGTCAAACTGTTTCTCTATTTTAATCTTATTGGTAGTTCTAAGTTTAAACCAGAAATACAACTAATTGCCATTCGGCAACATAAACATATTTTTGTATTTAAATCACAGAATAAGGCAAATATTAAATTGAAGGTTTTTTGAAAATGCCGGATTTTCTTTAAACAATTTGATGTTTTTCTTTTAAAAATTTCGAAATGTAAATTATAGAATTTAGTATGCAAGAACATTTTCTAGAAAGATCTGATAAGGGAAAGCGGAAGCGATAATGAAGCAAACGGCAAACGATAAGCTTTATCTGCTGGATTTTTCTAGAACCCGGAAGCGAAAACTATATAAGGCGGATGCCTTTCCCTCGAGTTAGTTAGTCAGTTAATCAATGTAATGAGTTAGTAGTTAGAAGTCAATAAGTGAGTTAATTATTCAGTTGTAGTGTTCCGAGTTTAGTTTGAAAATAAAGTGGTTATAATTCATGGTGTAATAATCATTCGAACCGGTAGCCCGCAACAATATTTTTAAATGTAAAGTTTTTTTAAAAGTCTGACATGTTTCGTGATTAGAGGCCGGATTTTAGGTAAAATCCTATAATCCTACCTTTTCACCTTTTTCGGAGTTTTTCATGCGTTATTGCCTAGATTTTAATTTCGATTATTTTTTTTGCCTCTTTATAGATTATTTGGTCCTATTTTCAAAAAAATTCCTGCCTATTTATCCTTTTCTATGGATTTTCACAAATAAATTTTTAATACACTTCTGAAGAATGTAAACAAAAATATGTACTTAAACTAAAGCAATAGCATGAAAATTTAGTCTATAATAATAACAGGAAGAAGCTTGATGATAACAATTACTCTTATGACCCATATAGTCCCTTAAAGGTATTGCCTGCTATTGTGGCGCACGACAATTACTGAACTATACGCTGTTTAATTAATTAATTTCTAAGTAAAAACAGATGTTCGAGTAAAATGATAAAATTACCCGAAGGATATTCCTTTTCTAATTGTTAATCTTTGTAAGAGAACTTGTGTGGCAAAAATGCCTCCAGAAAGACAAAATGCTCTAAACACATAGTTTAGAAAAATTGCGTAATTATAGACGTTAAAAGACTTTTTGTAATAATTTATATATCATAGTAAAATTTTTTTTGCTGAAAATATTGTGTTCATTTCAATTGCACGTAAAAAAATCTTATGTTACGCAACATCACGTTTCACATTTGCTGTTAATCAAAAATATAAATTATGAAATAAATAAAAACAAATCTATCAGGCAATTTCTTTTAAAAATGTGATGATAAAATCTAGTGTTAAATATTTTCATTAGAACTCTGGGTAAATTAAGCAGTTCCAATTTTCGTAATTCCTTTGTTGCAAAAATATACTAAGGAGAAAATTTTCTATGAAGGAGGAAAAGCTACTTAAAAATAGCTATCAAAAGTACGTTGCTTATACTTCTTATCGTAAAAATAATATGCTGCATTATTTTTCTTTCTTGAAAACAGGTAATATTAAAGAAGACGTACGTTGTTTTAAAATGTTTTGAAAAAATTAAAGACTGGCCAGATTCGCGCTAATGGTGAAAACAATAGCTCGTTACCGAATGATGTAATTTGAACATTGTCTATCTATAGAGAGAAAAAAGCTTTTAAATCACGAAGATTTATTGTCGTGAAAACGTACAAGTTTAACAATGGAAAATATTGATAGACATTTAACTTTTAGTTAGAAAAACGTTCAAAATTGTAAATAAATGTTTTTCTTGTTAATTGTGGTTTTGACCTTTTAATGCTTTTTTAAAGTATTTTGTCTTCTTAGTGCCTTTTTAAATGTTAAATTTAATTTTAATTTAACATGTTCTTCACCTTTTTACCCTATTCCATTGTGCCTAAAATCCGGTCTCTAATAATAACTTTGTTTTGTAATTTGAGAATTTTTTCTACTTCTAGAAATTTTGACTTTTTAAAGAATCTCAGTCGGTTTTGAATATTTCGAATTTCTCTTAAAAATGTTGATCTTTTGTGATAATCCAAGCTAGTTTGCTTTGTTGAAGACCATACTTGCAACTGAAAATTCCAATAATTTTTATTCGAATTTTTAAAAAATCCGACATTCACATTTTTCAAAACCTTCACATTTCAAAATTTTTACTTTTTTTTTTCGAAATTTTGACTTTTTGGAATATAACAACTCGTCTTAAATATTCCGGATTTTTATTGAAAATTTCAATATCTCTTTTGAAATTTCCACCTTTTTCAAAATTTTCATTTTTATTTTTTTTAATTATTACTTTTAAAAATTGTATATCTTTCTAAATTTTTTTGGTAAATTTTGACTTTGAAAATGTTGACCCTTTTTTATTTAAAATTGTGAATTTTTCAAAACATTAAGTTTTTTAAAAAATAACTTTTCGAAAATTTCGACTTCTTTAAAATTATGAACTTGAAAATTTCCATACTTTTTCGATTCTTTCTGTTGAAAATCCAGGCGTTTCAGGACATTCAATTTTTTAATTTCTATTTTGGAAATAGATTTCTTTGAAAAATTTAAGTATTTTAAAAATTGTGATTTTTTTTAAATAGTAACTTTTTTAAAACTGTCCTTTTTTATAATATTGACTTTTTTCAAGTTTTATTACTTTAAAAAAAATATTTTTTTTGAAAGTTTAAAAAATTTAGTTCTTTTTTGAATAATACTTTTATTGAAAATTTCACATTTTTTCAAAACTTATAAATTTTTCTAAATTTCTACTTTATTTAAAATTTTGATTTTTTCCCAAAGTTTTGACATAATTTGCCAATTTTTAGTTACTGTGTAAATCTCTAGTATTTTTCAGCTTAATTAAGAATTTAAAACCTTTTGTATATTTCCATTTTTTTGGAAATTGCCGCTCCAAATTTTTCTTTTTTTTTTAAGTTTAAAATATTTTTTTCAATCGATATTATGGAAAATTTACTGTTTTTTAATAATTTAGACTTTTTTCAAAATATTGAACTTTTTTTTTTTAAATTTAGCCCTTTCTAAAATTTTAACTTTTGTGAACTTTTTAATTTTTTCCTAAAATTTTGAATTTGACTCAACATTTTGACTTTAAAAACTCATAATTTTTCGAAGTCTCGAAGTTATTTCAATATTTTCGATTTTGCCCTTTTTGCCTACAACTATGACTTTAAAATCAAAATTTAGTATCTTACTCAATATTCTAGAAATTCGGCTCGAACTCTTCGAAACAATATTTTTTTAAAACTGTGCGTTTCAGCTATTTACTTTTTTTTCTACATTTTGGCTTTAAACTTATAATTGCGACTGTTTCTAGAGATTTAAAATTCTTTTTCTGAAATTTGACTTAAAATTAGTGTGTTTTTAAAAAAATTAGATTTTTCTCTAAATATTTGTTTTTTTAGAAGTTTCGTCTCAAACTGCCTAGATTCAATTTTTTCTTTCTAAAATCTACAATTTTGAAACTCTAAATTTTGAACTAAAATTTAAAATTTCAATAAAAAAGAATTGAAGTTGCAAATTTAAAAATCGAAATTTTGGATTTAAATTCAAAATTTCGTTAAAAGTTTTGATCAAATTTTGAGTTAGAAATATTAACCCTTTCTACTTAACCTATTCATTTCGAAAGTTCTAGGAAAATGTGGAATTTGTTAAAAAATTTAAAATGTCAAGATGTATTTATTTAAAAATTTTATGCGTGAACTTAACACATGATTGTATTTCCTTAAACGTTGAAGCCTGTCCAACTTTACAAAAAGTCAAATTAATGGACATATTAATTGTATGTATTGTTATTTCTTATATTTTATGCGTATAAAAATGTCCCTGATTGTGTGAGAAGGTATGTGTGAAGGATTCAGCGAGATCAGAAAATACTCAGTGGAGTAATGAATATATTTTCTTTTTTTAAATTTAATTTAATGCGAGGGGGTAACTATAAACTGAATTTGCATCACATGGACTCGAATGAGAAGATATGTTTCAGTTTTTCCCGATGTCCTCTTCTTGTTGTTCCCTTTTGTTGTAGCTTATTATGCAACTCAAATACTTTACATTATTGAATTAAACAAAGCAAAAATATGGTTAAATTAAATAAATGTAGTTTTCTATGATAAATTATGACAGGAGCAGTACTTATACTTGGACGAGTAAGTAAGTTAAACTGGAAATAAGTTAGACAAGGATATGCTGTTTTTATTAAAATTCATCAATGAAAAAAGATGTTATTTAGTGCCGTCCCGGTTCCGGCAACGTGGTTGGGATCAGGTGAATCAAAAGCATGCGAGTGTGCCCGAAGAGGCCCGGGAGAATGACGGTGGAAGCGCGGGCATGAGGGAAAAAGAATATATGCGGTGTTAGTGTTATAATTAAATAAAGGACTACTTGTGTTAAGACTGTGTGTGATAATCCTTCCCCAAAGACTACATTAGTTAATGTTATAACTATTTTTTAAATCAAAACCACTTTTTAATGATAAAACTGTTAAACTTTGGGATTAATGAGGGCAGAAAAGGTTGAGTAGCTATTGAGACGCGAGTTAATTTTTGTGCGAAAAAGAAAACTCAACTTTTAGGAGGTGAATTTATTCATGCTATCATTCACTCGTTGAATCGATAGGGAATATTTCACCTCTATGGTGATGCTGATTGCCTAATTCATTCATTTTTGATTTAGAATGGTCTTTAAATCGCGGCTGATTGCCTGAATTTGCCTTTTCATTAACTTCTTGAAACAGTAAGTCCTAATAGCTTGTCGGAAAAAAAATTAGGCGGTATTAGAGGCTGCCGACGAAAGTGAAAATTTAAAACTAGGAAATAACAGCGTCTATACAGGGTGATTCATTAAGAATGGGCAATCTCTGAACTGGAGATACTACATACCAAAATATGGTGATTGAGCTTAACATGCCTTATACAAATGTTGCAGGTTTACGAGGTACAAGGTGTTCAAAGTTGGAATTTTAATTTGAAACTTCTTAATAATTTTGTGATTTTAAGCAGTATCGTCTGAAAAATTGGCAACTTTATGGTTTTTGGCATGAGAATTACGAATTTAATGCTGAATTTTGCACTATTTATACAGGGCGTTGTTACTTAAGTAAATTACAACATATCTTTTTTGTCTAATGAGTTATGGCTAAAATGACTAGAAAATCTAAATAACAGTTTAATTTTGAATCAAAAAGGTACTTTTGTTTATTTCATGTAACTCTATTAGTTTTTGAGTTATTTGCATTTTAAACATTCAATGAATTTGTTTGTTGTTAAATGAATTTATTGTTTTAAATTACTACTATGCGAGATAACAACAGTAAAGGCAACAATTAACACTCAGTAATAGTAATAAAAGAAAATAAATAGTGCAAAATTCAGTATTAAATTCGTAATTATCATGCCAAAAAATATAAAGTTGCCAATTTTTCAGACGATGCTGCTTAAAATCACAAAATTATTAAGAAACTTCAAATTAAAATTCCAACTTTGAACACCCTGTACCTCGTAAACCTGAAACATTTGTATAAGACATGTTAACCTCAATCACCATATTTTGGTGTGTAATATCTCCAGTTCAGAGATTGCCCATTCTTAATGAATCACCCTGCATAGTGTAGTTCGAATCCACACTAGTAAACAAGTTAGAATATTGGACATATTTTAAAATAAATGCTGTTAAACTGATCTACCTGTTTATATTTGTGGTTTGCTTGCTTGTAGTCGTGTGGAAACGAATCTAATATTCATTGATAATGCATAAACTTTATACTCTTTTTATTTATTGCACAAAATGTTCAATATCTTCATAGCACTGTTATCTGTTATTTCTGGAGCACTAGAATATCACATTTCACATTTTATTTTTAATACTAACAAATATTTGGTTATAAAATAGTACATTCTTGAACTTCCTTCTCGTAAGATATGAACATTATTTCCGCTCTTGTTGTATAAATTACTATAGTACTTACTGTTACTCTCCGTTAGGCGCAATCACTTGAATCAATGTATCTCTCGGATCGTGATGTCAAACGGTCCCAGAGCAATTATAAAAGATTAATAAAAGTGGTAAATAAGGATCTCACACTATTAGATCTTCTGGATCATATAATCTTTGATTTTTAGCCTTTGAGTTGGTACAATAAAAAAAATTAAGATGTGGTACATAAACGGGCGCATGTATCTATCAGATCATATTACCAAAATTGGGCAATTTTTGGACTTGGCTGGGATGAAATTCTTAATTTACTTTATTTCTATTGTAAAATAATTGGAGCAAGTTAAAAATGTTTAGTTATTTTTCAATTAAAAAAGTAAATGTTATTGGACCCAATGCTCTAAAAGCAGTGCTCCGCAACCTTTTTTCACCTACGACACACCAAATTCTTCCCAAAATTTCGCGGCAAACCTTAAGCTAAAATATATACGGATCAAATTAATACACAAATTTTACAATAAAGTTTCGTTTTTTATTTGAAAAGTATGCAACTATAAAAACAACAACAAAAATTCTGATACGAAAACAACACATTTTGAAAAATAGACAATATTATGAAAAAATAATTTTTCATTGTACCGGGTGGCCAACTAAGAAAGGACGCCGGCTATATCTCAGCAACGAATCACTTTACAGCTTCGGGGAAAAAATTTCAATAAGAAAAGTGGCCCTGAAACATCGCTGGAAAATATTTTTGAAGTTCTAAAATGACCGCTAGGTGGCGTAATAGGTAAGACTGAATAGAAAATTAAGATTTTCTCAAAATTTTGCCTAATTAAGGTGTATGGAAAATACATGCACTGTAATCCTAGAATATTTTCAATTTGTTTTGCTTTACGCTTTTTGTTCTGTCTTTAAAAATAAAGTAGTGGGGAGACGTCGAAAAAATTTTTTTTAAATACCATTTACTTCAGTTAACCTTAAGGAAATTTAACAAATATAGTCTTTATAGAAAGAGTGCTATTTAGTCTATCGACGACACTTTCACGTGTTTTTATTTTAAAATTATTGTCGCTGCCACAGTGTGTAATATAAAATGGTAACAAATTTCGCCATTTTTCTAAAAAAATTAAATAGAATGATATGTCAATTTGAATATCTTAAAATAGAGAATTAAAAGCCCTAAATGTCAGTAAAAACCGCAGCTCGATATCTTTTGTCTAACCGAAGATATTAACAAACAAAGTTTCAGTTATAAATAATCACATAGTTTGTCTGCAAAACTGGTAAAGTGGCCCTTAGAAAAAGTTAACTGCGAAAATAAAATAAAAAAGTGCAAATCTTTAAGGTAGCAACAACATAAAAAATTGGTTTCAGGGGACAAGATTTGTATTACGATTTTTAAAATTAAAAAGATTTAAACAAATGAAAAAGCATTTGACATGCTAACTAACCATTTATTTCGAGTGCATGATAATGCAAGTGATGCTGCTAAATCTACGCGTGCAGTATCCAGAAAAACGTAATCAAAGTAAAAGAGTTTTCCTTCGACTGATACATCGCATACGTACCACAGGAAATGTGCATGTTGCTATGTTTGGAAGACAACGTAGATGTCGAGCAAATTATTATAAATGTTTTAGAATATGTGAAATTAAATCCTCATTTAAGTGCTACAACAATAGCTAATGACTTGGGGATATGCTGAACCACCGTTCAAAACCAGGCCCACGTGGCAGGTAGATAGGAAAAGGAAGTCAGTTTTCTTGGCCATCCAGGTCCCCAGATCTGACTTGCCTTGATTTTTATTTGTCAGGCGAATAGAAGACCTTGTTTTTGCCAATAAGCCTACAAAGGAAGGGCATGATCGAAAGAATAAGAAACAATATTTAGAGGAGTAGAATGGTCAATGGTAAAAGTTACATTTGCAGTGTTGTTCATTCGTCAGAGGATTCACTGCATGAAAATGATGGGCTGCAATCAGTTTGAACATCTAGGGCTCCAGTCAATAGAGGGTATTAATTTAACATTTTTAATGTAATGCAGTGTCTTTTTTTTTACTTTTTTGAATATTAGATTGTTTCTTCAGTTAATTTATTTTTTTACATTATTCACTATTGTATCTATTAGATCATGGTAGGTATGTTAATTACTTATTTTTATATTGTGTAAGACAAATTATTAACCTTCTCTGATTTAGTATTCTAAATGGTAAACAAGGTCATCAAGCTTTTACGTTACTGAAATTTTGTTTGCCAATATCTCCGGTTAGATAAAAGATATCAAATTGCGGTTTTCACTGATATCTAGGGCTTTCAATTCTCTATTTTAAGATATTAAAATTTACATATATCCCATTTTAATTATTATTTTTATTTGTTACCATTTTATATAACGCGCAACGACAATAATTTTAAAATAAAAACATATGAAAGTGCTTTCGATAGACTAAATAAGACTCTTTCTATAGAGACTAAATTTGTTAAATTTTATTGAGGCTAACTGAAGAATATAGTATTTAAAAAAAATTTTTTTCGATGTCTCCCCACCACTTTATTTTTAGAGATAGAAGAAAGAGTGTAGAACAAAAACATATTGAAACTACTCTAGAATTACAATGCATGCATTTTCAACATACCTTAATTAAGCAAAATTTAGAGAAAATCCTAATTTTCTATTTAGCTTCCTGTATTACGCCACCTAGCGGTCATTTTAGAACCTCAAAAATATTTTCCAGCGATTTTTCAAGGCCACTTTTTATTGAAATTTTTTTCTCAAAACTAAGGGATGGTTTGTTGCTGAGATATAGCCGGCGTCCTTTCTTAGTTGGCCACCCGGTACATCAAATATAAAATAAATAAAAAATTTTACTGTCAAATACATTGTACTATATTTGGACGCGGCACACCTCCATTCGGCTCACGGCACACCAGTGCGCTACGGCACACCAGTGTGCCACGGCACACCGGTTGCGGAGCACTGCTCTAAAGGATTGTTTTTGTCTCAAATTGGGTCCCTTTCTGCACTAGTCAAAGCCATATATGCAGTGCAGTGATCAACTATACATGGGAAAATACTAGAATACCTAAAAGGCAGCTCTATCGAGTTTCGCGTTTGCAAAATAACTTTGAAATATTTCGCCTTGTATCTATTAAATCAATTGCGTCCGACCGAGAGGTAAACAATTAAACTAATAACCAAAGCCAAACACAATTTAAATAATGCACAATAGTCAGTTTAAGACATAAAGGTGTATAGTTATGTTTAAAATATATTAGACAGGCTAGAAGTGGCCAGTATAGCTTAGTTGGTTAAGGCATTGTCAAGTATACTTGAGCGTGTGTAGGAGAAGCAGTAAGACTTGTGCAAATCTGAACTAGTTTAGATACAATGCACATTGTGGTTATCACTTGATGACATGATTTACTACTTGGGTAAAACTTTTCAAGTATACTTGTACGTGTGAGGCCTATATGGTTGTCAAGTATACTTGAACAGTAAACTTACACAAGTGTACCGTTTAAGTATACATGAACGTATGTAGCCGCCTTTAGGGATACATATCATAAGCTTAACACTCTTGAGAGGTCACAGGTTCGAACCCCGTTGCGCAACACACATTTTTTAACTCTAAACTTTTTCGGTTCGTTGAGCGATTTTTGATAGGAGGTAAACATATCGCTTTGCGTTACCATCACGCTAATTTGCGTTATTAAAATGCTCTAATGTTTACAATAGCACATGTTTGGTATGATGGTAACGCGTGATGGTAACGTGAAACCATAAGTTTACCACCTATTCAAAATCGCTTAACGCGCCTAAAAAAATGATGACTTCAAAAAAAAATCATGTTACTATTATCTGCCTCATTGTATATCGGGTTTTAAATTTACTTTAGCAGCAATAAAAACAAGCAGGAGGTAAAATAGATACTTGGGAAAGTCGTGTGTAAATGTCTCAGAGAGGATGATGTCAGCAGTGGTCTTGTTTATAGAGTTCTGTTTATTAAGAAATATGATATTAAATATTAGAGCCCCCGGCGGAATTACATAAAACATTAGTTTGTCCACGAGAAGCTAGTGCCGAACTTTGTCAAATGCATTTGAGATTTTCAATGCGATAATATGAATCTTATCCCATTTCCCCTTAGTTGTGTTCTAGATATGGGCTATACATGTGCCACAAAGTTTCTATTGAAATTAGATTGCCTATCACAGATGATTCCATTCCCATTTGAGGATCTTGACATAAATAGCCTTCTCTATTAATTTAGATATCGTTGGTAACAACAATATTAGGACGAGAATTGTTAGCCGGAATTCCTTTATGACTAGATTAACTAATAATATGTTTTTTCTGCGTGATATTTTGGGTGAGATAAATCAATTAAATACAAATTTTGCGAATTAATTTAATCAAAATGTCAATGTGATTTAAACGTTAACATCTGCGTGTCATTATTGTTATAAGCATTCATAAAATTCACCCAGACAGTAAATATTTTGTATATGTTACTGTTATATCCTATTTATATCTAGCATTACTAAGCCTCTGTAGTAAAATTCCACGTATCTCTTTGGCAAGGTGCAACCAGGAAAAAACATGAAATCATAGCGTAGAAATAGGGTTAACGACACATTTACTGAATTATGTCGCAATATTTTGTAAATCATTAAAATCCATGAAAAGGCAATAGTATTTTAAGCATGTGGAGCATTGGATTTCTTGTTTTTAAACAAACTTTCCCTATTTTCATAAACATGTCAGTGGCTTTATAAAATCTGAAAATTCGTCTGTAGATTGTAAGATAATTCATAAACTACGTGGACATGGTCAGGCAGAAAAATATTGCAGGACACTAAACTCATCAAAAAATGTGGTTGGTGAAAGTGTTTTACAAAATCAAATATTTTTTGTGTAATTAAATAGTTTATAGTATTTGAAAAAGACAAACATTATCAGTTCGAATTTTTATTAGGCCGGCCGCATACTTATACGATATTTATTTGAAACATGTCCGCCATATAACTGCTACATGTCGCTTCATTTATAACAGCACATGACATGTTATGGCGATTCGCACATCAAGCAAACACTTTGCAGACACGATAAGATATGTCGCAGTCAAACGATCTGGCTTGTTTGAATTTCAAGAGATATTTGTCTTTCGGTAAAAGTAAATGCTTACAAAATGTAAGAATCCAACATTTACTACAAGTCGTATGCTAATGTGCAAAGTTATATCCTTTAGCTTCGAACATTTGTATAAAACAAATGTCACAAATAAGTATGCAACCAGTCCACGGATTATAAAAGAAGAATAGTACACGATCGTATAAAACGGTGTCAAAAAAGCGTCTAGAGAGTAGGTAGTACGTTCTCGTGATATTAGGAGCGATAGATTTCGACTACCAATGAGAAACGAAGTAAATAAATATGGCCGAGGAGAGAGAGCGCGAGAGAGAGAGAGAGAGAGAGAGAGAGAGAGAGAGAGCGAGAGAGAGAGAGAGAGAGGAGAGAGAGAGAGAGAGAGAGAGAGAGAGAGAGAGAGAGAGAGAGATACATAGTTGTCGCATTTTCATAAATGTGCATTTATGTTAGTATAGTAATTGATGATGTCCTTATAAATGCTTCTTATTTGAGTCTTTTGTTGTTATTGACTGCTTACTGAGATTGGTGCGGAACCATATTTGTGCGATTTTTATAATTACCAAACTAGTTCTTGCGAAGCTGCATATGGCTTTTCTACTCACTAAATCGATGAAACTGAAAGGCCCTACATACGTAGATACTTTCAGGTGTCCCTCAAGAGAAGTCTCAAGAGTGGGTTTGAGACATAGACTCAGGTATTATGAGGCTACACACGCATGAGACCATCTCATTCACTGCAACTTACCATTTAGAATAGAGCAATTGGCGTTACAACTGCTCTATGCATTTAGGACGAGGAAGAGGTACCACAAAGAAAAATAAAATGGTCCAAAAATTGATTGTTAGAAAAAGACATCATTGAAGTTTTAGATCACATAAACAAAAAAGGCTTTTGTATAAAAAAATAAAATCCTCCCAAAATGTACAATTTTCTTCGGCTCATATCTTGCAAAACCAATATCTAAAATCTAAATAGTCTCGCAACAGCGGCAGACCTGCTGATACGAGATTAGATTTGCCTTGAGGCAGATCTTAGTCTCCCGTCAGTGGCCGTTTCAATGCAATTGTCTTGGCGAGATCTAACGGGCGCAGATACAACTCTACACAATATGAGATTTGTTTCAGAGACCTGAGTCTCGAGGCAGGCCTTAAGGCAGATTTAATGGTGTGTTAGGCGTTGTAAATGCTTGAGTTTCTTATTGTCTTCCTCCTTCTCTCTCCTTTTCTCTTTACTATTATCATTCAATCCATACACGATGGTATCTGCCTGGATGCATGCATAGGTCTCTGAGACAAATCTCACGGTGTGCAGAATTGAATCTGCCTTCATTGGGTCTCACAGGAACAGTCACATTGAGAGGGTGACTAACGAGAGACTGAGACATGCCTCTAGTCAAAGCTTTACTTGTATCAGCGTATGTGCCGCTGTCGCGAAAGTATAGGTTTTGCACGACGTGTACCGAGGGAAATTGTATATTTTGGAAGAATTTTATTTCGTTATACAGAAGCTTTCCTTGTTTATGGGATGTAAAACTTCAGTCATGTTTTCTTTTTCTAATAATCAATTTTAGGACCATTTTATTTTCGTTTGTGGAAGCTCTTCTTTGCCCTAAATACATAGAACCAATTGCTTTTTTAAGAAAAGCGGTGCCATTTTGCTATTGCAACAAACTGAATAATAAGTTGCAATGAAAAGGTCTAATGAGTGTGTAGCTTCATGATGCTTGAGACTACGTGTCAAATTCCCACGTCTCAAGTCATGCGTCGAGATAAGTATCTGTATGTGTAGGGTCCTTTAGTCATTAGTCATTATTTACCAATTTTTCTGATGTGTTATTTGAAGTAAATCTTCAATCTTGGGAAAAAATTACAAATATTTAACCTCCGCCAAATGAGGCGCCATGGGGATGCTTTTACTTGTTAAAAATTTCTTCATTGCAGTTGTTCTATGTAAAGAACACTGGCGTGATGTAGCTAACATCGAAATGCTTCTGATTGTCTAATAGGAATGCCTCTTTTTTCAAAGTCTTCCAAGTACCATTAAATTAAAACGACAAGTTTTTGGAATATTTTCGCCAAGATTTTTCTTATCCTCCGTTTATGTGATAAAAATCAAAACAAAAATTATTACGGGCCAACAGGCAATGTTACCAAATTCAAACTCACACTATACGCTGCATCAGGTGCTGCCTTTTCTTCTCTTCAACTAGTTTCATTACTTTATTTACACACCCCTGATCTAACAGAAATATTTTCACTCTCCCAAAGTACATCATCTATGTTTAGCAGATTGTTTATTATTAGGAGCTTAGTATTGCAGGTATACCTTAGTTTTAAGAGCTCTTGGTACTTCATTCAACAGGTAAATTAAAAGGCTTGAAAAAGCAGATAAAAACACAAATTTTATTGGATTTATAAAATCGGTCTTAGTCTACAAAATCTAGTATATTTTATATCCCCAATATCTAAGCACTACAATGACTAATAGTTAAAAGCAAGCATAAATCTTCATCTTCAACCTACACATGCCAGACAATTCTCATCTGTAGAGAAGCTGATGTTAAAAATGCATTCTCGATTTATTGCATTTCAGAAGTACGACATAAATTGTTTGTCTGCTTCGAGATAACTTCAATTCGGGAAGAAGGAAAGAAATTGATGTTGTCAAGTTAAGACATTCAGAAAAACAAAATTTAATAAATGTCTTTCCTTGCCTTTGTAAATATGTACAGAAATAAGTCAAATACTAGTTTATTCCGTTTGAATGTTTTTCTCCTGTCAAACCTTAATATTGGAAACTGTATTTATTTATGTCCTATTACATTTCGTGTTTTCCTTTAGATCATTTCACCATCGTTTCCGTTACTTCAAATAAATATAACTTTAAAAGCTTTTACATTATATTTTTATCAATTTTTATAACATGATAAATCAGCTTGCATAGGTAAAGATCGTCTATGTATGTTTATATGGATCTATATTTGAATAAAACTCACAATTTTTCTCCAAGTTGAGAAATTGAAACTAAAATTACCAATAGATCTAAAACGAACCATACGCCGGCTAAAATTAGCGATGTTTGCTTTACAAGTGTTAAATTTATTATTAGTTGGACGATTGAGACTTACAGATATTTTGACTCGTTTACAAGTGTAATAGAAAAATGAAGGACGTCTATTCCTTCAGCTAAGAAAACACCTTGTTCGAACAAACACGAAAATAAACTTGCATTAGATAAATAAAGCGTAAAAAATTTGATTTATTGGATCATTATTTAAATAGGGAAAATTTAACAGAAGCTTAAAATATACAGTTTAAAAATGGTTGATGAGAAAGTTTGATTTAATTGCAATGTTTTCTTGTTTGGATGCGAATTTAGTTGGATAACACTTAAATTTTATGTGTATGTTCGCGCATAAAAACGAATTTGCTCTTGTAATTTTATTCATACCAACTAATATTGAAACGAAATGTTAATACTAGAATTTAGAACGTAAGAAAATTTTCTAGAAAAAACTCCTAAGGATAACGAAGCAAACGGCAAGTAAGCGTTCCAGAAATTTCGGCAAACGATAAGCCTTACCTGCGGGATTTTTCGAAAACCCGGGAACCAAAACTATATAAGGCGGTCGCCTTTCCCTCGAATCAGTCAGTCAGTTAGTTAGAGTCAGTCAGTGTAATTAGTGAGTTAATAGTTAGAAGTAAATAAGTGAGTTCATTATTCAGTTGTAGTGTTCCGAGTTTAGTTTGGTAATAAAGTGGGTATTATTCAATTCACGTGTTAATAATCAATTCAAACCGATAAGCCTGTAACAATATTATGCCTGGATTTAGCTGAAGCATCCCTGTATAAAGCATTTCATTTTGAATTTTCTGATTATAAATACCGTATTTATCTCTATATATCTCAAATTTTGTGAGTTTTCACAGGCGTGTTTTCAAAATGGTCAGTAAAAAGGAAGGATCGCAAGACGAAGTTATGAATTTAATCAACATTTATGGAAAAATCCGTCTTTATGGGACTAAAATAAATAGATAACTAAATAAAAAAAAGTAGATACAAAGCGATTTATAGAAACATAAACAGGAAACACGGGTAACGAAAAATAATTATTAACATTGTATTCAGCAAAAGAATACGATGTTATACATTTACGTAATAATACGAAAGGAAGTTAAAGCTTTTGGAATAAAAGGCAACACACAGAGCAAATTTAATGAATAAATCGGAAATGTTACTTGGGGAGTGGAAGATTTATGACGATGCAACCACACCCAACACCCGGTCTGAAAAAGTAGTTTGAACTATGCCTAGCAAATACTCAACCTTTTAGTGAGAGGTCGAGTCATTCCTGAGGTTAGCCCGAGTGAATAATAATTTAAGTGTGTGTGCTTCGCGATCCTTACAGGTTGACAGAGGCTCTAATTTGATGAACGTTCCGAGAATTTACCATTTATTAAGACCGAACAATATATTAGCTTTACCGAATTTTGAAGTCTCCATATTTCGCGAACTGTCACTAAGAATATACGTCAAATAGACATATTTTTTGTAGAGAGTGGTATGGTTTACATTTTGTAATTATTTTGCAGTTTCTTAAAATTTAAAAGATATTTTGAACACATCGATTTCTCTGACTTTTAACCTTTAATAACAATATTAGAACAGTTCAGATTGAGCAAAGATATGGCTCAAATTTAGAAAGACAAATATGATACTTTTTAAATGAAACAGTTCTGTAAAGTTCGGAGCTAACCTTAAATATAAACTCGGTGCATTAACACCTTCAAAATGAAAGACCCCATGGGCTGTCTTAGACAGAAACCCAAGCCTTCCCATCCATCAGTACGGTCCATTTGCTTTGCCCTAATTACGGCTTGCACACAAAGTTTCGACACAATAGAGGAATTTGTGCTTTTACTAAAAGCGACCTGTTCTGCCAACAAGAAGAAGCACTGGAATCTGCTGATCATGATGTGATTTGGCTGAAAATCTGCTCCAAAAGCAAAGTAATATTTATTTGTTCACTTTATTTGTCTCCAAACGATCCCTCGTACAGACAGCTCTTCTCTTATCTCTCCGTAACCTTCGATCATCATATTTCTTTTTAGACTCTTGTTCACTCGAGATGATAACCAATTAGTATTATTATTATATTCCTAAATATATAGTTGGAAAATATTGCACACCGCGACCGTTGGTCTTGTGACCTTGGTATCCCAAAATGCCAAACAGCAGCACCTTTTGTCATGAAAATGATTATATCTCGGATAATTTTGCACCAAATCAGTTGTAATATAGGTTTTTGAATAAAAGAGAGATTTCGAACGAATTTTCCAGACGCAGAGGTTGCCTTTTTTGGTGACTTCAAGGCACACAACATCCCCTGAAGGTTTTCTTTCCGAAATGATGATGCGGGAAGGGTGGCAGAGGCTTTCGCCATCACTTGTGGACCATCGCAATTACTTGCGGAACCCATAAGAATTCCTGATGTAGATACCCATCAACCTAATCTACTTGACATTTTCCTTACAAATTCTCGACATTCGAATAAAATCTCTGTATCATCACCGTTGGAAATTCCGATAACAAGCTTGTAGCAGCCTCTGGCTTGCTTCATACACCACCTTCTTTTCAGACACAGTCCCGTAGGATTTGGCACTTTAACTCTGCTAACTGGGAAGAATTAAGAGACTTGTTTGCATCTGTCCCTTGGCCAGAAGTCTGCTTTAACTCAGACAACCCTTCTTCGGTCGCCGAATTCATCACTGAAACTATCCTGATTGGTAAGAAATGCTTAGTTCCCCACTGCCAGAAGAAGTCCATCTCCAGTAAATAATGGTTCAGCAAAATATGTGCTGGACTGCCTCCTGCAAAGATCGCGCATTTCGTCGTTGACGAAATACTCCCTCAGTTGAGACTCGGACCACCTTTGAAGATGCACAAAATTTTTGTAAACGGGTTATTGACCAGGAAAAAAGTGATTTCGATCATAAAATGCGTCAGAGGCTTATCAACTGTTTGAACCATTTCAGGACCTTTTGGGATTTGCAAAGTCAATTGGAAAAAAATTTAACATCTTTAAATTTTCCACCTTTACTCGATGACAAAAACAATATTGCAACCACTTCCAAGGAAAGGCTGACATGCTAGCCTTAATGCTTGCTGAAAATTCCAACCTTGATTCTCGAAACGGAGAACCTCCTATTTTTCCTAAGGTTAGCACTTCGATACCTGAAGTTGTTTTCAGACAACGCACAATCAGGAAGATTGTTCGAGCGCGACACCTCTAAAGCTTCTGGCCTTGATAATATTCCCGCTATTGTTCTTAAGAAGTTCGGTCCAGAGTTGACTTCTGTCCTAAGCAAATTGTTCACACTCTCTTACAACAAGGTGTATTTCCTAACATCTGGATATCTGATAGGATGCAGCCTGTCCCTAAAAAGGGAAAAAGAAATCTGGCTAACAACTATGGTCCTATATCTTTGTTGCCCGATATATCTAAGGTGCTAGAAAAAGTTATCAAATATCTGGAGGAGAATTGAATCATCTCGGACAGGCAATACGGTTTCAGACAACAACGCTCAACTGGCGATCTACTGGTATATGTCACTCATATCTGTCACTCAGCTATGGAAAAACATGATGAGGCTAGGATTGTGGATATTTTCAGGGCCTTTGACAGAGTCTGGCACCGATCTCTTCTCACCAAATTAACATCTTATGGTCTTTCTTCTGGACTCTGTCATTTGATATCTAATTTTCTCGCTGACAGATCCCTTCAGGTCGTCGTCGATGGCATCTCATCCGAGACATTTGCGATTAATGCAAGGGTGCCTCAGGGGTCTGTCCTGTCTTTTGCTATGTTTTTGTTACACATAAACGATTTCTTAGCTTTGTTTTCCAATCCGATATAACAGATACGTAGATGATAGTAGCCTGATGTTTAATCGGGATCTCGAAATCATTCTGGAATGGGGTAAGAAAAATCTGGTAGACTTCAATGCTTTGAAAACTCAAGCCCCGGTTTTCTCTAGGAAAACTTCAAGAAATAATGCTATAAACATACTAATGGACGGCAAAATCCTCCCTATGGGATCTAATCTGTCTATCCTAGAAGTAAATGCTAGCCTTAACTTCTTTTGGGACGATTATGTGAGCGCCATTGCAAAGTCCGCTTCTCAGAAGCTAGGCTTTCTTTTTAGAGCTAAAAAGTACTTCACATCTCAACAGCTGCTGACATTATACAAAGCACAAGTTAGGCCAACACTATAAAAATGTTCTCATGTTTGGAGTTCAGTCCCAAAGCACACTTTAGCTCTTTTGGATTCAATTTAAAGAAGAGCAATTCGCCTAATTGATGACGAGAGTTTGACCGATTCTCTCTTAATATATGTTTTAATTGTGTGAATCTAACTAATTAGTTTTGGATTATTAAGACTAGTTTTTTTATTGAGATTTTTTACATTTTTAAACGCAGAATCATTATTTTTTAGAGACATAATTATATTTTTATTAGTGATGGGATAATCGTACGGTTTTCAAATTCGAATACTTTGATTTTTATTACAGAAAATCAAATGCACATGCAGTACAAAGTCCAACTGACTCCGAGCTTGCAATGACGATACCAAAAATATTTAAAAAGTGTATTATGTTAAATGTAAATATCACATAATTTTAGAAATTCTATATACAGGTTGAACCAAATTTGATTTCCACTACAGGGATCTCGTAAACCATTAGAGATACAAGGAAGCTTAAATGAGAAAAGTAATGCCGAATTTAATGCCTAATATTATTCCGCAGAAAAAACAATTGAATTTCGATTCGTCTTGATTTTATTTTGAAAAAACTGAAAATTTCCATTTTTAAAAATCAGCTGTAATTTGTTTGTTTGAAGTCCGATTGAAAAAATTTAAAAAGTTTAATTAGTTATTTTTTAAGGTCTTTACATTGATAGGAGTTAATTTATTCTAAATTCAATTGTTTCCGAGAAAATTCTGTCAACTTTGTCATTTCTTATGGACGCCATATTGGATTTTATCATTTTCGAATTTAACATATTTTTCTGATTAACTTACTTTAAATGTGGCAGAGTGGGTTAAATGAACTAATTTTTTATTGTTAGACAAAAAAATTATAGTAGGCAACGCAAGTGCCATAACTTTTAATTAAATAAATAAATAAATAATAAAAAATACAGTTATCAAAAAAGCAATAATTATTATTAAAAAACCAAGAATATTATAACAGACTGTATAGTATTGAAATATTTATTAATAATCGGAACGTGCATGATTTATATGAGAGTCATTTCTAATGTTAGATTGTTAGATACTTCACTTTACACGAATAAGAATTTTTGTAAAAATTGCCGACAAAATGTTTGAAATATCTACAAGTTTTCATAGAATTACTTCATTTAAAGAAGTGCATGCAGGTTATGTTTATACTAATAACTGTTTAAATATTGCACAGTTTGTTACAATATTTTTAGTTTTTTGATAATTATTGTTACCTAATTAGGTACTGTATTTTAACTTTTGACAGTTATGGTACTTGCATCGCCTACTATAATTTTTTTGTTTAAAAATAAAAAAATATTTCATTTAACTTACTCTGTTACATTTGAAGTATGGCATGTTATATATCAAATTAATCAGAAAAATATGCCAAATTCGGAAATAGTAAAATTCAATATGGCCTCCATAAAAAATGACAAAGTTGACATAATTTTCTCGAAAATAGTTAAATTTAGAAAAAAATTAACTTACATCAATGAAAAGACCTCCAAAACAACTAATTACAGTTTTTGATTTTTTTTTTAATCGGACCTTAAATAAGTTACAGCTGATTTTTAAAAATGGCGATTTTCAGTTTTTTCTAAATAAAATCAACACGAATTTAAATTCAATTGTGTTCTCAGCCAAATAATATTAGGCATTGATTCTGCACCACTTTTCCCATTTAAGCTTCCTTGTATCTCTAATAGTTTACGAGATCCCTATAGTGGAAATCAAATTTGGTTCAACCTGTATATTATATTCTTTTTTCTCATAATTTCATTTGTTTTTTTAAATTTTGCATCACTGATAGTGATAAGTTTTTGTTTTGAAGTTTGTTGTAATTCACTCAGCCGTCTTTTATTATTATTGTATGAGAAAAAGTTTTTCTTACTTTATGTTTAGAATCCGATTTTACACATGACATTTCATTTTGGTTGTCCAAAACAAATAACAATTTCATAAACAACTTTCATTTCTTGGTAAGCTGCTCTTTTAACTTTTTTTGTCTGACTAAAGGTTTTCCATTAAAAAAATTATTTAGATTTTAAAACCGTAAATTTATTTATTTCGTGCTATGGGTTGATTAATTGTTAAACATAGTTACTTCCAAAAACATGAATCTAACTTATCTAACATAAATTTTCATAAAGAAACCACAATGACCAAAGTTCCCTTAAAACAAGATATTAAATTCGTGGTAAAGGAAATCAAACGCTCATGGAAATTCAAAGAAATGCATTTTATTTCTTTAAACAAAAACCATTCATCGGGCAAAAAATTAAAACGAAAGGAATAAAATATCTTAGTGAAAAAACAATATTTATTTTGAACAAGAATCACTAGCGTAATTTTTTTTCTATTCATTTTCTTAGCTACAAATGTTCAAGGACATGTTAATCGAAAACTGTGCGTCATAGGAAAAAAATAGGAAGTCACTTTTAATAAGAAATAAAGGATGTTTATGAAATAAGGACCTATTTTGAAAAAAAGCAGTGGTGCACCATTCTTTTCGTTAGGAATGTAGGGCATGTTAACGCTTGACGCCACTGATAGAAATAGAACAAATATTTTTCCTGCAAAAATGGGTTTTTATGCCTAGTTAGTATCTAGCAAAATTCAAAAAAAATATTTTAAGACGTTTCAAAGGATTTAAAGAAAAACAATATTTTTTTCAATTTTTTTAGACCCTTTATCTTAAAAATAAAGCCGTTTCGGACCTATGCTAATATGAACTTTTTTCTTAGAATGACCCAAGGATTATGCTTCTTAAGTATTAGCATCTTATCCGAAAATATCTTGTATTATATTTACATATTGTTAAACTAATTTAAAAATTTGTTTTCAGAACTATTATTTCGACGTTTCGGCCGCTATCGCATCTATCCGATTTCGATAAAACTACCACCCTGTATTGGTTTGTATTTCCCAAGATATCAAGAATGATGATAGTTTGTTGATTTCGGTATAGAAAAAAATATGTCACAGCAATCGAGTTATCCGAGAAAATAAAAACTAAGCTCTCTTGTTTTCAGGAGGTGCTTTTTTAGCATATAACGTAATGCAATACGTAATTATACTCTTGTCGCAGTGTACGAGTGTTCCTGATTAATTTAAGAAGACAGATGTATAGAATAGTTTGTTCCATTAAAGGATAACCAGCAACCAGAGAACATTTTATCTTAGTCGCTTAAAATACAAAGTAATGGAAACAATAGAAGATGAGAGGACTGTAGCATTTATTGTTGAATATTTTGAATTACTAACTGTACAACATGTTTATTGCTGACCATGTAACAGACGAGGGCCATTTCACACATGTTATGTGCGTTGTACATTCTTATTATACAGTGCGTTTCAATGAAACCTATCTACTCTAAATAACTTTTTAGATCATCATTTAAAACAAAAACGCAAACACACATCAATAAATATTTACAAGGGGACATATTCTATCATATTTATACTGAATGTATGTAACACCTGCGCCCACAGACCAACCCTTCCTATTTTTTTTTAAATTTTGATATGTCAATCGCCTTATATTTGTATATACAATGCTTTTCAATGAAGATTATCCCTTAAATAACTTTTTAGAACGTCACTTTAAAAAAATGCAAAAAAACGTTAATAAATATATACAGGGGGACATATTGTATCATATTTATACTGAGTGTAACTGCCATTTTTGCACCGTCAAACCAACCCCTTCATTTTTTTTAAATAACACACCCTATATTTTCTTAAAATTAGAGTTTTAAATACTTCTTAACGAGTACTTGGGGTTTAAAATGAACAGTTGGCGATTTATGGATAAATGTATTTCAAAAGTCTATCAGCAAAGCGCAGCATTTAAAATGTAAAGGCATTTGTAAACCATTTGACATCTGTATTTCAAACACAAATTGTTGCTATTATAATTATTAATTATAACATTTTTACAACTGTTTACAGTATCCAAGAGGGCATAGAAATTATGCAAAACCTGTGGGTAGACTTTTTAATTCTGCCCTCCCTAAAAAAAACGCAACACAAAATTAATGCAAAAATGTTTGGAAATAGGATCTGTAGGTCTGTGGGTAATAAAGTGCACAACTCAGAAAGAGCAGCCTACAACGAAACTATGGGAGTGGTCATTTTAGGGATAGCTTTTGAAAGAACAAGCAGGCCGAAAATAACCATAAAACGAGAAAATGAAAGGAGATCTATCCGAAGATTTATTTATGTTTTAAAATTAGGTCTGTGATGATAAAATGACCACGTAGGTCACCTTATTTGACTTTTTTGGATCTTTCTGTTACTATGTTATTTAAAAACAAAAATCTGTACAATACAATCAAAATTCATAGATTAGTTACGAGAAAGAATTATTTATTAATGTCTAAAATTAACCCAAGATGTGTTACCATAAGTAATGTAAGGATGCGTTTACACTAGACACTTTATTTATTCCGTACATTTTTCTCTGAAATAAAATATAAATGGTGATTTTTTTGAAAACGATTCGCCCTAAATATCTAGAAAACAAAAACGTTTTGTGCACAATACCTAAACCAATCAATTTTGGTTGTAAGGGGACACTTAATTAGTGTGGGTTGAACCTGCAGGTGCAACCCCTTGGCCAGAGCAGCAGCCTTCTCAAAAACCTTAGATGGTACTGGGAGTTGAAAGATTTGTTGGCTATAAAGTAGTTTTTTATTTTTACGATTAGGCTTTGAGAAAACCGTTTGTTTTGCAACACAGTCCACGTTCATGTTTTTCCTGCACAACATTGTTGTTAAGCGTCTTTTGTTAGTAAAATCAACGCTTGGTAATTTTTAACTATTAAAGAGGTAGATGTTTTGATGAAACTAATGTTTGAATCACGATTTAGATTAGAGTTTAACTTTAACTGAATCGATAAGATTAAGGACAGTACAAGTTCAAAATTTGATATTTTCATCTATCATAGCCATTTTTTTAAATACAAAGCTGTATAGAATCAGCAGAAAAACAGTAGTAAGGCCACCTTGTTAATGCCCCTTGCGGAGGTTGCAATGAGGAGATTGCATTGAGTGTAAGAACAGTACAAGTCCTCGGACTTGTATTGTTTTTATTCTCAACATATGGCGTTTTGGTACGATTATGATCAGGCTCATCCGTTTTAGTGACATTTCATGCTGAAAAAAAAAACTAATCAGAAGATGTGATCCTACATATCTTCCAGATAAATATGAGTGCAGTGACTGAAAATCCCAGAAAAAGAAAACATTTACTATAATTATCACTTCATATAGACCCATCTACTTGATTTTAAGAACTGTGACCTCCAAACTAAAAAAAAATCTATGGAATAGTAGCAAATAAAGTAAACAAAAGTTTTACAATTTAGAAATACATACAGTTTGAGTACGGTGCATTATTTCCAAGCTATGGTAAATGCTTAGATTTTAATGATTAATTCTTATGAATTAAAGTTGCTACAAAAAATCAAAGTCCATATATTTCTACCACTAAAGCCTGTTTTAAACCAGTGTCAATTAACAAGAAGGAATTGAATAATATAAAACGTATTATAATAAAATACATAGAAGAAGAACAGGAAGATATAAGATAATATCCCGGAGAACCACTAATTTTGGAGAATGGTGATGATACTGGTACCTAAATCTGATTATTTTTGTTCAATAAAATATGCTTTACCATCGTATTCTTATTTTTGTATACAAATTTCGGGCAAAAACAATACAAGTCCAGAATTGTTTTTTGTGGGTAATAAAAAAATGCATAATAAATTAAATTTTTTTTAAATGGTGCCTGAAGGGATACACTAAAACTTGTCTTTACATGCCAAATCTGTAAAAAGCATAACAAATGAAATAAACATATTTTTTTTATTTTTCCAACATTTAAACATTTGGACTTGTATTGTTCTTTATCTCACCGATTCAATTTATCACTTAAACGTCAATTAATAAGTAACGAAACACACCATGAATAACAAAAAAAAGGTAATGTCTTTAAAAATAAAAATCTTATCGTTTAAAACAGTTGAATTTTACAAGAGGTTGCTCAAAATGAGCACCGTTTTGTTCCAGGCAGTAGTAGATACGGTTTTCAAATTCTTGCTTCACTTTTTGAAATGTTTCCCGCGTAATTCGTCTGCATCCATTAAAAATTCGTTGTCATAAGTCCTTCAAATTAGCCGGTTATGTTTTGTATATCATTGACAAGATCTAAAGATGTCAAGTATGGTAATCATGCTGGTTACTTAATTGCATAACGTCTGCCAAGCCAATGGTTTGGCAATCGGTTGTTAAACCAATTACGAATGTTTAAGGCATAATATGGTGGAGCTCCATATTGTTGAAAGAAGAACTCATTTTTGCCCAACATTTGATTTCCTTCTAAATGTTGTTGATTCTCTATTTCCATAGGTATTAAAGGAACCTATAACGTTTTCTAAAATATTCAAGTAAATGTCATTAATTAGTTTTTTAAGGGTTTTAAAACAAATTATATTTGTATACCCATTATACCTAAACGCCATCTACTTCTATCTTGTGCATCTTTGCCTTCTAACTGTCTGCTTTCCATGGCTTTTCTCATTTCTTTATTTCATGATCGTCTCGGTCGTTCCTTCTCCTTCTTGATATGGCTTTCCATCTAAGTATTCGATGTGGCCACCTTTGTTCATCCACTCGAAGTACGGGTCCTCACCATTTTAATCCTCTTTTTTTCACTCTATTCACTATGGTTTTCCTTGCGTTCATTATATATTGAATATCCTTGTTCCTTTTTCTTTCTAATCGTGATTTCCTGGCGCTTCTTCTTAGCTAATTATCTCAATGGTATTGAGCCTTCTCCTCCACTCCTCATTTAGGATCCCGATTTTCCTTCCATAAAGTAGTACTGACACCACTAGCGTTTTACCCATTCGAACTTTTGTTTGCTTAGATGTGTTTTTATCCCACCATACTGGATTGAGTGCTCCTAAGATCTCTCTACTCTCTTCTATTCGGTTTTTAATTTCTTCATTCTTTAGTTATGGTAACTCCTAAGTATCTACTTATTTAATGGTTGAGTAGTCATTAACCATGATTTGAAAATTTAGTGTCCGAATTTAATACTAGGTATTCAGTTTTATCAATATTATTATTGAGTCCCCATTCACTGTTAGGTGTTGTATAATCTTCTGAGCATGAACTCCAAGTCATAAGCATCTTGGGCTATTAACATTTGATCATCAGCAAAGAAAGTTAATATTGAAGAGACAATCATCTCCTACTTGAATAACCATTAGTTTAAATCTGCGTTTCCACTCTTTTAGCGCTATTTTTAAATATACTTTAGACAATAAAGGAGAAACAGAGCATTCTTGGCATAATCCTTTGGTTGGTTTAATTGCAGGTGATAATGCCTTTCTTTCTTCACATATTTATTGCCTTTATAGAATTCCTTAATTATTCTGATTATCGCGGGTCCGTACCCGCCAATTCTATTGCGTCCCATAACTCCATTCTGGGAATTGAGCAATAAGCTTTTTTAAGATCTATGAGCGCTTAATGGGTTTCTTCGAAATATTTGTTTCTCTTTTCTGCAATTTGTTGTATTATAAATAAATTGTCCACACATGACCGGCCGGCTCTAAAACCACTCTGAACTTCATTTATTATGTGTCCTATATTTTCTTGTATTTTCAGTTTCAGTGACTCTACCAGTTAGTACTTCATTTATGAATATGGGCCCAATAACAGTATCCTCAAGAATCTTTGCTTCAAACATTTAGTTTTTGCGGAGCTTGAGTATGACCTTCTCTGACAAAATGGAAATTCTCATCGCCTCAATAACGCTAGTTGTCTTTATTAACAAAGCCATGTAAAGTAAAGCTGCATTCATCACTGCAGCACATATTTTAACAAAAGTTGCAGTGACTAAAATCGACACGGTCTCACAAAACTTTAGTTGTCTGTTCTAATGATTTTCATTAAGCTCTTGGAAAATTTTCATTTTATAAAGATGGAACTTCTGAATTTTTGCTACTCTACGAACTGATGAATATGAAAGCCCAGAAGCTTCAGCAGTCTGGCGCAAAGAATTGGTGGGATTGGCAGTAATGTGGTCTATTACCTCAATTTGAGCCATTTTATTTACCACTCTGTTACCCTTTTTACCCTTCCTGATTTACTTTGCTTATTTACTACCGATTTCATGTCTGTAAATTTTTGTACAAGCTCTATAACCTATTTGTGGCTAAAATGCTTATCTGGATGTCTGTCATTAAAAATCCTTTGCCGTGGCTTTACGACATATATTTTGGGAGCCATAAATAAAAATAATTTCAACACTTTCAGCAACTGGTTACACCATTTTTACCCGAAGGAGTGTAAATTGTGTCAATATCAATGCATAACAAACAGTTTTTATTTCAGAAAGTACTTCATAAGTCCCGAATAGTTTTTCTCAGGATAGTTGAAACTTAATATATTTTATGTCAGAGAAAAATGTACGGAATAAAGTATCTAGTGTAAACGCACCGTTAGAGATGCCTTTGAAACAAGATTATATCATTGTATGCAGTTCAATGGAAGTCTGTTTGAACACCTACTACTTTTTTCCTTTTCAATTAAATGATTTTACAATTATTAGAGTTGATGCGATGATTCATTCAGTCGACGAATCCTTGCTTAATTTAAATTTAGATGGTTGTAGCTCCACAAAAATTTACTTTAGACCCCAATTATTGCACATTCTTGAAATCTACTTGTCAAGAGAAATCCAAAACCTAAGAAAATATAGCTGTTCTACTTAAAAAAAATAGACGGAGTTGGTCTGGGATCGCAAGGATGCCACTGAGCGTAAATATGACAAAATATGTCCCCTTATATATCTTTAATGACATGTTTTTGTGTGTTTTTTCCTAAAAATGACGGTCTAAAAAGTTATTTAGGATGGATAGTTTCATTGAAACGCACTGAATATTTTATTTTAAAACAATGATACTTTTAATACATTATAGCTATTAATGTAACGAGATTATTATGCGATTTATAATAAATCGAGATTATTTACATCGCTAATAATCGAGTTGCATTAAAAGTTTTATCGCATCATTAACAAGGATGACATAAAAAATCAACAAACTTTTAAAATGAATTTTGTATTTGGGGTATTATGATAGGTAACTAATATATTATAATTGTAACTAATGTATTATGCGCTCCTAAGTTATTATGAAGCTGCTAAATATTATGAGTTTAATAATAACGAATAAAGATTTAATTTTAATGACTTATGACTTAATTTTCAACTAACAATAACTTTAATCAACGGTAAAATATGTTAATGCTTGGAAATGCAATAATTAAAAATTAGTTTACTTTCGCAAATTATGATAGTTTTACAAACTCAAAACTCAAGGAAATATTTAAGGTTTCAAAGCCCGTTTTGTATTTTCCTGCTAAAATTCACAACAAACGTATGTTTTCATGTCTAGAGCAGACGTTATACATTCATGCCATCAAAATTATGGAAAGTTATGCAATATGCAGAGTCTGCCGACATGCAAAATAACCACAATGGATGTAGTAATTTGCCTTGACTTCTGCTGCCGATGTTTAATGGCATCAAACATCATGAAGCATTTTTAACACAGACGAATGTGCATCCACCGATCGAAGACTTTCTGCTACTACAGAATTTATCGAGTCTAATATCTGCCCTCTTTACAACGATGACATTGTTGTAATATGATTTCGTCATAAACATAAACTTGGTATAACTAAGTTGCACACCATCTTTCAAAGATGAACATGAGTTGTCCTTTATGTATCGAAGCTAAACACTTAATGGCATTTCAGACAAATTTTATTGAAACAATGTCACATTTTCCTGAAACTTCTTCGACAAAACTTTACGACCTTTTTATTTTTCTTTACTTACTGCAGATTAGTGTAGGAAAATACAAATATTTCGCTATGCGTAATAAAATTGTCTTTAACTTCAAGTTTATAAATCATGTACAGGAGTACAGAAGTGATTAATTATTCGGTTTCTACTCTTAATATGTTGATACTCATTGGAGATGTAAACAAAAATTAAAAATATTCTTAAATTATACCTTTAATAGATTTACCTAATACACTGTTCTGGCTATATCTTTCATGTATACAAGGGATGTCCAAAAAGTATTTTTTCTTCAGTAGAATGTCATACATGAATTTTCTGCTGAATTCAAAAATATACAGGGCTCTTTCAACAATAACTTGACCCCCTTTAAATTAGAAAACTGATATATATTTTAAAATTTACCGAGATTCGTCAATTTATTTTGGAGGGGGGGGGGCGGACATTTTTGACGATTAATCCAACTTGACAGGTTCATCCCCTTAACCCTAATAATCCCCACTTTAAAATTTCAAGTGAAACGAACTTACTTGTAATGGATCATTATAAAGTCCCTTTTCATTATGAATACACTCCATTGGTGCATTGTTTTTGGAAATTAGTTCAGAATTAAAAACGAAAAATTAACAACGAACATTGGTGTAACAGTGTGAGTCGTACCTATCAAGCTGACCCTCAAAAACTGATTCTCCCAAGAACATAAATCGACAAGTCTCGACGCATTCTAAAATATTTTTGAAGTTTTCTAATTATAAGGGAGAAAAATTTTTTGTTCGGGAGACCCTGTATAATACAGATACACAGTAAATTGGTAGTTGTTTAATATACTCTTTCAAAACCTTCCAATCAAATCCAAAACATACTGCAACGAAATGTAAATTGTAGAATTTAGTGCATAAGAAAAGTTTCTAGAAAGATCTGATAAGGGGAAAGCGGCAGCGATAACGAAGCAAACGGCAGATAAGCTTTGCCGAAATTTCGGCAAACGATAAGCCTCATCTGCTGGATTGTTCTAGAACCTGGAGGCCAAAACTATATAAGGCGGTCGGCTTTCCCTCGTAGTTAGTCAGTTAAGAGTCGGTGTAGTTAAGTAGTGAGTTAGCAGTTAGAAATCAATAAGTGAGTTAATTGTTCAGTTGTAGTACTCCCAGTTGAGTTTGAAAATAAAGTGGGTATTATTCAATTCACGTAATTAATCAATTCGAACCGATAAAGCCCGTAACAATGCCATCAAAATTGGATCTATAAAAGTAGACCTTTAATCGCACATAAAACGTCCATTTACCAATGGAGCATACAGGATTTCCCGAAATTAGGTTGAAAAATTTTAACAGCAGATTCTACGTCCAAAAATATGTAAAAAGTTTTATATAAATCTATATCGGGAAGAAGCTTCGTTTTCAAGATACAGGGTGTTAAATATAAAATCGAAATGATGGTATTTTATTGATTTTCTGAAATTATAACAAGATAAATAACTAAAATTTGACACACCTATTTGGATTTTGATGCCCTATAAAATAAATTGTAAAATGTTATCCAGCGTAAATTAGTGGCGGGTAAAACTAAAGGGGCTTAATAGAATTGTTCCTAATTTTGTTATTTTCTTGATATTCTAAGGGTTCAATTGTTTATTAGGAACATTTTTCCGTAAAAAAGGTACTATTATCTTACCTAGATAGAGCTAATCGTTTTCGAGTAAAATGCATTAAAAAAATGTACTGCACGCCTAGGAACTACAATTAAAGAGATCTAAGTTGTTGGTGGGTTATGAAAAAAAAAATGATTGTTAAAGAAAGTTAAGTTTAAGGTCTTAACATTTAAGTAGTACTTTTTATTTGGTATAGTTTTTCGAATTCTGGTAATCGTGGGTTCAATCGATTAATTTTTGAATGGAGAATTGAACGATATGAACCTTGTTCGGGATCTGTAATGGGAATGCAGTGGCTGCTCGTTTTAAAAATAAAACGAACCGGTATTCTTTTTTGGGTAGGGGAGTGGTCTGTCAATAATAACAAAAAAAATTAAATCTTTTTTAAGATTTTAATAAACAATCACAGTAGAATGTTTTCGGTCAACATTTAGGTAATTTATAAATTTATATAACAGCATATAGAATACCACAAAACATTTACTACTATTTAAGAAAATGTCATTTATTGGCACTGAATATTAGTGTTACAATTTGTTACACCAATTGTTACAGGTATGAGGGTCAATTGTAACAAACAATAATAAAAAAAATAAACTAAAATTGAGATGAAAACTTATAAGTGATTTACACTAAAAACATTTAAACAATCAAATCCAGTGTTAGTTATTCTGACCAACAATTTAAACACATAAAAAATGGGTCATTTTTGGCACAACTGGAGTGCGCCTATTCATGACAGTCTCTGCATTGCAACCGATTTCATATTAATTTGAATCTTGATGTTATTTCTTTTGGCTGACTTTTTCGTTTTTGGCTTGTAGCCTAAATTTTTTAATTTTGCTACCGTGTTATTAATTTTTGCTTTCTTTGCTTCTAAGTCTTCTTTTTCAGATGAATTCGTATATATGGCACTTTTCTCTTTATATCTTCCAGTTTTAAATTTCACCTGACGTGGTGCTTTTAGAAGCGGTGCTATATCTAAAAGGGATATCCTTTGTGGCGGTGTATGAAGAATAAGGCTTTGTGTTGATTGAGTCGACGTCCGAGGCCTAACCTGATGTGATGTTGAATGTGATGAAATATTTTGCTGATCAGATTGTTCAGGGATAACTTCTTGGATAGGTTGATCAGTGACACTGGCGGGAGAAAAATCAATATCCGCAAAAATATTTTTGTTATATGGCCATATGCCCGTGCATGCAAACCCTTGAGTAATGTTAATTGGTGTCGCAGCAAAAGAAACAGCCTCCTTAACAATCCCCGGTAAATAATAAATGGTTATTCGTTGACCTGGATGATTTTTTATCCAATGATCTAGGCAATATTAAATTTAGTTTTAAAAGGTCCAAAAACTGTTCTGTCAAGTGGTTGCAGTTTGTGGGATGTATGTGTAGGAAATGATAATATGGAGATAACATTTTCTTTACAATATTGAATAACAAATATGTTAATGAATGATGAATGATTATCCAATAAAACCAAAAAAAAAGTGCCTTATGAACAGTAAAAAATCTTCGTCTTGCATCCAACCACTTTTATTTCCTGAACCGTCACACCCAGGAGAACCATCTTTTATAAAATGAGACTGAAAATTCTTTCGTGGAAAAACAAAAAAAGAAGGTGCAGCATTTCCTATTGCGTTAACTGCCAAAGAAATAGTTATTAAAGTACCTCGTTCTTGTGAAATAATGGCACCAACTTGTTTGCTGCCTTTAACAGCAATTACTCTACTGGGTTTCTGAGTTGAGGTGTTACAACACCTGTCTCATCTATGTTATATATATTTTGTGGTTGGCATTTTAGTCGAACTAAAAGTTCACCCCACTTACCAGAGAATTTTTCAACATATAGTTTGTTGAAATTCATAGCTCGTGTAATACTTGTGACTTCAGGACGTCTGAAAGATAAAGTTGAGTGTCTCTTCATAAAAGCCTTGTACCAATCAATGCTTTCAAATTCTGTTTCATTCCATTTTTGCGGATATTTTAAATTATTTGCTTTGGTGTACGAGTATGCCAATTTACGTAAATCTTTAGTAGTTAAACCAAAGTATAGTTGACTCGCGCTAGTTAAATTTCCTGTTCTGTAGTAAATATTTTGTTCTGTGGAGCATATCCAGTTTTAACCACATTATCTTGCTTGTATTTAGCCACATATCTAGACTATGTCCGAATGCGCTAGCTACTCTTCTAACATTTTTCTTTTGCTTGACCACAATTTCACAAGCTTCAGCATACTTTTCAGATGGCAGGGTGCCACGTAGTATCTTTCTATGTTGTTTGTAAACCATTGCGCATAAAATCTTAACCAAAAACAACAAATACCATAAGGAATTTACCAGTGTAAAACTATGGAGTATCGATTGTGACATGTTAAAATTGAACCTCCTTGTTTTGTTACTTTTGCACCCCTGTGGTCTTACGCCATTATAAACTTGTGCATAGGAGTAATGTCAAAGCTATAAGTTTGGTCAGTAAAACAGTATTCGATGAAGACTCGATTGTCATCAAGAGCTTTCGTTACTTGCTAATAGATGTGGCGCAAAAATAAGCGTTACAATTGACGCCCCGTTACAATTGACACACAGCTCCCCTAAACCATCTCCTATACTCTCCCTGAGCAGCCAATGCGTTCTTATTGTGAAACCTATACAAAAAATGCATATTACTTACTTTATTTTGTATGTAAAAATGAAACGCCTAAACCCATAATTGAAAAAATTGAAATATTAAAGCAAAGAAAAGAATTGCTTGAATGTTTTGACGCTAAAATTAAGTTACATGACAAGTATGGTTTTTGTTTCTATGACCCACTTAAAATTTAGTTTTTTATAGTAATTTCTAGACACATAATATGTTTTTTGAATGCATTTTACTCGAAAACGGTCTACTCTATCGAGGTAAGGTAGGAGTACCTTTTTTACGTAAAACAGTGTCACCCCCCCCCTCCCCGAGTTTTACACGCCATTGTTCTCGCTGAATAGGATTTTACAGTTTATTTTATAGAGTATCAAAATCTAAATAGGTGTGCCAAATTTTGGCTTTTTATCTTGTCATATTTCGAAAAACTCAATAAAAAAGCCATTATTTCGATTTTACCTTAACACCTTATATCTCAAAAACGAAGCTTCGATATAAGTTTATAAATTTTTTTTTTATATATTTTTGGACAAAATCTGCTCTTAAAGTTTTTTATCCTAATTTTGAAACATCCTGTACAATAACACTATAATGTTTGATTCTGGAACACTTGTAGAACCCAAATTAAAAAAAATCAGAAAAACTATGTAGTATTGCATTGTTAAAGTTTTAAAAGAGATAATAATTGTTGATAAAATAGTTAAGTTTTCGTGGACAAGCAGAAAGTTCGTCAAGCTCAGCACATAAAAATCTAATTTTGTCCCTTAAAATATTCCTAACATATACAAACAAACCATATATTAAGCCACAACACAATTTTTATATGCCAAATTTTAGTAATTGTAAATAAAAATGTTTTGTTCGGTAATAGGCATTTTGTTTAAAAAACTTACTGTGAGTATTTAAAAATAAAATTGTCATCTGAAAAACAGAGGGTAATTTGTGCAGCTTCTGTTTTCTTGTTGAACTTATAGCTTTGTTGGTTAGGCTCGTGTTTTCGCTGATAGGATGATAGGTTGCAGCTTCAAGTGGCGTTGTCCATCACGCAATTTTGAAAAAAAATCTTTAAGTGAGTTGGACGGTTTTTACATTGAGGTTTTGCGTCACCATTATGCTCAGTTATGTTACCAACATGCTCTAATATTATGTGTACACGTATAATGTTAACATTAAGCATATTGGTAACACAAATTCGCATTATGATTATGCACTAAAGCATAAGTGGCTAAATGCAGCTGAAGAAGTTTTCACTTCAAGATCATTAAAAGGATAAACCTAGAATTATAAAAAAAATCCTAGTTTCGGAAAATTTCCGAAAATGTCAAATCTAATCTCGAAAGAAAGAGAATATTGTTTGAAATTTTACAAATGAATTAAACTTATTGAACTTTCAAAAATGAAAGCGCAAAATGGTAAAAAATAAACTTATAAATTCATCTATTTATTTATTTTTTGTTGTTGAAATGGACTGGTCCTTGGTTATCGTCAAAAATTGAAATACAAATCTTGTTTCCTGAAACCAAGAAAGATGAAAAAACAACAAAGGAAGAGAGTATCTCTCTGAAGATTATAGTTTGGCTATCGAAACGCGTTAAAGCAACTTTTGTTGTGTTTTTTAATCTTTTTTGGTTTCAGGGGCAAGATTTGTATTTCAATTTATGTTTAAAAATAATCTAGAAATTTCGGGAAAAAAGTCAATAATTGGATTAGAACTAAAATTTGGAAAAAAAAAATATTACTGATTAAACCTGGTTTTGATTTTAATATCGAAATTTTTGAACAAAAAAATGCATCTTAGGGTTTATATTTCAATTTTGAAAAGGTAGACTGTCGAAAAAAGTAACAATTTTATGAAAAAGTAAACAAGGGAATTTTAAGAAATAGAAAATAGTGTAGGATTTAAAAAAAACTCATAACTCAGAAGTTCTTGAAATTTTAGAGAAAAATCCAAAGTTCCAAATTAAAGTCGAAAATATGAAAAAATATGAGTTTTGGAACTGATGCTGAAGCTTGCAGAAAAAAGTCGGTATTGTTAGCTTCTCCACATCTTCGAAATTTTGAAAAATAAATATCAAAATTTCTACAAAATTCAGCTTCGAGAAAAATAAAAAACTGCTAGAAAGTTATAATTACAAGAAAAAAGTTTACGTTTTTGAAACATTACAATAACATTTATAATAATAATAATTTAAACATATAAACTACACTTTTAAGATCAAAATTTTAAATAATCCAAATTTTAAGGAAAAGGTAATTAACGCAATTCTGCTAAAAAAACCTTTACAATTTGTTCGTATTTATTACATTGATGTCAAAGGAAAATTTTAACTCAGCGTCTCCAATCGATCGATGATTTCCTCATTTTGAACGTGCACTAAACCTAAATATGTAAACCGATTTTTTATCCGAATCAATTCTGGTTTTCGTTCTGACAAAAAAGACGGCTTCCCCCGATTTTCTGTTTTTGCTTCAGTTCCGATTCGAAGTTCTAGTTTTTTTTCAATTAAAGATAAATGTAACAAATTTTTGTTTGTTCGTGTTTTTTTATTGTAAAAATGGAGTCAAATTCCCCTTCACCCATAGCAAAAAGCGAACTTAGCAGCTGGATTTTTATTGCCACTAAACAAGTTGAAAGTTACCTGCTGGTATTTAACAGGAGCAATCTATGTATAACTGGGAAATTCTTATTAAACTTGAGTTCAACCCTTCTCCAGCTGTGCCACATACCGGTTAATTAAACAACATCTTATAAGTAAAGGATTACTATTTCCTTAGGGCAAATCAATTTTCACATATTATATGGAAGCTTGCCAGGGCCCGTTTGCACATTCCTTAGTTTTACGATTCTACACTTCTTGTTGTCTTCTACTAAGAGTTCCAAGATCTTGAATTTTTGTAAGTAGTATAATTTAAAACCACTTTAAGTGGTAAAAATGTGATTTTGTTATGCAAAAGCAATAAACTCGAAAATATTGTTGCACGTTATCGATTCGAATGATTACTAACATGTGAATTGTAAGATATTTTATTTCCAAACTAAACTCGGAACACTACAACTAAATAATTAACTCACTTATTCATTGACTTCTAACTACTAACTCACTAACTACACTGACTCTAACTGACTGAGGGAAACCCATCATCATGGTTCTTTGGCAGTTTAACGCGCTTCCGAAACTTTCGTCCCTTTGACCGCCGTCTTTTGGTGGACATTAACTGTAGTGATAATTTTGTGGGCGGCAGGCGCGTCCGCGGCCGACTGCAGCCGCCCCAAAAGAAGGCTACTCAATCCACCCCCTTTGGTTGTCGACCGTGCTCTGTGTTGTTAGGTGTGCTAGCGAGAGATCGTTCACCGGGCGAAAGCTACTCAATCCACCTTCGTTGGTAAGCGACCCTTGGTTGCGTGTTGTCGCACCAATTGAAAGCTACTGGATCCACCTTCATTGGTGCAACTAACAACGGTGATTCTCTTTTAGTTTCCGTTTATCCTTTGTAAAATCTGTCTGGGCATTTTGTGCCCAGTTTAAATGGTATCTTCGTATTCTGTTATTGCAGAAATCTGTGTATTTGTGTGTGTCTCCATTTTTGCGTAGGTCTTTGTAGCCAGTGTTTTGATGTGTTCCGTGAGCGTTGGAATCTTCAGATCGTTGTAGATTTGCTCTTTTGTCATGTAATAAGGAGCGTTGACGCATTGTCGTAGCGTTTTATTTTGAATTACTTCTAGCGTGTGCAGTTGTCGTGGACTTGCTCTCAGCCAGACCTCCGATGCATACGTTAGATTCGGTCGAATAATTGCCTTGTACGGGTTTAGTTTGTTTCTGGTATCCAACTTGCTCCTGTTGTTGAAGAGTGAGTAGAGATAACTTTTTAGTTGCTTGGTTTTCCTTGCAATGCTTTGAATGTGTGCAGTGCATGAAAGTATTTTGTCCAAAGTTACTCCAAGGTATTTCACTAGTTTCACCCATGGAATTGGTGTGTCGTTTAATTTGAGCTTTTGCTCCGGTTCTTTCTTTTTCCTGCTGTTCTTAATGATCGTTTTTAACTCTTCTGTGGTGGCCTCGTCGAATTTGTAGTTTTCTACGAGGTTGAGAAGGGTCTCAGTGTGCGTTTCTACGTTTGAGTTGTGCGTTCTGTATATCGAAGGATTTGGGCTGAACTGCTTTTGCGGCATTTCTGCAAACGCCTCGGCCTCTTCCTCGTTTGTGATGGCTTTTCCGTTATTGTTTTTTAACGGAGGCAGGTCTCGGCTTGTTTGTCTAAGTTTCTTGGCCAGTTTCCAAAGTGTTACGTCCTTGTCGTTGAAACTTTCCAGGTGGCTTTCCCATTTTCTGTTGTATTCTTCGTTCAGAAGATTCTTAACTTCGTTTGTGAGTCTTTTTAGTGTGTCCTTGTCAGACGGGTGCAAAGTTCTGTGATACGCTTTCTTCGCATTTTTACGTTTTATGAGCGTAACTTTTTGTTCAGGTAAATTTTCTTGCATCCTATTTTTGCTGCGTTGTTGTAGTTGCAGCAATGAGAGCTTGGTTTATGTGTCTTTCAAACTGGTCGGTGGCCCAATTTAGGTGTTTCACGCTTTCGATGTTGTGTTTTTGTGGTACATATTCATGTTGAAAGTTTGTCCAGTTAATTTTGGTTTTTGTGTAGTTCTGTGATTGGTTTGGGTTTCCCTATGTGATGTTAAGGGGACAGTGGTCTGACGATAGTTCCTCTATGAAGGAAAGCCGACCGGACCCCACTTTATATATATTTCTGATTCGGGTTCTAGAAGATTCCAGCAGATAAGACTTATTGTTTGCCAAAATTTCTTCAGTGCTTATCTGCCGTTTGCTTCATTATTGCGGCCGCTTTCCCTTATCAGATCTTTCCAGAAAATTTCCTTTGATTCCAAATTTTATAATTACATTTCGTTACAATATAATGTTTGAAATCAAATGTCTAAAAAATGTATTGCAATTTTTAAAATATAAGGCTTAACTACTGATATTTAAGTAATGAGACGAAGCAACTTATAAGCAGAAAGGGCAAAAAAACAATCGCTATTTTGAAAATGGTTCGAAATATATTTGAAATTTCAACATCTAAGTTTTGACGTGACTTTTTAATTTCTTCCTTTAGGAGTTCGCTGTCAGAATTCTTTAAGGACGAAATTAGAACATTACATCAATGTCAAAAGTTCATGGCGGATCATGGTGAGGTTTAACAATAAAGATAGCCCTTCGCATATTGAGCAAGAAATTAAAATATAACTAACTTAATTAATTCATTCTATTACTTGTTGTAATTGAGATGTACAGTGTAGTTTTTTAAAACTTGACATACGCCAACCTTTTAATGTGAAATGATAGACTAGTACTTTTAATTGCAAAGTTGTAGGAAATTGCTCAACTAATAAAAATGTACCAAAAAATTTTTCTTATCAGCCATATTTCTTCAGTATATATAAGAACATTTTTTTAAGGGCAACACTGGATTTTTTTAACATATTTTGGTAGACCTTTAAATTCTAAACAAAAAGTGTTCTGCCACATTTTTTATTTAAACTTGTTGTTTTCGAATAATCAACAAAAGAACTAAAATAATCTGCATTTGGTAGGAATTAAAAGCATCTAACATAGGAATAATAGACATTAGAAATTAAACATAAATTGTGTTTTTTAAAAGAAACATTCATGATAATGCTGTCACTATGATATTTGAAAACTGTTGCACTTGAATGTGTATAAAAACAAAAAATAAAAAGTTGCAAGTATTGTTGTTTAATAATAGTTGATTGTTCGAAAATGGTTACTCCAAATAAAAAATGTAACAAAACACTTTTTGTTTAGAATTTAAAGGTCTGTCAAACTATATTAAAAAAGTGCGGTGTTGCCTTTTAAAATCATTTGTTTTAATATCCACTGAATAAATATGGCAAGACAGGACAGTTTTATTTGTACATTTTTCTTAGTCAAATTATTTTCTGCAACTTTTCAATTGAAATTACTAGTCTATCGTTTAAAATAAAAAAGCAAACGAAGTTCAAGATTTTAAAAAACTATACACATTCAAATGCAACAGCTTTCAAATACCACAAGGACAGCATAATTATGAAGGCTTTCTTCAAACAACGCAATTTTTGTTTAATTTTCAATGCCTACTATTGTTATGTAAGCTTCTTTTAGTTCCTGTCGACTGAAGATTATTTTAGTTTTTTTTTGGTGATTATTCGAAAACGGCAAACTTTAAATAAAAAATGTGACAGAGCAATTTTGTTTAGAATTGAAAGATCTATCAAAATATGTTAAAAAATGCAGTGTTGCCATTAAAAAAAATATTGTTTTAGTATCTACTGAAGTAATATGGCAACATAGGAAAGATTTTTTGGTACATTTTTTTTAGTCATGTAATTTTCTACAATTTTGCAGGTGGAAGTATTAGTCTTTCATTTCAAATAAAAAAGTTGGCCCATGTCAAGTTTAATTGTTAATTGCTGTTCTTGTTGCCTTTCCGGGGAAAGGGTGTTTATACTTTTCAAATGTATATATATATATATATATATATATATATATATATATATATATATATATATATATATCGTAGGCTTCTAGTAAAATAGGGATTTTTATGAAAAATGTAGACATATTCTTCATGGTGAACTCTTACCGGTCGCGAAAAAAAATTTAGGCATATCATGTAATGCCGGCATTTAATGAAAAATCTTAGTATTGCACCATCCACCGACGCTTTTCATGAAGTGCCTAGTTTATTTAGTCATATAGTTTTGTAAATAGCTTTAACTACCTGCCAAATTGATTAGTCGGTACTTTATGACATAAATACGACGGTAAATAAAATATGAACCGGAATTTCTATTATGTCGCCACGGGAATGTGCGCATACTTTTAGACATATTAGGTGAGGATATCACGTGATTTCCTGCGCTCAAGTAAAATTCCGTTCTCGCCATTCGTCAGTTGTAAATACAATGAGTTTGCATAATAATGCGCCGCGCAACATTCATCCGCACGTTGCGCAGCGCATTATTATTAAATTTCTTGCCGTTGGAGTTGTAAACATTCCCGAAATTCTTTGTAGATTAAAATCATACTTCAAGTGCATGAACGTTACAAAAAAGTTTGGAAGTACGAACTCAAGTTGAATTTGAATTCTATGCCCGTCGTCCTCGGACCAGTGGGACTGCGGACAAGGTTAAAGCTTTTGGGAAGGTAAGCGCCATTTAGCTATTGGTAAAATTGCAGTTCAGATAAGGATAAGCTTTGGGAGTGCTCAATCCATCATTAAAGGTGAGCTGGAGTTCAGAAAAATTTCTGTCAGGTGGGTACCTCGTCTTTTGACTGAAGAACAGAAACAACAACATCTGAAAATTTGTCAGCGTCAACTTGGACGTCTTCAACGTAAAGGTGATAGTTTTTTGCAACGTATCGTAACGTGTGATGAGACTTGGGTCCACCATTACATCGCTGAATCTAAACAAGCAAGCATGGAGTGGAGAAGAAAGAAGAAAGCTACACCGGTCAAGGAAAAAACTCGCCTCTCAGCTGGAAAGGTTCTTGTGACAGTGTTTTGGGATTTTAAAGGAGTTACGTGCATATCGGCGGAAGAGGCGCGAATTTTCGGTCAGAAATGTGATTTTGCTTCACAACAATGCCCGCCCCAACTCAGCTAATCTAACTCTTCAAAAATTAGAGAAAATGCATTGGACAATATTAGAACACCCTCCTTATAGTTTCGACTTATCACCATGCGATTATCATATGTTTGGGCCACTGAAAGAAGTTCTAGGAAATGAGCGATTTCATGATAATGCTGATGTTGAGACATTTGTGCGCAATTGGCTGAAAACACGCCTCTTTTTTTATGATGATGGGATTAAAAAACTTTCAATCCGTTGGAAAAACGCATAACAAAATCGGGAGATTATGTAAAAATATAGTTAATAATTTTCATATATGTATCTTGCACCAATAAATATTTAAAAACAAATTCCGGTTCATATTTGATTTACCTTCATATTTTGGAGGTTAGGTAGGTTGTTCTCATTTGGGTTTTATCTTTTGGTATTTGATTTTCTTAGTATAAACAAATAAACAAACAACCATTTCAAGCACACTAATAAACGCCCATGGATTACGGAATATTTAAATAAAATAAATTACACAATTTTAAATATTTTTGGTAAATTTGGAGAAACGGTGCCCTCCAACTTGTTATTGTAAGGTAAGGCGTTTAAAAAAATGTGGAATTCTAGATGCCGCAAAATCATCTCCTGTTTCAACAACAGCGTTGCCTGAGTCTTTGTAAGTTTATGTTTATTGTTCTTTATTTTTTTAGGCGTAGTAAATATTTCTGTGAACATATCTTATTTTCTAATATACTACATTTGATCATAATCTACAATATTTCTATATCATCACCTCTGTTTCGTTTAAGTCATTTCATGATATGCCAGCAAAAGTAAAAGAGACATATTGAACAAAACCAATTGTTGCAACATAAGCCTAAATAAATGCGACACTTCATGAAAAGCTTCGACGGATGGTGTATTAATAATTTTTTACAGTAAATGCCGCTATTTCATAATATGCCTAGGCTTTTTATGAAAAGCCAAATTTCACTATAAGCCTACGACATGTAGGGTGTCCACCTAGTGGGGAATAGTAAGATATCTCAGTAGCGACTCAAGGTATGGTAAATTTTTGGGGAGCAATTCCTCCTCTTCTCCGCAGTTCTACAAAATTAAAATATATCTGAGTATTCAGGGTGTTTAATTTTCTCTGCACAGGCACCAACTTTATTTTTTAAATTATAACCTGTATTTTTTATTTAATTATCTGATCCTTAAAAAAAAATAAAGGGTACTGTGGTGAGTCGAGTTCTACTAAACTGTTCTATTTCCTCGTTTGGTTTATTTAATTGAATTTTATTTAATATTTTCTTGGAAATATTAAATCTACAAATACTGGTATCATTAAAACATTTTTTGTAACAGCGTTTTGCGTGAGAAACAGATTTCTTAGCGTTCACAATTAGATAGGGGTTATTTGTTAGGCCTGGTTTGTTTCAAGCACAGATACCTAAACTGAGTAAAATATCATGTTAGTTTTGAAAGACCGCTGAAAAATAGAGTAATAAATAAGGGTAAAAGTGCCGATAACGGAGACCGTAGCAAATATCTCGGCAAGGCCATGTGGTGTTAGACTGGACGAATTTTACGTTCAAAAAACGCCCTTATAAACACGTACAATTGTAAGTTATTTAAATTTCAATTATCGAAGTAAAACTTGCAAGATAAAGGGGCGACATTATTCAAAATGGGTTTGCACTTTAAGAATCCTTTTCAAAATTTATTGAAGGGTTAATTTAGATTAGAAATATTTAAATTAGTAGGAATTCTGCATTCTCATGCCCTCTAGCGAGATGCAGAGTATATCTTTCGGTCCCCAGAAGTTAAGGGTAGGGGAAGAAAAACTTAAAGCACCGTAAAGAAGTTTACAACAGTCAAGAACTAAACTTCGATGAAATTAGTTTAAAAATTCTAATCAAGAACTAAACTTCGATGAAATTAGTTTAAAAAATTATAGTCAAGAACTAAACTTCGATGAAATTAGTCTAAAAATTATGGTCAACTTCCGGACTTATAAAAACGAGTACGAAATACGGGAGTTTAAAAAAAAACCGCTTCTGTTTGTACGACTTAACGTGAATGAACACAAAAAAAACAATTTCTGTTCAACGTGAAGTTCTTGTGCCATTTGTGTGATGTTTGCTACGGGATAAATAGGCAAGTAAATTTTAAATTGTCCCATGATTTTATTTGATGGTTTTTCTCTCTTATATGATTTAATTAACTTTTCCTAAAATTTGAGAAATACTTGTTCCTAATTTTGATCAATATGGGGTTGGGGGGCGTACACAAAAAAAAAGAAAGGAATGTAAAACTTCCACAACAAACTGAATGAATGAGAAAGTCGTTGCTAGAAAATTATTAGAGGGCCAAGAACCCTACCGCTAACTGGTGCAACTACCAGTCCCAGTTTCAAAAAAAGGAAACAATAATAAAACAAAATAAAAATACAAAGACAAGAAAACGAAAAGGAAATAAAGCGCATTCGCTTCATGCAAACATTTTCATTTCCTTAAGGTCGATGTTAGTGTTCTGCTGTTGGAAGCTGAGTTTCCAGGGGTTCCAAAATAATTTATACCCATCACCACAAAGGTCCGGTAACTGGCAGCAGACACATATATTTGGGTTTTACTGATGATGTTCTGCAAGTTCTAGAAACGTGGGCATTGTACACCTTAACATCCTAGAAGCATAAGCCACAATGAGCTCTTACCTAGTTCTTGTTTTGGTGTATTCACCTAGTGCTACCTCATTCGCAGATTCTCCTTCGTAGGTTGCTTGAATCCCAAAAATATAGGACAAGACAACCTGGCCCAAAGAGAGCCTTATAGATCTGTTGACAAATGGGGAGTACTAACGTAGGCGGACGAGCAGTATCAGCATCAGCTCTCGTTAGGGAAATATCTTGACGAAAGAAATGAGAACTTCTTGCCAGTTTCTAACTTTAATTTTAATGTTTTGTGCTAAGTCAAGCTTAGCCACTTTCTGAGCCAGAAACGCCCCTTTTATTAGACTAGTAGCTGTAGAAGTAGATGTAGTGTTTCGAAGGAAAAATTCTGCTCAGAAAGTTTCTACGAAATCTGAACAATATTTCTAGTCTATTTTATGACACTGGTTTGAGTTCGAGTGATTGAGTTTGGTATGAGAAAAACAGAAAAACAAACAAAGGAACAAGTTAACAAAGGAAAGAAAGAAAGAGTGAGAGAACGAGAGATCTGTAAGATTGAATCAACATTTATAAATTTGATTTATTACGATAAATCACAACTTCATTTCCAAGCTTGAGCTCCATTTTCTCGTAGCATTATCCTTTGGATATTGTTAGCTCAAAGCTTTAACAGGAAACTGTATGCTAGGTGAAGTATGCTTCAATTAAGAAGCGACAAAAAAAAACACAAAAGAATTGGGGAATAAAACAGACACCTGAAAATAGTTTGAGAACCTCTGTGTACAAACTAGCCAGCGAACACCCACCGATAATCAGGTACAAAGTTGGCTGCATTTGGTTTGAAAACCTTCGAGTACAAACTAAATGGCCCAGCTGGGGAAAGCATTGCGATTATTAGGGTTAAAATGAACTTTGGGAAATTAATAACCGACGCACCATATACGAGCGAAAGAGTTAGACAAAGAATGTCAGATTACTTGTGCTTAATGAATTCTCTTCATTTTCTAAAGAAATATTTCTCTCAGATCTGTGCCCAGCAAATTTAAACAAGTTGAAACAACCAGGTTCACTTTTATTTTGTTGTATTATATTTAAGAACACTTGAAAATCACAAACTTGAAATTTTGTTGATTTATTTTTTTTGACCAATTGTAATAAAACGTTGAGGTCAATTGTTGTTTGAATTTGATAACACTTCCCTGTCGACTCTACGAGCTGGGGTTACAATTTATTGGAAATAAAATAATTTTAAACACAACGTAGACAAATTGGGTCCGAAAATCGAAAGTAAATTATTCTTCGAAAATTTTTAAAGATGAGCAAAATTCGACAATTTTGAAAAACTATATACAATCACTGGTTATGGTCACAACCGGCTGGCTGGGTCGCTCATCACAGTACTTATAAAAAAAAAGTTTTTTCGAATAGTCAACATTTTTTCGTTAGTTAAATTTTTGTGCAACAAAGGCTATTGACCGTGCAGTATGAAAAAAATGCAAATAGCTGCCTAATCAAATCCTTTATTTATATTTTTTAAATATTATGTAGCGTGATTGAAAAATTAATTCGCTTTTACGGAATTTTGAATGGCCAAAACTCGCTTCTTTTAAATGGAACACCCCTTATTTTCTTTGGTGGTTGAATAGGTTTTTTAATCATTTGCAACCTTTTAAATACTCAATATGCCAAAAATTACGGGTTATCGAGATATTGTTAGTTTTCTTGATTAGGTGATAAAATTCATAAACTGCAACTAAAATTTGGACAAGCAGGCTTTGTCCAGAGATTCTATTAAATTGTTGCTTGTTTTAATTGTTAAATATCAAATAAAAACTCTTGGTTAATCACTCTCATAAAATTTATTTTAATTGGCTTTGAATAAAAATATGAAAATGAGGAAATTCGCTATCCGCACAAGAACACTATTTTCCATGAAATGTTAATGCAAGTATGTGTGTGTACCTATTATTATATTTAAATATCTAATAAACAAGCCACTAGTTTCTTGTGATAATTATTTGTAATTTTCCATATAAATGTTTAGGAATAATGTTATAAATGTTACATGTATCATGTATCACAAAAAAAAAAGGAAATTTAAACCAGTCTTATTAAAGAAGCTTAAAATGTCTTTCGTTTTCTTTTATGCATTTTTGAATCTTATTGCAAAATTATCTGAAGACATTTGCGAACATTGCCTAAGTTACTTAGATCGTTCCTGATTAATTTTCACACATTTTCAATATCTCTTGGGTTTTTTTTTAATAGTTTTTAAACGTCATCTTTGATAAACTCCAACAGAAAGAAATGGAGGCACAATAAGTCAAAAGTTATTGGTGGTGACTAAATTGCCAGTTTTGTATAAAATAGTTGATGCACAGGCTCCTTTGTCGAAATTTTCTTGGAAGTTGATAAATTTTCCGTCTGATCAATCAACGTGAGAATATCTCGACAACCAGTATTTTTTAGTATAGGGAGTATTTACCAAAAGTTATAGATAATTAAAAAACCGATACGACTGCGAAAGAAAATAAGGCGTATTCCCTTTAAAATAAGCGAGATTTGGCCATTCAAAGTTCTCTAAAAACGAATTAATTTTTTTGCCCTGTATCATTTTTTAAAAACCTAAATACGGGATTCATTCAAGCAGCTATTAAAATCATCTGTCCATGATGTATGTATGTAGCCCTAATGGATATTTTTACACTACGCAATAAATTGCCTTTTTTTGCACAAATATCTGAGTAACTCAAAAAATGTTGGATATTCGAAAATAGTATTTTATAACAAGTTTCTAAAATGGTGTTTTTTTACAAGTGTGGCGTTTATGGCACCAGCCGAATGCGAAATGAAGTAAAAGAGATAACTGCTCGCTTTCTATTTCCTAAATTAAACATTTTAATTTTTCTAATGGCTTTTGCTGTGGAGATATTTTTTTCGGCACATTTCAAAAGATTGCTTCACATTTTACTTTAGAATCATTTATTACTCTTGTGCAATTAACATCTCTTGTTTTTCGATTCGTTTAAAAATTTCGAACGACGTTAAAAATCACTTAAATGCGAATCATATCAATTATATAAATCAGATAAATGCTTCCGATGTTTAAATCATCACTTAAATTAATGAGTGTGTCACCGACCCCTGTGTGAATCCACTAATTCATTTGATTGACGTCGCAGCTGCAAAAAAGCGGATTTTCAGTTTTCGGCTTGCAGACCAGCACATTATTAATGATGTCAAATGGGAAAATTGCAGCGGACTGTTCAGCGCTACTGCGGGGGATATTGCCACCAAAAGAAAAGAATACAAAACTTCAGCGGCCAACAAGAACGTTCAAATAAAGCGACCTCGATTACACGGTCGTTGATCTTGAGTCTCCTATTTAATGCGGAAGATAAACTGTCTTTTGTTAGACGACATTTTGGTAATTTTGCAAAAAGGGTATAGTAATATGTCTGAAGTGAAAGCGTTTGGAATGTAATACGCTTTGAAATACCTCAAGCCTTATTTATTTGTAATTTATTTCATCCATTTTATGGGCATTTTTATTTTTATTAAAAGGAGGTAAAGGTGGGTTTATATTACGAATTATCAAGAGGCTGAACTGTTTCCAATTTTCATCGATTTAAACTTTAATTCAAGAAATTCATAAACAGAAAGAGGGAACGACTCAATTTCTAGGCACTCTGTAAAGATTGAAACTATGAGTGATCCGGTGGAAAGAAGGTCAGATCCCGAATAAGCTCTCCCTTTAATGCAAATTTCGGTTTCCTAATAAAAGGAGCTAAATCTTTATTTAATCTGAAACCCGCGGTTTACTTTGATGGTCAACTTAAGTAATTGAGAGTCACGTACCGTATTAAGGGAAATTCGAATCCAATTCGGACCGAATACTTTATGTACCTATATTCGTAGCAGATACTGAAATACATAGGAAGTTAACTGAAAGGATATTAAATTTAGAGTTTTTATTGTCCAATTGGGAGCTAAAGATTTAGCCATAATTATTTTAACAGGAAATAGCAGAAGTGTTAATTTTGATGTACCATAAATCCAACTCTATCAAAAATATGATAAACTGTTGATATTATGTTACATTGCAAACCACTTTCGTATCGGTAATTCTATTCAAAATGATAACTGAAACTAGGAATCATATTTTATAGACTTTCCATTGACATCTCTTTTGCAACTGGAATCAAAATGCCGCAGCTCCGGCAGCTAGTTGATGGTTGGAGAGCGGGGTTCGTGGGTTGGGATTTTTATTTTGTTCATTTAATAAGGTAAATAACAACAGTTTATACCTCAAATCAAATATAATGGGCGCCACTGGATATTTATTATAAAATAAAATATCAAAGCTACTGTCCAGTATGGCAGGGAGGAAAATAACACAATGTGATTCAAATTAAAAATATATATATATATATATATATATATATATATATATATATATATATATATATATATATATATATATATATATATATACATATATATATATATATATATATATATATATATATATGTATATACTCAATCAAAACCTTTTCTATCGCTAATAGGTGTAAAGGTAACTCATATTATCTTTTTTAATAAACAACTCTAGCCCATTCCTTCTTATTTTCTGCTAGTTTCTTCGCTTCTTTCCATGCCATGTTGCGTTTTTTCAGAATTTTCACTATTTCATCATTCCACATCTTCTTAGGTCTTCTTCGTGCTCGTTTGCTTAAACTTTTTGCCTCTCATATCTCCTTTACCGGTCTTTTATCCTTCATTCTGCAAAGATAGCTGACCCATTTCAATTGCTTTCCTTCTATTTTTTTCTAAGAGAGGTTCCACTTCTAGTTCTTCTTTAATTATTTCATTTCATATCCGATCTCTTCTCGTCCTTCCTAATACTCTTCTTAAATATAGCATATCCATTTTACTCTTCATCCTTGCTGGCAATACCCAACTTTTACTTCCTTATATCAGTATTAATCTGAATATTATTTTTTTGTTTTCTTGATATTTCATTCTTTCCTATGAAAGTCTGCTTCAATTCCTGGTACACTCTGGAGTCGCTATTAACTCTTTCGTTGATTTCATCTTCCATATCTCCTATTTTATCTATAATCACTTCTAAGTATTTAAATAAACTGACTTGTTCTACTTTGGCTCTACTAATTTTCACACCAATTGTTTTGTCTGCTTTTCCAATTACCATTACTTTTGTTTTGCTTTTATTTATTTTCATGTTTTTTTCCTATTCTTCTGGCCATATGTTTAAATTATCTTGTAGCTTTTTCTTGTTCGTTGCGCATATCATAAGATCATCCGCAAATAAACATTCGGTCACTTCTACTGCTTTAAGTTTTCTGTATCCAACTTGCAACTTATGCGTTCTATGTCGTGCTTCTTTTGTTATTTCATCCATTATTATAGTGAACAATGTTGCACTTGAAACTCTTCCTTGCCTCAAACCATTATTTAGTACAAATTCCTCTGAGTGCATATTAACGGTTTTTATGTAATTTTTATTTTCTTTATAAACACTTTGCTCGGCTTAAGTTCTTACTTACCCCTCTCTTCTCCAGAATTTTCCACATAATTTGCCTTGGTACTCTATCAATTGCCTTTTCGAAATCCACGAAAGCCATGTATATTTGTCTATTGGTAGCCGTTGCTCTTTCTATTAATTGCTTGATTGTAAAGATATGATCCTGGGTGCTTCTGTCTTTTCTAAAACCACTTTGTGATTCTTTCATCTGTTTTTCTATCGTCGCTTTTAACCTTTTCTCTATTATTCGTTCGTAGATTTTTGTCACCACACTCAGCAGGGTAATTCCTCTATAATTTGTACATAGCCTTTTGTCCCCCTTCTTCAAGATTGGTACAATAATGCCCATCCTCCAATCCTCTGGCACATTTCCTTCTATACATGCTTTCCTGAATATTTCTGTTATCATTAGTGTCCCTTGTTCTTCCATACTTTTTAACATTTCCGGTGTAATGTTGTCGTGTCCAGCTGATTTTTTTTTCTTTGTATCTCGTATAACCCTTGCAACTTCTTCTACACCGATCACGTCTTTATTTTCTTCTTCATATACAACCGTCCTTCTTTCTAACTCATTATTTTCTTGTATGATATACTGTATTCATCCGCGCTTAATAAAACCTGAAAATATTATTTCTATGTTTTCATTATTTCCTTATTTTCATACATAATATTTTCAGTTTTATTTTTAATTTATTTTAGTGTTGTTCTTTTTCCTTTTCTTGGTGTTTTAATTACTCTGTAAAACAACTTCTGATTAGCTTTGCTATCATCTTCCATTTTCCATCCAAATTCCTCCTATGATTTTTTTAGCTTCCTTTACCATTTCTTTCACCCTTGTTCTTTGTTGTTGTATTCTCTATAGGCCTTTTCTATTTTCTTCCTTAGATATTCCTTCCACTTAACCTTTTTAATTTTAATATTTTCTTTTATTTCCGTATTCTACCAGCTTGTTTGTTTTTTTCCTTATCTATGACTGTTATTCCACAGACTTCCTCTGCCAATTTTGAAATAATTTCTTTAAATTGCTGCTATGTTTGCTCCCCGTTCTCATTTTTGCACATGTGTTTTGTTTATATTACTTCGCTTTCTACTCTTTCTTGATATCTTTTTCTTATCTCGTCATTATTTAAACTATAGTTTTTAATTTTTTCTCTTTTGTTACTGCTTGCTCTGTTGTTGTTTTTTAGAATTAGTTTGTTTTTGTTCTTTTATACGCACTTTTGCCACTAACAAATAATGATCGCTGCCTATTTTTGCCCTTCTTTGCATCCTCACATTTACAATTCTGTCTGTATTCATTTTTTACTAGTACATAGTCGATTACCGATTTTTTATTTCTGCTACTGACTTCCCTTGTGTACAAATGTATTCTTTTATGCTCGTAAAAGGTGTTCGTAATTATAAGCTCGTTTTGTAAGCAAAAGCTTATTAGTCTTTCTCCATTATTACCTCTAATGCAGATAAAGGAATAAAAAAAAATTCTGAAAGCTTTAGCACTCATATCGCGATGGCCGTAACTTATCCTTAATCCAATGACAGCGCTAAGAATTGTCTTAATCCAGGCAAAGCGTAAGCAGTTGCACCTGCCAAAGGAGACGACCAAGAAAGGGTTCGGTAGTTAGTCAAAAAGGGGGTTTCCCAGGTTTCAAAAAGCATCTAAGCGGAGCAATTCTGAGGCTTTTTATTTGATTCTGTTTGCCAGATAACATGAAGATTCTCTACGGTGTGCTTTGCTTTTATTTTCCTGAAGAGAAAACTATATTTTTTTGACAATTGGTTGCCTAACGATACATACTAATATTATTCTAATAAAGGTAGATATATTCACGAAAATATGTAAGTTTAAGTAAGGGACATTTTACACGTTACAACATGAAACAAAACAAAAATACAGTGGAACTGCGTTAATTCGACCATGATGGGATTAAGAAGCAGGCCAGACCCCAAAAAAGGTCAGATCATCCGAAGTATAACGAATTGAGACAAAAATCTCTTTATTCATTTTATTTAACATTTCTACGACCTAGTTTGGAAATATTTACATTTTTATTGTTTGTTGACAATATTCTTAAACAGTTTTTAAAATATGACTACGTAATATGTAAATTTATTTAAAACGTCACCTCATGACAAAAATAGATTAGTTTATTTTACATATTTATTTTAAATAAATTGAGATATCACGTAGTTATATTTTTAAACTGTTTTGGAATATTGTCAAAAAACAATAACAGTTTAAATATTTTCAAACTGGGTCATAGAAATGTTAAATAAAATTAATAAACATAATGTTTCCGACCAATAAGAGAACACCATGAAGAATAAAAATCTCTTTAATTTGACCTTATCACCGAGTCCTGTAAAATAATTTTTCACTGAGAGATCGTTGTTCAAACAAAAAATAGCGGATCGAACAGAAGTATAGAGAATTTGAAAAAGGTTTTGAAAACTACAAAGCATTCTCTAGAGGTCCTAGTCATTGGGGTTTGATAAAAAAAAGTGTTTAATATGAAAAAAATGACTAAAAGAAGAATTTCTGCGAAGGCTGGACTACTGCGTTGATTTTTTCCCAACTGTCTTCATACAGCGCATATTATCGCGATAGTTATGCGCTGTACGAAGACATTTGGGAAAAAATTAACATAGTAGTCCAGCATTCGCAGCAATCCATTGTTTAGTGTCACAAAAAAAAATAGAAAACAATCTCCTCGAATTCCGTGTTAACCAAAGTGCTTTTAAATTTCGGTAGTTTTAAACTCATTAAGTTTCAATACAAAGAAGAACACCATTTCGATAACACAAAGTCCGAGGTTGGGAAAGTTGGAAGAAAATACCCAGACAAGATTCTGTTTTTTTTCAATTTATTTAACATTTCTTCGGCCCAGTTTGGAAATATTTAAATTTTTATGGTTTGTTGACAATTTTCTAAACAGTTTTTGAAATGCGACTACGTGATATTTAAATTTATTGGACATTTCAAAAACTGTTTAGAAAATTGTCGACAAACCATAAAAATTTAAATATTTCCAAACTGGGCCGAAGAAATGTTAAATAAATTGAAAAAAAAAAAACATAATATTTCAGGTCAATAAGGGTCTACCATGAAGAATAAGGTTCTGTTGTCGTGGAAAAAGCACCAAAGGCTAGAATTGGTGACCTAGGTAAGAAGAAATACCTAGTTCCGTCTAATTTGATCGTGGGTCAATTTTATTTTCTAATTAAAAAAAGGATCCATCTTAAAGCCGAGGATGAGTTCTTCTTCTTTGTTAACAATGTGATTCCTTTGACTTCCGCTACGATGGAGTTCTTATATAGGAGCATCACGAAGAAGACTTTTTCCTATACATTGCCTACTCTGATGAAAACGTTTTCGGCAATGCCAACGACTTGATCTAAACTACTAAACACCAATGTAATGAATCCAATTTTAACAATATAAACTGTAATAAAAAAGAATTTTATTTGTTAGTTTAGTTTTTAGTTATTTAGCTCATATTTCTTTTGTATTTATGGGATTTTATTTTATGGTGATAAAAAAAGCACTTGGCTTACCTTTGTAAATAAAATAGGCTAAGAATACTAACTAACTTTTTAATCACAAAGAATCTTAAAAAAATCCCTGAAAATTTCCAAGCGCTGCGATTTTTTTCATTGTGTTTCAAATGATTGAACTGAAAATTGATGAAAAATTATCATACAGTGCTCGAGACCAGTCAAATTAAATAGGATTATAAATTTTATAGAGGATATGTATGATGAAATTACTCGAAAACAATTATCCAAGTCTTTGGATCGTAAACAAAAATTTGGAAAAATTTTTGGCTTGCGGTTTACTTATAATTACTTAAAAACTGACAAGGGCTAAAAAAAGGTAAATTTATAATCAAAAATTTGGAAACTTAGGACCTTAATTACTTTATATTTTTGTATTTGACAATTTTTTCTCGAGACATAATGAAAATCACATAAAAATTTGGCATCTTTTTGTAGCACTCAATTCCTGTTCTTAGAGTATAATGAAAATTTTAATTTTTGGCAACACACTTAGTTTAAAAATTAAAAAACCGCTATTAGTTTTAAGATTTCACTTCTGTCGGCAGTCCACAGGATTGCCTTTTTTTGAAAAAAATTGATCGTAATTGTTCGCTAAATGATGTTGAAATACCAATTTGATACTCAATAAGAAAAAAACTGGAAATCATGCTCTAGAGCGATGAGTAAAGTAATATTTAGATGGAATATTTTACAGATTTCTGATAAAGTTTTACGTTTAGGCATATCGGTGGTTAACACCGTTCGCAAATCAATCGGAGTAAGCCCAATCGCAGTAAAACTAACGTAGATCTTCGGAAATTCGTCTCATATATCTTATGGACTTTACCAGCTTGTGACAGTTTATGGTATAAAAATAAGTATATGTTATAAGTTATAAAAAATAAAATATCTTGTGTTGATTTTGTTTAACTTAATTACTGACAAGAACCCAGGCGGTAAATTTATTATTAGGTAAATTAATGCTACAGTCTGCTTATTTGTGTCATGAAAGTGTAATTTGCAAATAAAACAAGAAAAAACTTTGGACTTGTAAGATTTTAATTAAAATTTTCTTATTCAAAGCACCTTATATAAAATTTAAATTGATTGTTATGTCGTCGGCTTAAAAAAATGGTAATAAGTAAAAGAACGAATAACGATTCACACTCTATAAAGCTCAGTAATTGTGGAGTTTTTGTTGATTTTCGTTTTCCTATATAAGGGTCCTAACGAATATACTGATTACCTCTTTGAAACAGCGGCAATTTATTCCGTCATCGTGCTTAACACAGAACGAAAATCCCACTAAAAAGCTCCTTTAGGGTGAAATTTAAGGGTATCAAGAATTCTATATTATTTGGAACAAAAACCTTAATTAGGCAGTTTCATACAACCGGCGCCGTCGAAAATAAATTAGCGGGGAAGGATAAGAGAAAAATATAATCCTTTTGTAATATTTTCAAAAAGAAGAACATAAAATCGTGTCGAGTAAAGTCCAAAGTGTTAAATCTTATGATATTTATTGGAAGCTTTGCTTTTCAACAATTACTCAGCAGAATGAATGATTAGCGGTACCCCTCTCAAAGGTACGAAAAGGGTGGCTTAGATGCTGACCTGACTTCAAGCATTTCATCCGAAATTCAAAATACAGAGTCGCCCATTAGACCGCCATATTAAAAATAAGTTATATAAGGTGATTCTAAAAGTAGTACCATAAATTCAGGATCGTATTTAAGAGCCCGAAATAAGACTATATAAAATGCTTCGTTTCCGAGTTACAGGGTATGGAAGGTTACTTCCTGATTTTAGTTTTTTAATAATAGTTGCGGAACGTGTACAGATAATTAGATGAAATTTGGCACAACTCCATAGTTTTTGGTGCCCTTTTAAAAAATAAAAGAATTAATTAACAGATCTAAACCAGTGGCGCGTGTATCCAGAGGGGTGATGCTTAAAAAGTGCCTTATTTATTTTGTGTGCACTTTTGTCGCCATTTAGAAACAAAAATATAAACAATAACATTTTTACATAAAAAAGGTACTCTTACTGAAATTTGATGTTGTCAGCGGTTTTCGAGTAAAGTGCATTTTTATATCTAGATGCATTAAAAACGCTTTAATATATCAAGAATGAATTGGACTTTTTCAATAACACAATCATTACATTATTTTCCATAAAAATGCGTTCCTAACAACATACCATTTATGGCAAAGAGTTGCAATCCCTAATTTTTAAGGAGGTGAGTTTAATTTTTTCTTCTATACCAACTTTAAAACGACTGAATTTTATTGAATTTGACAATTTCAGTAAAAAAATTAAAAAATAAAATTGACCTGTCACGGGGTTTTGCAAAAACAAATTATTGGAAGGGGTGATTTACGCCTTGGGTTATTTTTTTCTGTGCAATGACATGAAAAATTAGTCACAACATATATTTTCAATTTTATTGTTACAATGCTTATTTTGATGTATTATTTGTATTAACAGTGAAATAAGGTAAGATCCTTATTTTTATGAAGGTTGCCGAACCCTATGGAATTTCATTATTAGATTGCCAGTCAAAATATTTATTTTTCCACCTTCAACCTATTGTATGCTAATATTTTAATAGTATGATATATTAACAATTTTTTTGGATACTGTGATTTATGTTGTGAACCGCACTTCCCTAAAGATATCCCTCAAAAACAGTTTTTCCTTAATACCTCAAGTATAAGATAATAAGTCTTGTATATACGAATGTATACAAGTTATATACTGATGAGGCCAAGGAAGGCCGACACTAGCCTATGGTTGCAGTTGTACATATTTTCAATTTTAAGCACGTTTAACTGTTTAATTGCAGAACATTTAATTGGCCATTTGTCGAACTAGATGAAAGTAAAATCACGCCGAGGACGTTTGTATCAATGGATGTTGCGATGCAACCCTTTATATAAGCTTTGCCTCATCTGCGTGAACTTTGCAATTGCAATCTGGTTTTCATTAGATTCTAATGAAATTACATTTCAATTGCATCGTAATAAACTTGTATATATTCGTATATACAAGGCTTATTATCTCAGCAGAGAAGAATGCTTGAATTAGCATGTAGCGAAAATGTTTGCGTAATAAACAGTTAAAAGTCAGTTACAAGTCACCCAATGGGGGTTTACTCTCTTGGATACTTATACGACTGACTAGCGGCTCTAAGTTGGAAGTGTATACAACCACCGTTCCATACTGATGAGGCCAAGGAAGGCCGGAATTAGTCCATGGTTGCGGTTGTACATGTTTTCAATTTTAAGCACGTTTAACTGTTTAATTACAGACCATTTAATTGGTCATTCGTCGAACCTCAAGTATAAATTGGAATTTTTCAATGAAACAAATGTTACATTATTTTCCGTGAGAGTGCCCTCCTAATAACATAACATTTATGCTATAGGGTTGCAACAACGCTTAATTTTTGTGCAAATTTGCCGACCGGCACAAAAACCGACGGAAAGGTTTTCAAACGACACCGGCGTTTGGTTTGCCGTCGCGGTACTTTTCACACTTTACGTGGACCGTAATGGGAAGAGTTGCTACGAAGTTTTGTGTGCATATGCTATATGTAAAAGAAAAAAAATTTCGTAAAAAACAAAAATGAAAATGTGGATTCATCCTCTGCTGTAAGAGAGAATTACTATCGGAGCTTTCTGAGCCCTTTCACCAAATTAAAATTAGATGAATCAATTTTTTAAATTATTTTCGAATGTCTATTTTATCGTTCGATTTTTGCTCAGGTAATTTAAAAAACAAATATGTGTAATATATAAGAAAAGAGGATTTAAATTATCGTAAACGATTAATAAGAGCAGTTTACAACAAAAAAAATTAAATTACAGTCAAACAGGAATTTTAGAGAAGTTTGAATTCGGCTCTGACATCTGTCAAATATTTAACGCGGCGACGGTTTTGTTGCCTTTCATCTGCAAACCTACATAAGCTACCAGCTAACAAAATCTCAGCGACGGCGAAAATGCCGACCGGCAGCCGTGTGTTCACCGTCGATATTTTAACTTTTGCTTCATCCGGTCGGTCAAATTGCCGTCGCCACTGTCACATGTAAAGAAGCATTAAACTCCTTATTATTTAAAATTTGGTCGATTTTTGTGCAAATTTGCCGACCGGCGAAAAACCGTCCGTGTGTAAGAAGCGGCTAAATGACCCTTCCAATGATCTTTTTTGCAAAACCCCGAGACAGGTCAAATTTAATTTTCATAATGATATTGTCAAATTCAATAAAATCCAGTTGTTTAAAAGTTGATATAAAGAAAGAAAAATCAAACTCACCCTTCTAAAAATTAGGGGTTACAACCCTCTGGCATAAATTTTATGTTTCTAGAAGCGCATTTCCATGGAAAATATTTTAATGTTCGTTTTATTAAAAATTTTCAATTTATTCTTGAGATTTTAAAGCAAAACTGTTTTTGTGGGTTATCTTTAGGGGTGGGATTCTCAACCTAAATCACAGGGTTAGTACCTAAAAAAATTCTTAATATAGTATGTTATTGAAATAATAGCATACGACAAGTTGAAGGTGAAAAAATAAATGTTTTGACCCGCAATCTAATTATGATAAATTCCATGAGGTTCGCCAACCCTCATAAAAATAAGGGTGTTACGTTATTTTACTGTTAATGCAAAATATACTTCACAATAAGCATTATAACTATAAAATTGAAAATATATGTTGTGATTAATTTTCTATATCACTGCACAGAAAAAAAAAACAACCCAAGGGGTAAATCACCTCTTGAGACAAATCAATTTTATTTTTTTATTTTCTTAGTAAAATTGCTAAATTCAAGGATACTCAATCGTTTAAAAGTTGATATGTTAAGAAAAAAAATCAAACTCGCCTCCTTAAAAATTGAGGGTTGTAACTCTTTGGCATAAATAGTATGTTGTTAGAAACGCATTTTTATGGGAAATAATCTAACGTTTGTTCCATTAAAAAGTTCTAATTTATCCTTGAGATATTAAGGAAAAATTTTTTTTGGGGGTTAACTTTAAGGGGGGTTTTCATCTCTTAAATCAAATTTAACTTTTAAAAACAAATACGTGTCTAATATTTTTTTATGTACTATAACATATTTCAAAATAAAGAAAATCGATGAGATACACTTCGGGTACTTGCTTGTCAGTCAAAGAAACCTTTCTATTTTATAGCCAGTTGCTTCAAGCATTATTTTTATTCTCTCAGGACTTTTTACATAGTTTAGATGGTTTCATAGCGTTTGGTGTTGCATCACCAAAAAACTAATAAATATTTAGAGTTTTCTAAGTTTGGAGTTTTTGTTTGAGATTATTTTCAAATTATTTATTTCCTACCACAAATATATCTCGACAACGCTTACCTCTTTGTCTTTCATAGGCATTGATGCACTCGGACGTCATAAATTGGCTAATTAGTGCTGTTTTCCCTACACCCGGCGCCCCCAGAAGAGCAACAGCATAGTTGGTCACTTCCTGTTGATGATGCTCCGGTTCGTCCATTACCGGTGAAGGTGTATTTCCTCCCATCGACGGGGGACACAAGCTATTACTTCGAGACCTGCGCCTCCTAAACGAATCTCCTCTGTTTACTATTCCTGTAATAAGTCAAGATCAAAAGTTAGCAAATGAGGACCTTTCAAGTTTATTATAAATAATTTACTTGCAAACTGGGATAGGAAGTTTTGGGTGTAAATGCCTTATTTGATAAGTTTCCCAAGTTGTGTTTATTACTCTCAAAAGCTTCGAGCAAAAATTAATTTATGGATCTTTAGATTGGCTTCATCTCAGGCATTTCTCTATATATTCAGTGAAGAATTTTACGAAAGCTGTAAAATGCAACTGTATTATTTTGTCTTTGAAGAAAATCTAATTTTTTGACTAAAAGAATACTAATCTGGGGTTCAGAATAAACAAAATATTCAATAAAAGATTAAAAAGAAAATATGTGTTTTCTATCCTTTTTTAAGTTTTCGGATTTTTTTTATTCTTAAAAACTACGTGGTTTCATAGATAATCCTTTTATTTACATATGAAATAGATTCGTTTTTTTATCGATGGCAAACTGCAAGTTTATATTCGCAGGATTTTATGTTCACAAATTTTATTTTCATATACTATCTGAAACATTCAATTCAAATTATTTAAATTATGCATGTTTGCATTTAAATATTTTTAAAATACGATTCAAGTCGTAAGTACAACTAGAAATGCCTCCATTTTCGACTTTAAACTACACATTGCAAAAAAAAATTCGAATTCTGTAAATTCCATTTTTCCACTTTTCTATGAAAATTACAAGTCCTTCGAAATTTCTACAAATCTCAATAGGAAAATATGTAAGAAAACACTTAAATGTTGGAAATAGTATCTCAACAAAAAAATATATACAGGAAAAAAATTGGAAAATTGGAAAACTGAAGTTATTTCTCCTTGTAATTTTGTTAAATGTGTCTTCTACAAATTCGTAATACATTGTTTTTTTTACAGTTTGTAGAGAAAATAACTTGATGCCTTTTTAAAATTTGAAATTCAAACTATGTACAAAATAGAAAATTTTAAATGGATTTAATCTAAAATAAAAAAATAAGAAACTTGATCAAGTAATCGCAATGTAAAAAGGCGAAAAATGTGGGTGAATAATATTGTTACGGGCTTTATCGATTCGAATTTATTATTAAACACGTGGTGAATAATAGCCACTTTATTATTAAACTTAACTCGGATCACCACACTGAACAATTAACTCACTTATTATTGACTTCTACTAACTCACTACTACACTGACTCTAACTGACTTGACTCGAGGGAAAGCTGACCGCCTTATATCGTTTTGGCTCCCGGCTTCTAGAACTTTTCGGCAGATAAGGCTTATCGTTTGCCGAAATTTCTGGAACGCTTATCTGTCGTTTGTTTCGTTATCGCGGCCTCTTTCCCCTTATCAGATCTTTCTAGAAACTTTTCTTACGTACTAACTTCTACAATTCTATTCTATTTATTTACATTGGGGTACCATATCTTATAATGTTGGGTAAAACTTACACACGTGCCAACTAGGGCTGTCAACGGGGGTGTTCAACGTCGAAAAGATGGAGACCAGTCATCATGCCCTAAATCAGGGGTAGTCAACCTTTTTATACCTACCGCCAACTTGTTTGGATAATGGTCCTTATTTAAGTTATATGGCAATACTGACAGATTAACAATGTTTCTGGAAAAAAATATATCGACGTTTTTATACAGAACACGAATTCTCAAAACGGTTGCTAACCAAAACATTTTTTTTTTATTATCAAGGTGGAGGTATTTCAATTGTCTCGCTCTAACACTCCCCCTTGAATTAAATATTTCTACGTTGTGTTGTTGATGTCGACCTTCAATATTCCCAATAACTCCATGCATTTATGGTGTTTTTCCCTTGGGAGTGCTTTCATGAAGGTATCGGCTGTCATCTCGGCGGTCGGAATATACTCCAGCTCGATGTGTCCATTTTTCAAGATTTTTCACACGTAATGATGTCTTACATCAATGTTTCAATCGTCCGTGGAATACAAGGTTTCGTGCGAGTAGTTGAGCCTCTTTGTTGTCGTTAGCAATTACAGTTGCTGCGATTTGTTTAAACCCGATTTCTGATAAGAATCTTCTTAAATACAAGGCCTCGCGAGCAGCTTCTGTTAGACTCATGTATTTGGATTCAGTTAAGGACAGTGCAACTGTTCTTTGCTTTCTTGATTCCCAGCATACTGCGGCATTGTTCTTTGTGAATGCGAAACCTGTATAGGACCTTCTGTCGATTTGACAACCAGCGCAATCTGCGTCTACGAACTCTTTCAGGTTTCCAGGTCCTCTTCTGTAAACGATGCCGTAGTCGATGGTTCGCTTCAGGTATCGTAATATTCGCTTTGCACCTTTCCAGTGTTCTTCTTCGTGACATGTGTTAAACTGGCTTAAGTAGCTCACCGCATAAGGTAGCTACCGCTAAGTAGCTTAGTGCTCCAATTAATTCCAGGTATGGTTTCTTGACGTAGCATTTTTCTGGGTTTTCTTCTTTTGCGAGTTTCTTATTAGGCTCCATGGGATTTGACACTGGGTTTGAATTTTCCATTCCAAATCGATGTAATATCTCTTGACTGTAACTGGATTGCGACATTGTTATGAAATTTCCTATCAAGATCTCGATTCCTAAACAATACTTTACGTCGCCCAGATCTTTCAGTTCGAAATCTTGCATTAGTTCGCTTTTAATGAAATTCAGATTTGATGTTTTATTATATGCAACGAGTACACCGTCGACGTAGATTAAGACGATTTTCAATTCACCCCCTCGTTTTATATAATATACACATGGAACGGCGTTGGTTGGTTTCAGCTCCATACGTCGTAGTTTTTCGTTAAATCGTTTGTTTTATTGATGACCAGCTTGCTTGAGTCCATACAGTGCCTTCTTGATTGGACAGACTTTATCACCTCTTGTAATTTCATTTAACATCTTCTTTGCACGAACGCTTATGTAGTTGTTTCCGGTTCGATTTATAATTTCTTGCAATAATTCAACAAGGAGTTTCCTCAATTGTTCCATTTAAATATGCTGTGGTGATGTCGCATTGGTGAATTTTCAGGTTGAATTCGGCTGATAATGCTAACAGCAGTCTGCCGGAACTTAGCCGTGCCACGAGAGCAAATGTTTGGTGAACGTCTACGCCGGGTTAATTCGTGAAGCCCTTTGCGACCACCCGAGCCTTTCTTCTTTGGATGCTTCCACCAGCATTATACTTGTTTCGTAGTATTGTTCTGCAGCCGATGACTTCCCAATTTCTTGGACGATCGACGATATCCCAAGTGTCGTTTTTAATGAGACATTCTATTTTATCAACGATGGCGCTTTTCCAATCTTCTGAGTTTGGCCCATTGATTGAGTTTTGCCTTGAGATTTCAGTCATATATGCGTAATTCGTTTCAAAATTCTTAATTTCATCAGCATAATTTTTAGAATAGTGTTTGTCTGATTCAATTTTCGTTGTTTCTTTGGACGACCGGGTTGACCTGTTTTCACTTTATTTGGACGGCTAGGTCTTCTTTTGACAGTTTGTTGTGGTTCCGGATTAACCACCGGGAGTTCGTTGATCTTTTCTACAATATCACATTCGTTCGGTGTATGTTCGACAGACGTTGGCTTTTCGTTGGGGTTGACGAGAAGTTCAATGAATCTTGGATGGGCTTTTTCAGGTCATTGAACTCGATTCGAATCACCAGATTTTGCAATATTCTCCCCCTTAAACATACTGCTAGTCAATTTTATGTCACGGGCAACAATTACCTTTTGAAGACTAGTTAGGCAGGTTTGGTATCCCTTGGATTGTCCGTCGTATCCAACAAATGTGCCCTTAAAACTGGGCTTATCAAACTTTCCCTTCTTTGGATTCTTGTCGAGCGCATAGATTTCTTTGCCAAATGTTCTGAATGGCGTTTATCCGTTCAATACGTCCGTGATATAGCAATTTCTGATGTAATTTGCAGTTGCAATTGCTTCTGCCCAAAAGGACTGTGGTAGCTCCGATTGAAACAGCATGCAGCGTGCCATTTCGACCAGAGTGCGGTTCTTTCTTTCCGCTACTCCGTTTTCTTGTGGCGTGTGCTTGATTGTCAGTCGGTGATAAATTCCTTGGCTTTTTAATTAACCATTGAATTCATTGCTACAGTATTCGCCCCCATTGTCAGATTGAACAGCTTTCACTTTCTTTCCTGTTTGGTTTTCTCCGAGAGCTTTGTAGTTTTTAAACACTTGAAGAGCTTAATCCTCCGTTTTCAGAACTCGTATTTCACTCCAGCGTGAGAAATCGTCAGTGAATGTCATAAGATATTTCGCTTTTCCCTTGTATTCCGTGCGAAATGGTCCGCACAAGTCAGTGTGAACGATATTCAGAAGTTCACTACTTCTCTCTCTATGTTTTGGAAATGGTTGCGCTATTAGTTTGTTTTCAAGACAATGATGGCATTGTCTTGTCGTTCCTCAAATCTAGATCCAATGCAGCTTCTCTCCGTTGCATTTCTAGCAAGTCGTTTTAATTTAAATGACCAAATTTCTAGCGCCATTACGTGAATTTTGATTTGGTGAGATCAGTCGAAATTGCGCAAGCTTGTTCGCCTTTTCTGTAGGCAACCAGCAATACTTCTCCATCGCAATTTGTTATCATGGCTTGCTTCTTGTCGAAGTTCACAATATTTCCGTTGTCGACGATTTTCGAAACTGACATGAGATTCGTTCGTAAGTCAGGAACGTGCAGCGTATTTTACAGCTTGAAATTCTTGACCTCATTGCTCACTGCAGCAGAAATCCCCACCGTGCCCTTCGTGATAACGTCGGCTGACGCGTGGTTCGCTAATTTCAGTTTTGCACTATCTGAGTTTACAATTTCACAAATGTGAAGTACAACCGCTCTCTAGACACCATCGGTTATTTTTTTCGGCATTGTAAGCAACTTTTTCCGCGGTAAATGCATAAAATGACACATCTTTCGCAATGGTGGCTTTCTCACGTCGTTCGTTTGCTTAAATTTAAAATACTCGCTTGAGTTTAGTTTCTATTTTGCTTGGACTTTTCGTTTGTATGACGAGTTTCGTGCTAACAGTGCGTCTTGGTTGTCATTTTGCGAGCGCTGCTTCTTTGTTGCGGAGTCATATAAGATTTTCACCTTGAGGATTTCGGGATCTGGCAAGTTGTCACGTGATTCAATAGCACATCTGAAGTTTTCAAAACTTTCGGGTAGACTGTGTAACATGATGACGGACTGTAATTCGCTGCAGACTTCGATTGACAGTTCAGAGTCTTTATTGATAATGTCGAGGAATTCTTCTAGGTGACGTTGTACATCGCCATTTTCTTTTAACCTTTGCGTTATGAGACGCTTCCAAAGTGATGCCTTCCGAGCCGGACCCTTTGATTCAAATATGGTTTAAAATTTCAACCAAACTTCCCTAGCCGTAAGACAATTTCTGACTTGTTTCAATTCAGCGTCATTAATCGCCAAATACAAATCTGCTTCGGCCTTGTAGTTTTTCGTAATTATAATAATAATTTTAAATAATGTTATGAAAACAAAATTTAAAGAAAAATCGAACAAGTGGGCGATAGGACCCTAAAGTAATATTTACATGAGGTCATGACCGAAATAAAATTTTAATGACAAAAAAGGGCCGATCCTACAAAATTTTATAAAGGTACCCTAAAACTAATTTTTTGACAACCAAAAAAGCGGCCAATGGCACAGTGTTTTATAAATATGTAAAAATATAATAAATTTTGATGACCAAAAAAAAAGATTCGTAATATTTCTCTACGACAATGGGTTAGACATAATTTCTCAAAAAGTGGGACTTTTTACGTCGAACGCAGGACATATAATATAAAATCGATAAAATCTGGATTACCTTGCCTAAATCGGGTCACCTGACAGAGACCTAGTGCCAAGTATCACTTTATGGGTGCTAATTGTTTGGAAACTTCAAAAAAATTACAAATTCTAACATGTTTGAAATTGACCATAGTAACTGGATTGCAACCATCACTGGTTTTCTCTTTTTTCGGTGTACATAGCACCGCAGTCACCTCAAATTATTATCGGATGCTAACAATTCATAGGTGTTGACGTGGCGATGACAATTAATAACAATGAGTGACAAACAAAATGTCACCTTTATTATGCAGTGCATGATGGCGAATCTATATCCAAACAACACACATAGATCCTCCATCATTGATATTTACAGATTACGGAAAAGTTGGGAAAAATGTGGTACTTAAACGCTTTCGGGTTTATAAATAAAAGAGGAACCATTATAGCATTATGCTATAAAAATAACGTTTCTTTATACACTCTTCAGTAAAAATTAAGAATAGAAAAAATAAAAAAATGAGATTTTTTAAAAAATTATTTAAAAAAATATATCTTGCTCCATCTAATGGGGCATTTACATTTCCAATCATAAAAAATGTATTGCTTGGAAAAAGGTATCAAATCACCTTAAGATGCTGTCGATTCAAATTTGTTTCTAACTGTCAAAATTTATTGTAACAAACCACTTCTTGTATTCTGACGAAATTTTCAACACGTATTAATGTAATGTTGAAGTTAATTTCCGACCTAGGCATTTTGTTACTTGCGCTCTCTAAGGGCTATATGCAAAACTAAAAAGACACCCCTCACATTTGACCATATGTTCACTAGATTTTTTTTTTGTTTACTTTGGCCTCTACACCTACTTTAATTATAGACGGTTATTCCCCAACCACCTTATATGTGTTAGTAAGAATATGAATTTTAATTGTTCATATGAGTGAAAATAATTTCAATAAAGTTTATTTTTTTATAATTATTCTAGCGTCAACTTGAGATTAGAATACATGTATATATTTTTTTTATTTTGGTAAGTTAATGTAATTAATATAGTCCATTTCAGATAAATGTGACTAAGAGTAGGCTGAGAAGTATTAAATTAACCTTTAGATAAGTTACTAGAAATACATATCTTTAATACTTCTATATTTTTAGTCCGTGTTTTACATGGGTCCAATCACAATATATATATACAGGGTGGACCATAAGTAATAATAAACAGAGCAGTGGCAGATTTTTCGAATAAAAATAATGTAATTTAGCTACATTTACCTTACACCAAAAGTTGATATTAACAGAGATACAGGATTCTAATGCACAGACCAATAGATTTGAACATTTATTAGATTCGAAGTTTGGAAACCAAAGATCTTGTTAGATCTCGTCCAAACTGACGAGATCTAACAAGATGGAAACCGGTCTTTGGTTTCCAAACTTCGAATCTAATAAATGTTTAAACTATTGGTCTGTGCATTACAATCCTTGTCTTCTGGGAAATTGTTCCTAGAGAGCAACCGCTTCGCTAGGTGGCAGTGTTTCAACTGTTGGTAGTTCAGCTATCACGCCTGGAGGGCTGCATGAATTTGTAGTCTAGGTTGCGTTCTACTTACATAAGAGATACAGGGTGTCAAAGTTGAAACAAAAATTTCGATTTTTTCGTATAATATAATTATGGAATGAATTGTAATGAAGACACGAAATTTGGCACAAGGAAGTTTTTTAAGTCGACAAACTCTAATTTGCTAACATATTAACAATAGCTGATAGGGGGCGCCACCTGCGCTATCCTGCATAATTCTAAATCATCATAACTTTTTTGTGCACCCACGTAAATTAATTTTAAATGGGTTATTTTATTTCCTCATTATGTTTACGTAAAAAAGGTGTACTTTCTGAAAGTTGATACGAGCAACTGTTTCCAAGATATTTGCCTTTAAAGCTTGACCAGCCTTAGTTTTAAATTACTAAGATATTAAATTTTCGAAGTAGGCTTGAAAAAAAGTAATCATAAGACAGCTTTGAAACAAATTTATGTCAAATATTACTTTGCTGATCATATTATTACTTAAATTTTGTAAATCTCAATAAAGAAAATCCAAAAAATTAACACATCATTTATTTTCTAACATAGAGATCTGAGATATGATCTCTGAGTCTGCACAAGAAAATTTTAATAGTCTGGGTGGTCAAAGCAGATATTTGGAGATAAATTTCAATAAAAAGAGCCAGATTTTTAATTGTTTACAATCCCTTTACATGAAAAAGGTCATTTCCCATATAATTATTTTTGACAATAAATTTAGTTTTGGTATTTCGTTTAAATTTGCTTTAGAAATTTAAAAAATATGTGTAATAATAATGTCAGTAAAGTAATATTTGATATAAACTATTTTAGAGTCAGTTTTATTACTTTTATTTTAAAATCTACTGCGAAAAATTCACATTTACATAACTTAAAATAAACGTACGGCAAACTTTGAAGGCAAATATCTTGAAAACGGTTGCTTGTATCAACATTTAGAAAGTAACCTTTTTTACGTAAAAAAAATGTAGGTAAATAAAAATATCTATTTAAAATAAGTGTTTATGAAGGCACAAAAAAGTTATGATGCTTTAGAATAATACAAAGAAGAACCGACTTTCTGGAACTTCACACAGTTAGAATTTTTATAGAAGGAATAAGAGACCCAAGAGACCAACGTAAGAGAGTGATGCGCTTGTCAAACTTCCGAACATCGAGAGAGACACTGACTATAGCTTTGGAGATTGAAGCTGCTTACAAGTTTTCGGAGCCAGAGGCGTCACGGAGAAGAAGGAAGGCCGACATCGAAGAGGCCACTAATGACCCCGATCTCGCGAACATCATAAGCGCTAATATAAAGGAAGTGAACGCGAACATAAGCGCTAGCATGAGAGAAATGAACGCGAGTATCAAAGAACTGCTGGGAGCTCTTTAAGGTAGATCCAGAAGAAGCAAAACATGCTACAGTTGTGGCAGCCAGAAAACAAAAATCAGCCTGCGAGAAGGGACACTTACTGGCTAATGTCGAGCAATCAGCTCCCAAAAATCTTCCTATCAAACAGATAAAAAGGACTAAGGAGAGTTTGGTGGTGTAAGCCAGCGTAGATGGAAGGTATGTACAGGCAACAGTGGACACAGAAGCCATAGCTATTCTGGATGCGAGACTTAAGCAATCGGTGACTGGCCAAGACCCAAAGATAGACATGAATTGAGGAGCTTTCTGGGGTTATGCACCTGTTAAAGAAGATTTGTGAAAGGTTTCGGCATCATCGCTGCGCCGTTACACCGACTAATGAAAGGAAGAAGGCCGTATGTCTGGACTCGCGATTGTGATACCGCTTTCCGAAAACTGCAGTCCGCCTTGTGAACAAGCCCTATCTTGAATTATCCTCAGCAGAATGGAAAGTGCGTGTTAAACACATATGCCAGCAACATTGGCACTGGAGCTGTGTTGTCCCAAGTTCAAGGCGGTGAAGATAGACACATCGACTATTACACCAAAATCCTGTCAAAGCCGGAGCGAAATTATTGCACCACCAAAAAGGAACTTCTTGCGATAGTGAAGGCCTTGGAATATTTTCACAAGTATTTGTAAGAACAAAAATTCCTCATCAGGGTAGATCATTCGGCGCTTTCTTGGTTATTCCGAATGAAGAACGCAGAGGGGCAGACGCCTAGATGGTTAGAAGGGATCCAACAGTATCACTTCAGGGTGCATCATCGACCGGACGAAAGCCTAACAATGCAGACGCTTTGTCCAGAGGATCTTGTTTCAATTGCAGACACTGCAGACGAGTCGAGGACTATAAGGATATGGTGGATATGAGGGTCACGTCTGTCCAGCCAGAAGATGAATGGACCATTGAAGGTCTTCGGGAGCTACAGAAAAGCGATGCTGATATCGTACCCATATTGGAATGGAAACAAGCCGGAGGTAGACCTGAATGGCAAGAAGTTTCCGACAGAAGTCCAGCTCTCAAAAGTATGTGTGCCCAATGAAAATCCCCCCAAGAAAAGAACGGGGTGCTGAAGAGGGCATGGAAAAGCGCGGATGGAAAGTGTGTCAACTTGCAGATGGTGGTGCCTCAGGAGAAAATTCCTTAGGTTTTGTGAAAAGTGCACAATGGGACCTCTGGTGGACATCTAGGGATGAACAAGACCCTGGAGAAGATTCGCAAACGGTTCTATTGGGTTAACTGCAGAGACGACGTCAGACGGTGTTGTCGAAAATGTGTCATCTGCGCTGCACCCAAATGTCCCTGTACAAGAACCAAAGGGATCAGTTAGTTAGTGAAATAGTGAGATAGTTAACTAGTCTAACAGTTAAGTGAATCATAGTCGTAGTATTCCGAAATAAGTTACAAATAAAGTGTTTACAATTCACGAACTATATTCTAATATGACCAGAAACAGCATCCATATTCTTAAATAATGTGAAATAAACAACGATTTTGTAATGTGGCCGCGTTTTATAATCTCGCCAACCATTGAATAATAAGCCGAAGTTGATGATATGGCTGCAACATGCACGTTGGATGGACATTTAGATAATATATGTATAGTCAAAGGATGAGCATGTAAACATCAAAGTGACGCATGTGCAAGACTCGTATTCTTTACAGCTTTATCTTTCACTATGCAGACAGTTGTTGTTTACGTAGACAATATGGAGCTGGCAATATAGAAGCATTAAATAAATGTAGAAATATCACCAGAACCGTTGATTGAATAAAGTATAGATGGCGAAAGGAATAGACCAAAAGCGTAGGCCATTTTTGACGCTAAGGAGCTCTGCTTCAGGACGCATCCACCAAAATCATTGATGGACTTTGCGTTCACTTGATGTTATCCGTGGTCCTCTGCATTCTTTTGTTGAATCTTTCCACCAACAGAGGGACACGGTAAATTCAGGTTCCGACAGCCGTCAGTGATGAACAGCTGGTGGGGTAGTATTTTGAAATCGTTTGAACTCTTAAATAATGGGTCACTCCAGCACCAGGCAAAATAAAACCTGGTTTATGACTAGGTAGATGGCAAGTCCGGCATTAGCATTGTTGCTTGAATTAGCCAAAATGCTCTCGTTGGAATAAACAAACCGTTGTATTTTTCTTTAACTGAATTCAACTAAAGATTCCTAAAAGAATTTAAGACAAATTTAAATATTAGTTAAGACAACAAACCGGTGTAAAAAGATTACGTATGCGTATTTCTTAAAATTTTTGATAAACTTTTTTGTAAATTAATTTAATTGATATAATTAATTTAATCCCGAAATTTTAACTTTTTCCTTAACATTTGTAGTTTATGTAATTCCTTTTGTCAAGTTTTCGTTGACTTTTTGAGTAATTTATGTATAAAAATTATTATTTTTTCGATTTTTTTTTATTGTTTAGACAGAATTTTTGGCATTTCAGCATTATATATTTTTTTAAACCGGTATGAATTCTGTTTAAGAAAGAAGCCCTAAGTTTTGAACGTTAATAATTACTAGAGACCGGATTTTATGTCATGTCCTACTTTTTCACCTTTTTCGGCGTTATTCACGCGTCTTTGCCTTAATTTTAATTTCGTTGGTTTTTTCTTTTTTATATATGATTTGGACTATTTTCAAAAAGTGTACTGCCTATTTACCCTTTTCTATTGTTCTATTGGTGTTCCCAAGTACAGTTGCATTTCTAAAGAATTTAAGCGGAAATTTGTACTTAATAAAACAGTTTAATTAATCATAATAACAATATGAAACTTAAAGCATAAATTTCCACGAAAAGCAATTTTTTCTTAATTACCGTTATGACCCGCCTAGTCCCCTTTTAAGTTTGTTTGGTATTTTGACGCCGGCCAATTGAACTACGTTGTTTATTTATCTTTTTCTAAGTAAAAACAGATGTTTGGGTAAAATGATAAAATTACTGGAAGGATGTTGCTTTTCTAAAAGTTATTTTTAACTGAGAGTATTTATTGCCATCAAGATGCATAAATTTTGCAATGGAAAATATTGATAGATATTTCTGGTTGGGAAAAATATAAGGTTCAAATTGGTCAATATGCGTTTTTCTTGTTAATTATGGTTTAGTATGGTATGATCGGTGCACATCGATTGTGGACCACGGCCAGTTTAAACACAGAGTACTAGTTTAAAATTAATCTCTTCCATTGATTGGGGACCAGCCTATGAGAATGACCAATCTTTTGTAATTTCCTGCATTAATTGGGTACCGACCGCAAAATATTCCTTAATGAGCTGTTAATTATTTATTTATGTGGAAGTTTTAGTCATTCTTTAGGCAATTATAATTTTATAATTCAAATCTTTGGCTTTTGCTTCACGCCTCTTATTGTTATTATGCTTAATTAAATTATTTTATTAAGTATAAATATATTTGTTTTAATTCTTCAGAATTCTAAAAGCAATAAAAATAATAAAGAGGTAGGAAACTTTTTGAAAATAGGTCCAAATTATGTATAAAAAGGCAAAAAACAAGCTAAATTGAAATTTAGGTAATAACGCATGAAAAAAGCCGAAAAAGGTGAGAAGATAGGTCTTTAATAATTATTATTGCAGTATTATGGTATTATTAAAGTTGTCTTTAATATTAAGCTCAAAAAAAATAGTACGCAAATTCTAATATTTGGGCTTCTTTCTTAAACACAATTCAAGCCGGTTTGAAAATATATACACACTGAAATTCCAAAAATTCTGTCTAAACAATAAAAAATAATTCAACAAAATAATAATTTTTAAAAATAAATTAATTAGAAAGTCAACAAAAACTTAAAAAACAAATTTACATAAACTACAAATTTTATTTTATATAAATTAAATTCATTTACAAAAAAGTTTATCAGAAATTGTAGGAAATATGCATACATAATCTTTTTCTACTGGTTCATTGTCGGATTTATCATTTAACATATTTTTTTTTTCAAATCCTTTTGGCGATATATTTAACCAACATTTTAGTTAGTTAAAGCAACAATGGTAATGCCGGACTTGCGATCTAGCCAGCCATAACACAGGTTTTATTTTGCCTGGTGCTGGAGGCTGTAGTCACCGATTATTTAAGGGTTTTATTCATTGGCACATGGTTGTGATTAAATTGGTCCAGTCTTTGGTGAATTGAGTCACATCTGAGACCATAAGATCAAATGTTGGATATGCATTTTTTATGGAATTTTTGACTTCCATAGAAAACCAAAATTATGCCAAATTTCGCATATTTTTAAAGTTTTCAAATATTGGATAAATATTTTAAATTAATATTTTTATGAAAATTCCGAGTTTAAATTTAACAATTCTAAACCCGATTATTTTGATTTATTTTTTGTTCTTATAAAGTTAAGGTTTTTCTTAACTTTGTCCCATACTTAATCTGTAAATTGCCAGGTAGGCGTGAGTGGAACAATATGAATCAGTACAGCACCCCATCTGTTGCGAATTAGTCGGTCGGTATAGGAATGGAATGATTAAGATAACGGGCATAACCAGGTAAAATATCAACGGACAATTTGAGTAAAGGAGTAAAAAAGCAAAAATATAAAATGCTCACGACACGTTTCAAGATCAAGAGTAAAAAATAGAACGCTTCCGACTTTAAATACCGAAATTTCCAATGTTTTCTGGAAAGTTCGTTCAAAAATACAAGATTTCTAGAAAGTCTTGATTTCGTGAATAAAGTGGAAATATGAAGAGAAGAATAAACTTGTAAATTTACAACTCGATATTTTGAGAAAAGGTGAAGATTTTAAAAATAAAAAAAGATTTTCCACATGTCTATAAAAAGTTGGAACTACTAGAATAATAAACATTTTGTGAAAAAAATGACTCGAATTTTCCAATTTAAACGTGAGTTATTGGGAACAATTTAAAAAATAAAATTAAATTTTGAATCGAAGGAAAAAAAGTAGCAAGTTAAACTTGAAATTTTGAAAACAGTTTTTTTAATAATTTTTTTACTTTAAATTTTCAATTATTGTTATCACTTTTTTCCCTAAAATGTTGATTTCAAATTGAAAATATTTAATTAACAACGAGTTGTAAATTCATATAATAAATTTTGCGACTTTTTTTAAATTTGGAGTTATTTCTCAAGTTTCTACATTCGTTTAGTAGTTTCTAATTTTTCTAAAAATTTTAGAAATTTTGAACAATATATTCCAGGTAAAAGATGAGAATTTGGATTAAAAATTCAAAGTTAATAAAATATCTTAAACTCTATAAAAAAAAGGTGTCTTGTCAAAGTTTCATAATTTAAGTAGTGAATTCATTGAAGTGAAAGTTAAGAAACCCGGGTAAAAAAATCAGTCAATTTGCCACCTAATGCATATCTACACGCGGCGACCTTGGGCATATCAATCAGAGAAAACAATTATTGTTTGATTTGTGGTGTAGATCTTGGATAAATATAAATGACCAAAACCGTAAAGAACTCTGTTTTTCCCTGCCAAAGAGTAATAGTTTTACTATTGACCACTAGGTACCAGCACTTTCTTAAGAACGTTTTGGAGTATGCATAGAGAAAAGTGGTGCACGCATTTTGTAATTGACTTTGGCTATCTATATGTATTCAATCAACGCCAGAACTAAGGCTAACTTTACGAGTAAAGATTTTGATGCATAACATGTTACCTATATTTCAGGGGTTGTTTGGCAAAAACAATCGGACTAAATGTTTTCGACATTATTTTCATTACCATTTTATTAAAAAGTTAATTTTCGGCGGAAATTGAGATAAAATATTAAAAAAATCACTCTTAAAACAACCGACAATAAATCAAAATATTTAATGATATTTAAGTTAGGATTTTAAGAATCCAGAACACCACTAAGAAATGTTATAGAGCTGCTATACGACTATGTCTAAATATTACTGTTCCTGTTATTGCCATTACAAAATTAGAAGTTTTAGTGCCTGTTCCGATGCAAATTTATTTAAAATGGACATATTCTGAATCCTGACAATTAGTAAAGAATAGACATTTCCGATTTAACAGCCTTTTATCTAATTATCAGTTTAATTTTCTTTATAGAACAGGGAATTAACATTTTATGAAGCTATGCTCATTACTTATAGATCTATACAGTTGTCGTCGCAAATTTATAGATCAGAACAATCTACTTCTGTTGGCGAAATTAAGTGGAAAATTGTGGAAATAAATAGAAATGTTCGTCAGAAGTTCGGCAGCTGCCTTTGCCACTATTTGTATGTGTTGTGCAAATTTAGAATCATTAGATCTGTGATATATTGAGGAAAGTTTATAGCGGATTAAATATTATTGGCTGAATTCAATTTGGAACTCAGAGCCTAAAAAGTCTTATTTGATAACTTGGGGCTAAGCTGCGGACAATTTAGGAAACATTATCATTTTTTTTTCTGTTCTAATAATGTTTGAGATCTTGGTATGTGGGTATTTGGCAAAATGACAAAATAAATTAAAATCCTACTGCTATGAATGTTTATATGAATTATTTGATAGGGAGGGGCAATAATTATGAATAATACTAATAAATTTGTGACATTGCCAAGAGTTTAAGTATATACTAATGTTGATCTAATAATTTAATTTAACAAGCTAAAGTTGTTGAAAGTAAAACTAGATCCTTAACGAATAAATTACATATGATCTTTAAACTGTAATATGGATTATTGTTGCAATGCCTTCTTTTTATAGCTAGCTGTTTCTGTATCCCTCGTGGATATATATTTTTGCATCATTTGCATCTTTTTTGTATGTGTTTAAATGGATTTAGACAGGATCCCCTTTTAAAATAATATCGGTGTCAAGAGCAGGGCAGCCAGGGAAAACTTATGATAATACAATATCATCCTAAATGACCAGTACGCATGAATTTCCCCAAGGAAATTTTAAATTGAATTGCAAATGCGAAATTCACCCATGCAAAATCTTCGTTTTAAAAAAGTTTACGTAAAAAAATAGTTTGAAATATTTAATTGCTTTTTTCAGAATTACTGTGATACTACCTTATAAAAGGAGTCTTTAATATTTTCTTAAAGTTAGTAAACCATATAATAGGCTTGATACTATAATAAACAAGCTATAATGAAATAAGTAATTTCGATAAATTTATGACTTGGTGTGACAATTTCATTCTCGACTTTAAATTAAAAAAAAGTAATTACTAACAGAAACAGCTTATCAAAGAGTCATCTAAGAATTTAATATTTCCAAAAATCAAACAAAAAAGGAAAAATTAAGAAGTTTACGCAGATTTCTTTATTAAAGGGAAAGCCAAAATTTCGAACCTTCAAGGAGTTATATTTGAGCCAATATTTATGTTTGCTTTAAATTTGAATATTCGTAACGGAAACTCAAAGGTCGACCGTACTTTTATTGAATTTAATTCGCAGATGCCTAATGAGAAATTACGGCAGGATGTTATCTGCAAACATTATAAAAGGTAGGCTAATAAATACAACGGCAGCAAAATGAATACGGGACGTTAGCACTTAATGAAAGTAAACTAAACTGGATGATCATCAGCATTTGCAGTTTTAATTGCAGAATAAGCCATAAAAACAGAAATAGAAATTTAAATTGCCTTTAAGTCAAATTAAGTTCTTGGAAGTTTTCTGTCGTTTCATCAAGCTTATTAAAAGATTCATGCATGTATTCATAAAATGCAGACGCTTCTGTTATGAAAATTATATTTGAACCCAGTACCTTATAAAATATAATGAACAGTTGTAAATATATTAATATCTTTTTAATAGGGCTTATAATTTCTAAATACCGAAGTCTCGTATTAAAAAAAATATCGTTTTCGTGCTTTCTTTTAAGGAATATATTATTTTTTTTAGAAGATTAAATATTCAATTGTTACTTAAATTATTAGTTCAGTTATAAGGAAAATTGTATCCAGAAAGGAAATGTTTAATGAGTATTTTTAGATATTGATGAAAGGTGCAATGCCCCCAGGACCTAATAGATTTATCCCTTTAGATTAAATTTTATGAAAAAAAAGGAAATGATTGGTAAAACCGAAAGTGTTCACCCCGCGAGTTGGTGTTATGACTTAAACTTGAAATTTCGATTCGTTCTCAAAATTTTAACTTAATGCTAAAAATTTCTCCTTAACCTTCAATTTTCGAGCAAAAAAGTCAATGTTTCCACTCAAATTCAACATTTTTGCTTTTCCCTCGTAATGTATTATTTTCAGTCAAAATATTTGGGTTTAGATGTTGATCTAATTTCGATTGAATTTTATCTCAGTTTATCTCAATTTAATCTCTGTTGCGACTTTTATCTAGACATTTCGAGATTAGAATTGTTTACTTTTTCTCAAAATTTTGGTTTAAAGTTGAAATTTCAAGTTCAATTTCAAAAAGATGTTTTTCTAACACTATTATGGAAACTGCACATTTTATAACTAAAAGTTGTGATGGAGTAAATGTCATTCCAGCACCCGTTCAGAATAGTCGTAATTCTACAAACCATTTACAGCCATTAATGTTACAAAATTATTATGCGATTTATAATAATCGAGGACGTTGCCAGGGGACGTTAGCCCAGTCGTCTGGCCACGTCCGAGATTGTTTAAATCGCTAATAATCGAGTTGCATTCAAAACTTTATCGTATCATTGACAACGATGATAAAAAAATTAAACCTTTGAAATAAAATTTTGTTTATGGTATTATCATAGGTAACTAACATATTATAGTTGTAATTAACGTATTATGTGCTGCTAAATATTATGAGGCTAATATTTATCATTAAAGATTTAATTTTAAGGATACTTAATTTTCAATGATGCGATAATAGTAGTTTGTGCAAGAGCGGATATGATGTCCATATCGCACGAGAACGAAGTTTGAGCACGACGCCGAAGGCGGAGTGCCTCAATCGTTCGAGTGCGATATGGACAATCCGCTCGAGTTGTACATCGAACTTTTCCCACGACCACGATCCTTCAAAAACAAAAATACGATTTAGCAAATATTTGTTTCGTTAAATACGTCAACTTGACAAATTCTATGGTATAATTTTGAACCTAAAAATGACATTCGTTCTTATCGTATGGTCAGGATTGGTCAATTTCATATCTAATGTGGATATTGAATATTTTTATGAACATTTAAGGTTTTTTTCTATAATCTTGTTAGATAAAGTATAGTCTACAGCACGTTTGCAATGGCATATTCAACACTCGTGAAACCATAACCCTGGTCTGCGGCTCGGGCTACAAACTTGTCGCTTGTGTGGAATATGCGCCATTTCATAACTTGTAGAATATACGATTTTCTCGAAATTTCGTTTTCAACTTTTCGAAATTCGATTTTGACTCCAGTTTGGGTTTCAATGCTGAAATTTTGACTTTAAACTCAGTTTGCACTTTTTCCTTACTTCATTCTAGAAGTTTTAGATGTAGAGTCAAAATTTCCAATCTAATTGCAAATATAAATAAAGCAAGTTAATAAAAAATGTTTTTCAAATTTTCGAAAACGTAACATTAATAAAAAACATATTTTAACTCGAAATTTCGAGTAACTCGAGTACTGATCCATTACCATTACTGATCCGAACCCGCTTTATTTTTACGATACAGGGTCTTGAAAATTAAGAAATAAATTGTTTTTTCTTAAATACTATAAAACCAAAATTCAAAAATTTTTTTCTTAATTTCAAAGACTCTATCTTAATAAGAAAGCTATTATTCGGACTTATGTTGATATGAATTTATTTTAAATGACCCAAGGATTATGTTCCATAAGTATTAGCCAGTGGCGTAGCGAGCTTAACTCGCGCCCGGGGCACAATACCTTTTTAGCGCGCCCCCTTCCATTCGAAAATCATACAATATTACTTGTAAAATGAAAATTATCCAGCAATTTTTTGTTTTGCGGACCATTTGGCGCCCCTTTGTGAGTAGCGCCCGGGGCATAATAACCTTCATTGCCTACCCCTCGCTACGCCACTGGTATTAGCAACCCAAATATTTATTAGAAATTTTAACTTTTTTGGAAATTGCGAGTTTAAATTTACAATTTTCATTTTTCTCCTAGAATTTAAAATTTTGTTTTTAAAGTTTAGATTTTACCGCCTTGAATTTAAAGTTAAAATATCAAGTTTTCTTTTATAGAAATTTGGACTGTAAACATATTTTTTAAATAAATTTTCAATTTTTTTTAATTTTAATTTATTTTTCACATATTTAAACATTTTCTAAAAATTCTGAGTTTTTTTTGCCAGAATTCATCTTTTATAAATACGTCGTGGACGACAGTTTTTTCAAAATTTCAAGTCTCCATCCTGAATTTCTAGTTTAAACCATACATTATGGCTGTTTTTGATATTTTGACTATTCAAAAGTCGGAAATTTTATTTAAAGGTCAAGATTTTTTTATGCATTTTGACCTTATTCTCTTAATATCGACTAGTGATGTAAAGAATATTCGCATGTTTTTTCATATTCTTTTCTTAAAAAATAGTCCTTTATGGTAACGAAGGCTTCCACGGCCAAAGTCAGTACAGGATATACTTCTTCCGGGATTGGACCGTGTCAAAGAACTACTAAAAGTGTTCGACGTTTCGCACACCATCGTAGGAGGCTTCTTCAGGAACAAAGAAAAGAAACAATAAATGAAAAGAGAAATATAAGGGAATATGCAAAAATGAAAGAATGAAAAGGCCAATCATCAGAGTACGGTAACTCAGTATGTCCACCATACCAGAGGCGAAACTCTTCCGAATTGAAAATTGGTACAAAGGATAAGAAAGTTTAGACAGAAGAGCACGGTAACTCAATATGTCCACCATACCAGAGGCGAAACTCTTTTGAAGAAGAGTTGAAGAATTTCAACTTCTTTTTTGTTGAAATTTCCTCTTTTTTTTTCTGAAAATATCTTCAACATTAGCTGTTTTTTCAAAATTTCGACAAAACGTTACCCTTTCTTGGTAATTTAGAATTTTTATAAATTACGAGAAAATTTTACAAAAAATATAAAAATGATAAAAATAATATTTTTACGAAAGTTGGAGAAAAATTTTCAAGATTATGTCAAAATAGATTTAAAAATAAAAACTGCGGGGAAATATTTTTAGAAACTTTTTTTCCAAATTCGATTTATTCTGGTTAAGAAAAAGTCAACATTCGCATTCGCAAATGTTGGAAATAAATATTCGCATTCGCGTTCACTTTCGCAAATGTGGGAAAATTAACATTCGTTACATTCCTAATATCGATCTTTTTATTAAAATTTAGAGTTTTAATTTCTATTGTTTTGTAAATTTTGTTTAAATTTTTATTGAAAATATCTTCTTTGATATTTAAAAACAGGCGGAATTTAAAAAAAATGTCAAAATTGAGAATATAAACTACAAATTATGAAAGAAAAATGTTAATTTTGAACTTTTTACAGAAAATTTGCGCTTTTTTCGGAAATTCAACATAAATCTCAAAATTTTGATTTCTAATTGGAAAAAAATTTCAAAAATGTTTTTGATAAATTCCGATCTTTACCACGCTGTAGGTCGCAATTCTTAACCAATTTGTGCCATTCTTTTCTACGGATTCCCAATTTCTCATAATGAGCTGACAGTTTTGTCTTTAAATTCCTACATTAATTCCCAAAATATTATGAAAACATTTCAAGTTTAATGCGGGAATTAAAAATACATGGAAACAATATTAACGTTAAAAATAAAGCCCCACAAAACTGAAACAGTTCCTAGGGGAAAAACAGTGAGTAAACTCATTATCAAAATTTTCAGGATACTAAAAGTGCCCCTCGGTGGTTCCTGCCTTGTCATGTTGAGGGGACTTGAGCTCTTACAGGTGCACGCTGAGAGAGGTTATAGCTGTGACGGGGACTAACAGGGACCTCAAATCCAAGGTGTGAGCGCCGTGCTGAGGGATGCATAACATAAGGAGAGCTATGCCACGAACGGAGCGCCTCAGATACCGGGCGACCTCTGAGGTTTGTTAGCCAAACCTCGTGAACGAGTGAGATTGCTTTACCGTAACACTCGTGGGACCAAAATGGACCGAGCTATAACTAAATATCGGGTGTAACAGGATCATGGGACACCCCCTTATTTTTCTTTATTTATATAGAAAAATATTTTTAAAGTTGCTACACTTGATATATTTAGGAAATGTCAAATTTTGACATAAAATTGACATTCTTATTGCTGTTACTTTCGCTAAAACTGATAGCAACTTTTGATTTTTAAATGGAACACCCTGTATATTATTACATTTTTGGAATCTCCACAATTTTCATTACAATACATAAAATGAGTAACTTTTAAAGGATCAAAAATTGTTTTGGACCCATTTTATTTTTTAGCCTAGAAGGTCATAATAGAGCTGGGATTATATGCAGCAAAAAAAGTAAAAATATGCATGCAATATGTCCTGAAATACTTGCAAAAAATGTACTATAAAATATTTTATATGCATTTATTTCCATAAAAAAGTTCAAACAATAACGATGTTAAGGATTAACAGACAGGGAAAATATGAATACATTTAGGTACAGTCGGTTCAACAAGAAACGTTCCTCGATTTTTCAAAAACTGTTAATGATTTGGCTTTTATGGACTTGTTGGTAAAAAAGTGCATTCGGTTGCCACGTCGCGGATACTAAATTGTCTTACTATCGCTGGAACTGTCAACCAACCGGTGCGGCTACTAAATATTAAAAAAAGTCGAAGACATTCGTGAAGAGGTGAGTTAAATCCTATAAAGACAACGAAGATCTTCCGGATAGAGGCAAATCGGAAGTGACAATAAAATAGCAGGATAAAGTCATCTTTCAGCTGCTTAAGCGCAATCCTACTCTACAGTTACGTGAAACCAAAGGCAAACTAGCTAAGCGAGGAGTTGACGTCAGCATAAATACCATTTGGCTGAGAAAAGAATACAATATCGAAACTCGAGGCAAAACCCGTTGTTTTTGAAGACCTACAGGAAAAATGCAAGGTCTGGGCTGTCGAGAATCTCGACTGCGATTGGTCCAATGTAATTTTTTCTGACAAAGCATCGTTCTGGGCATGGGCTTCCATAAAGTATGCTTGTGAGTTGGTGAACAATTACTTCAGTGAGCCATTAAGCACCCACTAAAACTCAATGTTTGGGGATGTTATTCTGAGCACGGTTTTAGGTGTTTAGAGCTCTTTATGCAAAACTTGGATACTCAGAAAAGCGTCATTATTTATAAACGTGGTTTTCTAAAGCCTGTCCAGAAGATGTTTGGTGTCAAAAGGAAAGACTGGATTTTAGGGGAGGACAATGATCCAAAACATCGGAGTCGCTTCTGTGCCTCATGGAGAGCAGAAATTGGTAACTTCAGTTTTCACAGTCTTTTGATGTAAATCCAGTGAAAATTATTTGGAGCACTGCAATAAGGAAGCTTGCAGGAACACGTGTCTTCATCCTCAAGCACCTTTCACAAAAAATCAGGGAGATATGGCGCTTATTACTCCTAGGATGTGCTGAAAAGCTGGTAGAAATTATTCCCAAAGGGAGCTGGGCTATTCTGGAAAGCAATGGAGATTGGACCGTGTAATAGGTAGTTGCGCTATAAGCTTTTTAATGTACTTTCAATTTAAAAGTAAAAATCAAAAAATCTTCAATAGTTTTCCCAAAACCAAGGAACGTTTCTTGGTGAACATACTGTATATAAAACAAGATATGCAGATCCAACACACCTTTATTTCAGATTAACGCTTAATTATCTAACTTTATTGCTTTTGCATTAACTGAACAAAAGCAAATTTATCATGCTGGTTTAGAAAATAAAAACCTGAAATATGCAGAATAGAAATCTGCATATGCATTTATTGAAAAATGTCTAAATAGGCACATATGCACTTTATATGCATTTTGCATATAATCCCAGCTCTAGTCATAACTCTTTCTAATTAACGCTAGCTGACCACATTAGCGCTGCAAAAAAAATAAATTAGGAAAACTTAAAAAGGGTCTTTTTTTAAAATTTGTTTTCCACAGCCATTCTATGTTCTTTTTGAATAAATCTTCAAATAAATTGAAAGCGAATATTTTGAAATTCTTTGGCTGTAACTTCAGTTCTATTGATTTCACAGCAAAAATGAAAAAAAGGTTAGATTCTCCATTAATTATACTCTTTGGTGGTGCCACAGTACCAATATGATGCCATTTAAGAAAATGAAGTTATGACATAAAAACCATTTTTGTTAACGTGATAAGATTGAAATTTTTATTTTTTCACGTTATTTGATTTTTTTAGCATTAATGTAGTTCATTAGAATTAATTAGAATGTCACAGCCTTCTAGATTGGAAAATAAAATGGGACCAAAAATATTTTTGATTCTTTAAAAATCACTTGTTTTTAGGTGCATTGTATTCAGAAAATGGTGCAGATTCCAAAAATGTAATAATATACAGGGTTTTCTATTTAAAAATTAAAAGTTAGTGTCAGTTTTAGCTGACAGCAGTAGGAATGTCATTTTTACATCAGAATTTGACATTTTATAAGTACATTAAGTGTAGTAAGTTTGAAATAGTATATTCTACAACAAGTTATGGAATGGCACATATTCCACACGAGCGAAAAGTTTGTAGCCCGAGCCGCAGGCGAGGGCTACGGTTTCGCGAGTGTGGAATATGCCATTCCAAACGTGTTGTAGACTATACTTTCTCTAACAAGATTATAGAAAAACCCCTAAATATCCATAAAAAACTTCAAAGTAAATTACAATTTTGAAACACGACGCTTTAAATAAATACCTTAATTATTACATGTAACCTTAGCAACAAAAACAAATTACTTGATATTCCGCCCTAAAATGAACCTAAACGGCTTCTGATTCGCCGAAAGCCGTGCAGAATATTAATATTCTAAACGACCTAAATGTTTCCGACCAATAAGAATCATTTAAAACGGTGTGTAGAATATATTCTGAACGGGTGCTGGAATGACATCTGTTCTATAACAATTTTTACTGATAGAATGTGCAGTTTCTATGATAGTGTTAGAGAAATTTTATTTTAATAAATAAGGAAAAAAAGCGGGTGTACCATGATCCTGTTACACCCAATATAGAGAAAACTGCTGAGTCTGGGATTTCTAAGGAACACCAGGGCTAGCAAGAAAATTAAGTACGCTTAAGCGGGGCCACAAGGCGCCGCTTAAGACAAGAAAAAGGGGGGAAAACATGGACAGCAACTGTCTAGCTCTCCATTCCAACAAGCACGGCAGAAGCAAGGGCAGCAACTGCAGACAAGGGCTAGGTGCACCACTCCAACGGAAGTTCTAAAGGTAGCGCTAAATATGTCTCCTCTAAATGCATTTATTAAGATACAGGCTAAATTAATGGCTTATAGACTTGAGTGTTTAGGGGACTGGAGGGACACAAGAGTAGGCAATACTACATTTGGAGACTTCAATAACAGACCTTTTACCTTAAGACAAGACCGCACTCCCAGGAAACTCTGGTTGGGACGGAATTATGAGATTCTGATCCCGAACAGAAAAGATTGGGAATAACCAGAAACCGAGGTAGGCAAGGTGACGTTTGGTTTGTAGACGGATCCGGTCTCGGTGGAAGATATGGAACGGTGATCTATGAATCAAGCAATAATTAAAGGAAAAGTATTCCAATGGGAGAACATGCTTCGGTCTTCATGAGTGAAGTATGAGCCATTCTAGAATGTGCAAATTTCCAAATCAACATGATGCGTCATCGCTCAATCTACATCTGCACGGATAGCCGAGTAGCGTTAAATGTTCTGGAGGGGCATACCAAAAGCTCTACCGCAGTGTAAAACTGTGTGCAAACCCCTAATAGACTGGCAGAAACCGACAAGGTCACACTTGTTTGAGTGTCCGGGCATAGCAACATACACGGCAACGAGGTTGCCGATGAACTGGCAAGAGGGGGCTCTGTGGAAGTTACCACCGAACAGATTGTAGATTTGCCTTATACTGTAGGCAAAAACATCATATTAACAAACCTTGAATCGGTGGAGGAACATAATCACCTGCAGGCAAGCAGGAATGCTGATGCATAAACCCTTGCAATCGGGAGTTGAAGTACTTATTGCAGTGAATAAAAGCAGATCAAGCAAAGCACTAGGTCTGCTCACTGGCCACGGGAACTTAAAAGGACACCTGGTTAAACTCAATTTAGCAGAAAACGATCTATGTCGACTATGTGGGACTGAAGAGGAAACAAGTTTACACATTGTGAGTGCCTGTCCAAACTTTGCCAGATATAGATATAATCTGACTGGCAAAGAAACATTAAGATCAGAAGATCTGAAAGGAATGAGTGAAGGTCAGATGTTGAGCATGGCTGTAAGGCCGAAACGTATAAATTCATTGTTTGCTATGGTACAGCAGACTCTGTTTCTGTATCGCAGATTCTCGGCCCTCAACCCCATCACTACACCCACAGTATTGCTTAAACTAACTTGGAATGCTTATGGCTCTGCTGACGTATCTAAGGATACGTTTACTATTTATCACTCAACGCTGCGATACAGAAACATAGTTTGCTGCACCGTAGTAAACAATGAATTTACGCGGCCGGGACATATAATGCTGATTGAGACTCAAACAAACTTGAAGAAGTTACAAAGGATTTTGAAAAAATGTGACAGGGCCTATACCGGCCCCCACAAAAGGAAAAAAGTGTTTACTAATTGTCAGCAAGCAATCGAAATTTTCTGTTCTTAGAAGCATTTTTTATTTTCCAAACCATTTTTTTTCTACACTCTTACGTTTTGACTTCAAGTTGGTAAACATAGATGCCTATTTTTCTAAAGAACCTTTTCTATCAGAAGTCTTTAGTATGTCAAGTTGAAATTCACAAGCATGGAAGTCATCGACAGTTCTTGTTAATACCTTCCCAATAGCTTCTACAAACCAAAGAGAAGTTGCTAATAAGGCGACTATATTTTAATATCTCAGAGGGACAGTTAGAATGGTATTATCAAATAGATAAACCCTTCTCTTCTGAATAGAATCAAAAAGTGCTAATGTTAGGGTAGGTAATAAGTAATAAGTATTTGTCGCCATTATTTTACAAAGACAAATAATAGACCACAATAACCATCTTTTATATGAAAACCTTCACAGAAGGGTGGATTAGATGAATTGGGTTTGGGTTTAAAGGCACATCCCAAAATAAACGAGAACTTAAATTTTAACCAGTCGAAACGAAAACGTATGTTTTTTGTCAATCCTTATTTCCAAACTATGTTCTCGAGGGATAGATAAATCGGTTCAAGGTAAAACCAAAAGATATCAGTTTGTTCAGGAACAACATTTCGAGCTTTTTATCGTATACCTGTTGATTGTTTATGGGAAAGCACGTATGCGCCTGCGTTTATTGATTAACAAAGGAATGCATTTACCCTTTCAAGTGTTATGGCCTATCCATTATCATTTAAGCTTAGTTAACGATAAATCCGCAAAACTGGATTACTTTCCATCTCTGTTGCGGTGTCCATTATGACGCACCGATAAAGCTGGCCAGATATCTCCTCAACAAATTTATTTGCTTCTTGGTTGAATGAAGCCGAAATCTATGTCTCTTAGATGTTAAGTTGCGATCTGGAAAGCTAAACGGGTGTGCAACTATGTTTCAGATGTCAAATCTCCTATGAAGCGTGAAGCGAATGTTCCAAGAGGACGCTGAACTCGAATATGAAGGACGCTTAGCTAAGAAATAAAAAAGCTTTCGGTCTCTGACTTAAATTAATTAAACTTGAATTAGTACTAAAACTAGTCATTAAATATAAAAGCTTTTATGATACCTAGATTACTAACACCCCAAACTTAAAACAGTGGATTTGTTATACAGTCCAGCAAAACGTAGGTAATTGCTCAAGAGAATAATTAGGTGTTAGGAAATAAGGGCATATGATTCATAAGATTTTTCTTTAATAAACTACATCAATCTTCAATAAACATTAAACTATTTCACCAATCATTTTCAGAATTAATAGACTTCTTGTCCTATTGGTCAAGAATTATAATCTGTAGCCTGATAAGATACGTACACTCAGGCCAACAAAGCAAACCGCGACCAACGATCATGGTATTCAACTAATACCAGTGTCAACCCGGTTCTTACCTGGTGCGATCGTAAAGACCTTTTTTTTAATGGTTAAATAAACAATGTGCGACAGTCGTATAATTTGAATGTAAATCCCTTTTTTTGATCATGAACAATTTTTAGCTACCAAAATTTGCCCAGTAGGCGGTATGAATATTTAATTGCCAAAAAATTTACAAAAGTGGGCAAAAAAAGTTGATTACCTTGTGTTGGTGTAACAATTTTAAACTAAAACAGAAATTAGAACTATTTGAGTACCCACATCATTAATTATTAAAATTCAGTTTTTTTTATCGTAAACCTTCACGTTCATTCTTTCCACAATCACTTTATGAAAATAATGATAACCATCAACTGAGAAATGTAATGCATTCACTTGTCAATTATCCAACTGTTGTTCCCTTTTTAAGTTAAAGAGAATGATAAATTAATTTACATAGCTTCGTTTAATAAAGCCTTTGGTTCTGCTATTCAATTTTATAACCAGCAATTTGTTGGGTTTCCAGCATGTTATTATCAAATTGATGTTAAATTTCACGAACACCTGCATTAAGCATTTATATCTCATATCTATATCGATTTTACGTTAAAAGTGCTGTTGCAAACGAATACTTCAAAATTGAGGCTAAAACGCTTTATTGCCGTCTAATATTTTAACTGTTCTGGAAGATCGATCATTTTAGAGTGCAAATATGGGCCGATTTATAATTGAAGTTAACGGAAAGTAAGCCGGAGTGCAAATATCTTAAATTTCATAAGGAGCTGAGTGATAATTGCCGCTTAATTGCGCTTTCATAAAAATTTACCTTTTCAACATAACATTAAAAATGAACATTGTGTCTTTTTAAAAAGTTCGTTCATTAGTTGGTATCGATTATAGCCTGCTGCAGTAAAATGGAAAATATCTGGAATCCAAACAGATTGAATATTCCAAAATTGCAGCCATGTTATCAATTACAGCGTGATTTTATTCTGAAACCTGTTTCACAACTCCCTAATTAATTAGTATTAGGTGTGAGATCGGATTTAAGATAGAAAGTAGTTTTTGTCCAGCAAGTCTGATGTTTACGATAAAGTTTCTAGTTTAATAGAATTTCTATTGTTAATCTAGCTCGTTAGCGGCTCATTGACTATGCGAGCGGCTCTAGGTCATTCTTGGGATCTAGTTGAAAAGCATTTTTCACCTCTTTATATTTTCTTCACTTGCTTGATGAGAACAACACTAATGCGATAATCGCTAATTAAAAGGATGCTTCAATATTCACTCAAAATTTTAATCATGATATATAGAATGCATCTTATTTTTTGTGAGGTTACATTAACCCTTGAAGTTGTTCTTCAATAAAAAAAAATCTCGAAATCGAACGCTTCTTCCCTTTTCGATATCCTTGCTTTTTTTTAAGTTCCAAATGTTCTAAATAAATTATTTACATTTTCTTACTGCAACGATGCATTTTTCGATACCTGGAAATCTGCTAGGGTGCGGTATGGCTCCAAAAAGTGGAAATCAATTTCACTAACAACTATAGTCATATATTCTTCCATTATATCTAAAGTAATGAAGAAGATCATTAACGTTAGAACTTTATATACAAATATCTGGAGAAAAATAGATCAATAAACTTTGAGAGCAACGCTCAACTGGTTATCAGCGGCAGAATCATTTTCTGAAACTCAACACTGAGAAAATATACTAATAAGTCTCATTAAGTAGCATTGGGTCTTTGACGGAGTCTGACGCCAATATCTTCTCCGCAAATTAATTGTGAACTTTCTCTGGAGGTCTGTCGTTTCATATCCATTTTCCTAAATGACAGATAGTCGTTGATAACATCTCTTCTGCGGGCCTGCTATTATCTTCGACTGTGCTTGTGTTATATACATATAATCCATATAACTACACATATGATGGCAGCCTAATGTTGCTGCTTCAGATAGGTTGAAGATGCTGTTGATCTTGATGTCAGAATGGGTATCGAAAAATTTGGTTGAATTAAATGCTTCAAAAACTCTGCCTGGCACTTTTTCTAATAAAACCTAAATTTTCTAATGGTTATTGAAAAAAATAAGCCAGCGCATCTAAAAACTACGTTTAATCCATTGACATTAATTTTCTGAATATCTGCCTACTTTTTTTTCAGAAAAAATATTTTAGCACAAAGAGAAAAAAAGGGGAGAGGGACGTTTACTTACATGCTAGTTAGATAGGGGTTATTTTGATCATTTTGGCATTACTTCGATCTCACCTCTGAAATTTTGTTAAATTATTAAAAAAAAATACTACAAAGTTTTCTGGAAACGTTAACATATACCGAACGAGTGAAAAATAATACAAAGAGCATTGATTTTTTCCAAGTTTTTTATATCGTTTTTTTATATTATTTTTTACGGTTGATGTAATTGATTAATATTCCAATACTAAGATTAATATTTAGATATTTTTTTAATAAATGCAGAAAAAAAAGTTTTGATTAAGCTCAATTATTTTCTTACTTAAAGGAGGATACTCACCAGGGCCGTTCACGTGTGGTGTAACAATTCGAAAATCAGCATTATAGTGCTCACTTTGTAATCATACAATTTCGGCCATTACAGGAGTGGGTATATTAAGCCTAATGTGACTACGCTGCACTGTTTTGTTATTAATTAAAAATTTGTTTTTAAATTAGTTGGTCTCCCAGTTTATCAAAATCGTTTGAAATATTAAAAGACAACAACGAGAAATATAAAATGCAATTGGATTAACCACTCATTGTAAACTTCAACAAGGCCCGCTCAAAAAATGCCACTTATTTAAGCAGCTTTTAGCAAATTTTTCCGTTATTTATTTATCAACCCATCTTAAAAAAGTTTTTTGTTGCATTCAGTATAAAAAAATTCTTTAGGAAAAGTTAATCGGTGTGTCATAAGGGATATTATTTAAATTTTTAAAAGTTTACTAACCGTTAGGAATAAAGGGGTGGGGGGTTGAAAAGTTCATGCCAAAATGACAATTCGGAAATAAAAATATACGTGTCTAGGCATTTTTCTGAAATATGTTTCTTCACGATTTTAGAGAATTTATTCATTATTTTTGGGAATAAACTGCATATTTTGTAAAGTGATTGTGCGCAGTTGGGTGCCTTCAAGATGAATTCCATCTGAATTAACTATGCTGTTTTGCCTAATTGTTATTCCTGTTAATATAAAAATGTGTGGAATACTGGAATTTTGATTATAACTGCGGGAAATTTAAAAATGATATGTCGTCAAACATTGATTTATTTCATAATAGTTGAAATTACCTCATCTGTAGCTAAGGTTAATTCTTCTTCTGTGTAATTTCGTTAAAAGTGTTGAGGATGTTAAAAGTTCTAATGATAACCTAAGATTGCGTCGCGGACGACCTGTGGTACTAAATGACATCATCCTGAATATTTGTTAGGTATGTCATTAATTTATTGTGATTTAATATTTCCATATTTGGCGAGTAGGCAAAAATGGGGTTAAAAACCTTATAATCATATTAATTTGAAAAGCTCTAACCATTCAAATGCACTGGGTATGCCTGAAAGTGTTAACATCCACATTTCTGTTGCCCTCTTATCAAACTTACAATAAAATTTAATATTAACTGGTTACTCCATCACACACTGACATAAATATGATGTATGCTCTAGTGCCCTGCACAAAAACTAACAGGTGTTACATATTTCCCTTCTTTATGCTCTTTTGCATCTTTATAAGAGAACGCAGTTATTGAAGTAAATTTTAATCTAACAGGCAGTATCTGCTGTTTTATTTTTCGTTTTATTTCCGGTGATTTCATCTTGAGCTTTTCAATTCTAGAATTATTTTGCCAAATTTTGCAAATGATAATTGTTTCCTCTCATTCAAACATGAATATTCTCCTCTTGCCTTTAAAAGTTACCAAAAACGGAAAGGAAATGTAAAAGCATGAAAAGCTTAATTCCACGTTTTAATAAAAAGTTATCGAGTCAAATCAATACAGTTTTTGGGTGGCCAATGTTTACTTTTTTATTGCGTACCACTGCTCCCTTGGCATAAATTTCAAATGTTCCTTTCAATGTTATATAAAACACAACTTCGAATATCCGGACATTTTCTGTTCGCTGGATTCGCCAGGCAAAATAATGTAATTTGAAACTCGGAAAACCTTCCTGAGGCTATCAGGAATACAATATTTTCTATGAATTGCAATTCTATCGGTCAATTTTTGTAAACTCACATCATCATGGTGGGACAAATGAATCATAATTTATTTAAAATACATTACTAATGGCATAAAATAGCTAGCTTAAAAAAACTGTGTATTTCAAATAAGAAGAAAATTAAAAATGATCATCCATGAGCCCTAAAATCTCTTTGACGCTTAATTCGGTGCAATCAAGAGCAAATTATGTTTTAATTCACTCGGTTGCTTCCTGTGTAAATGTGCCAAATGAAATGAATATGTATATTTGATATGAAATTCTACACCGTAGTTCCTTTCAGAAACAACATAAATTTGCAAATGGTTTTCAAAATCTTCATAAATCTGGCTACAGACATACATACAGGGGTGATTCAGAATTGATTCTGATCCTCAAATGCAGAGAAACAGAAGTAGTAATTTAAAAACTGAAAGCGGATTTTTTATAAATTTTAAATTTATCACTCACATAATAATGTTAGCTCCTCAAAGAAGCTCAAATTTACGAAATCACTGACATTATATTTTTCCCGTTTTTTGTGTCAATCCAAAAACGAATTATTATAAACAACTTTCATTCAAAAAGTTTTTCATAGCTTCCTTTGTTTAGAAGATATCGGTCATCATCTGTCAGCGCCCTAAGCCATTGCCACCCCATCTACAGAAAATGGCTGCAAATTTCAGCGAATACGCCTGACAGCAGATTCGGGATGCTAAATATGATTTATGGAAAAAATGATTTTGAAAAGTTTTTCAGATGAACAATTAAATGTTTTGTAATTAGACAATTAAACTTTTCCAAAAATGAAAATATTTACAATCACAACTATATACTAGTTTCTGCCTTTCTTGGCCTCATCAGTACGGTACGGTCATTGTAAATACTTCCAACTTAAAGCGACTAATCGGTCGTATAAGTATTCAAGAGATTTAACTGCCATCGAGTTACTTGTAACCAAACATTTATTTGGTCATTTGTAGAACTAGGTGAAAGTAAAGTCACACCGAGGGCGCTTGTATTAATGGATATTGCGATGCATCCCGTGATATAAGTGACCTTTGCAGTTAGACTTTAATTGAATCGGCAAGGAATGTAATCTCAGAAAAGTTTTTAGTTTCCGAGTTAATCACCTTGAAAGCTGTCAAAAAAGCATACGTATTTGAATAATAAATCCATACGCATAATGTTGCAATTTAAAACATACACGTCGATGCACATATTTTAAGAGCGTATTTTTGGACTCAGGAGTACAAATGGGGCAGCAATTCGCAATATATGGTACTGTTACCAGTTAGTGTCGCTCAGCCTCTCGCTGACCAATTCTGGTTGGTGAACCCTGGGAACCTGAGCAACTCTGTGGAAGATTGGGTAACCAACCCCAGTGGAAAACCGAGTCAGGGCGGACTAGAACGAAAGAGGTAGTCATCCAAAAAGGGGGTTGGCACGGGGCTAACAACCCAGTTCGTAAAAAAATATCTGTTATAAAATCTCAAGTTAATGAAGCCGGACGCATCCCAAGACGACGACAAAAGCACCCAAATAAGGAAAAGAAGTTAAGTATTTTTACAAGGAAAGTAGGAACTTTGTATACAACAGGAGCGCTAAGGAAGCTCGAGAACGAGCTAGAGAAATATAGGGCTGATATCACAGCCATTCAAAAAATTCGTTGGGTAGGTCAATGTGTTATCCAGAAAAGGAGCTATAGCTGCCATAAAAATAGGCATGGGTATGGCACGGCATTCATTGTAGTAAACAAAGTTAAACATCTCATCATAGACTTCAAGTCGCTTAAGCGTCGAATTAGCACTCTGAGGATAAAAGGCAAGGTTTTAAACATAAGCCTTATTAATGTCCAGGTCGCAACAGAGGAGATGACAGACGATCTTAAAGACCAATTCTATGAAGAACTAGAAGACGTCTACGACCACTGCCCAGCACATGCCTAAATCGGCAATGAAAACATATACCAACTAGTCCACATGATAGACAAATAATAGCGGCAATAAACTCCTCACTTTTGCAGCATCCAAGAGTATGGTCGTGGAAAGCACATATTTTCCACATAAGAGAATACAAAAGACATCACCGGATGGCCAAACGCAAAACCAGATAGATCATTGTTAATAGATGACAGGCATCTCTCTAACCTCCTGGATGTGGGAACATATCGAGGTGCAAATGTGCACTAAAACCACTACTTGGTAGCAGCGAGCTTGGGCGCAAGAGTTTCAAATGTGGAGAAGATGAGAGATGAACGACAACCTAGGTATAATACGTACCTATTAAAAGACGCCTAAACAGCTAAACAGTTTCAGAATAGTATAAATAATAACATAAATAGAATAGAAGAAGCTGCAGCAGCACCAGAGGGTTGGGCAGCATGCAAAGAGGCTATAAAGTCAGCAGCAAGGACGTACTGGGGACGGAAAGGCACAGAAGATCCGAGGATTGATTTGACGATGAATGCCAAAATATAACATAAAAAAACGAAGCATATAGGATCATGCAACAGAGAAGATTACGCATAGCCCTAAAAAGATACAGAGAACTAAGAAGAAAAGAGAAAAGAATACGCAGAAGAAAAAAGGTACAAATAAAGCATAATATTTTGGAAGAGTTGAAAGTACACGGAAACCAGATGGAAACAAGAAGACTCTACCAAAAATTAACAATTTGAGAAAAGAATTTAAGATGAAATTGCCCCACCAACTCTGAACGAAGTACAAGAGGCCATTTAGTAGTGATGGCATTCCAGCGAACCTCTATAAATTCAAAAGAAAAAATTTGGCGAAGCTCATCTGGATCATGATTAAGAAGGTATGGGAAAATGAAGTCATGCCGCAGGAATGGAGCATCTGTCTTATCTGCCCCCTTCACCCCCTACATAAAAAGAGGGACCAACTGGAGTGCTCGAGCTGCAGACGCATCATCCTTCTTAATACAATATATAAAATATACTCCCATTTCCGGCCAGGTAGATCGACTGCTGACCAGATTTTTGTCTTACGACTAATTCTAGAAAAGACCACGGGGTGCAATATCGATACGTTTCACATGTTTAAATACTTTAAGGCTACCTATGAAAGCATCATTAGACTTAAAATATATGAAGCCATAAGAGAACTCGGAATACCTGCTAAATTAATAAGACTCGTTAAAACAACGAGTAAGTAACTGCTAAGTGAAAATACAAAATAAAATATCTGACCCTCTTAGCGTGAATAAAGGTTTAAGGCAGGGAGATGCGCTGGAGTGTCACCTTTTTAACCTAGAATTAGAAAAAGTAATCGGAAACGCAAGGCTGAACAATAGGGGCACAATATTTAACAAGATCATACAGATAATGGCATATGCAGATGACGTGGATGTCCTCTCACGTACAATACCACATTCCAAAGAGGCGTTTGCCACACTTGTTGGTGCAGCAGAAAATATAGGTCTGACGGTGAACGAGGGAAAGACTAAAGTAATGGAGGCGGTACCAGGTAATAGAGCCAGAAACATCGGATAAAATATGACAATCGATGATTATAATTTTGAGGTAGTGCAAGCATTTATTTACCTAGGGTCTTCAGTAAATAATAAAAACAATATGTCTGAGGAAATAAAACGCAAAATAATTTTTGCCAACAAATACTACTTTGGACTTGGAAAACACCTCAAAAGCCGGCAATTATCATTTAAAACAAAGCTGATGTTGTACAAAAACGTTGGTCCTTCCTGACGTACGGATCCGAGACATGGATCCTGAGTAAAACTTATGAAACCCTATTCTAAACATTTGAAAGATAATTGTTGAGGCGGATCTTTGGAGCGGTAAGTGACAACGGTTTATGGCGCCGTCGCTACAACTTTAAGCTCTGTGAGAAATACAAACAGACGTCAAAGGGCAGGGAAGTCGTAACAAACATAAAAATACTACGACACCGGTGGGCAGGATATGTCAACAGAGCTGATAACAATTACCCCCCCAAAAAGATCGTGGTGGTGGAACCAGCGGGAGCTAGAAGCCGTGTCAGGCCAAGATTGCAGTGGAAGGATGGTGTTGATGAGGACGCACGAAAAATCGGTGCAAGAATCGCGGAATCGGCAGAAATGGCAAAAGAAACTAGAGAAAGTCGGGACTCACACAGGACTATAGCCCTAAAGATTATGATGATGATGATGATAATTTTTGGGGTCAAAGTGACTTTTTCTCTTTATAAACATATGTCCCAAAATGCTTCCCCTACGAATCATAGCCATCGTAAAGTTGCTAATTTAGTTTGAAAATTTGCAAAAAACTGTTCTTTTAGGTGCTATATTCAATTTTTGTTTCAAAAATAATGTAAACCTAATTTTACGAAAGATAGAGAGGTCCTAATTTTTTTTAGCAGAGACATACTAGTATTTTGACCATGCCTCGAACATTGAATTAAATTTAAAAAATGTTATTACCTTTTACTCAAAATCTCTACTTTAAACTCAAAATTTCAATTTTTTTCTCAAAATGAATGTAGAACTCAATTTTTCACGAACAAGTTGAGTATTTAGTATAACTAGTATAATTGCCCAAATTCGAGAGTTAGAAAGTTAAATTTAAAATTTTGTTCAAAATCCTGCATTATACGGATTTATTTTAAAAATTTTGATAATTTATCTCTAAACATTCAACCTATTTCCATCGAATATTCGACTTTTTTGTACCGGGCGGCCAACTAAGAAAGGACGCTGGCTATATCTCAGCAACGAATCACTTTACAGCTTTGGGGAAAAAATTTCAATAAGAAAAGTGGCCCTGGAAAATCACTGGAAAATATTTTTGAAGTTCTAAAATGACCGCTAGGTGGCATAATAGGTAAGACTGAATAGAAAATTAGGATTTTCTCGAAATTTTGAACGAAAAAAAAAATTTTTAAATACCATTTACTTCAGTTAGCCTTAAGGAAATTTTACAAATTTAGTCTTTATAGAAAGAGTGCTATTTAGTCTATCGATGGCACTTTCACGTGTTTTTATTTTAAAATTATTGTCGTTGCTACAGTGCGTTATATAAAATGGTAACAAATTTCGCCGTTTTTCTAAAAAAAATTAAATAGAATGATATGTCAATTTGGATATCTTAAAAGAGAGAATAAAAAGCCCTAAATATCATTAAAAATCGCAACTCGATATCTTTTGTCTAACCGAAGATATTGACAAACAAAGTTTAAGTTATAAATAATCACATAGTTTGTCTGCAAAACTGGTAAAGTGGCCCTTGAAAAAAGTTAACTGCGAAAATGAAATAAAAAAGTGCAAATCTTTAAGGTTGGAAATGTGTTTACTACCTGGTCTTCTAACTGAATTGTTATTTCCGCTTTTACATTTCTTTATAAAATAAAAAATTGGTTTTAGGGGACAAGATTTGTATTTCAATTTTTAAAATTAAAAAGATTTAAACAAATGAAGAAGCATTTGACATGCTAACTAACCATTTAATTGGAATGCATGAAAATGCAAGGGATGCTGCTAAATCTACGCGTGCAGTATCCCGAAAAACGTAATCAAAGGGAAGAGTTTTCCTTCAACTGATACATCGCATACGCACCACAGGAAATGTGCATGTTGCTATGTTCAGAAGATAACGTAGAGGTGGCATCGAGCAAAATATTAGAGATGTTTTAGAATATGTGAAATATAATCCTCATTTAAGTGCTAGAACAATAGCTAACGACTTAGGGATATGCTGAACCACCGTTCGAAACCAGGCGCACGTGGCAGGTAGATAGGAAGTGGAAGTCAGTTTTCTTGGCCATTCAGGTCCCCAGATCTGACTTGGCTTGATTTTTATTTGTCAAGCGAATAGAAGACCTTGTTTTTGCCAACAAGCCTACAAAAGAAAGGGCATGATCGAAAGAATAAGAAACAATATTTAGAGGGGTAGAATGGTCAATGGTAAAAGTTAAAATTGCAGTGTTGTTATTCGTCAGAGGATTCACTGCATGAAAATGATGGGCTGCAATCAGTTTGAACATCTAGGGCTCCAGTCATTAGAGGATATTAATTTAACATTTTTAATGTAATGCAGTGTCTTTTTTTTACTTTTTTGAATATTGAATTGTTTTTTCGGTTAATTTTTTTACATTATTCACTGCTATTACTGTTAGATCATTGTTGGTATGTTAATTACTGATTTTTATATTATGTAAGAGAAATTCTAAAGCTCCTCTGATTTCGTATTCTAAATGGTAAACGTCATGAAGCTTTTACGTTACTGAAATTTTATTTGCCTATATCTCCGGTTAGATAAAAGATATCGAGTTCCGGTTTTCACTGATATCTAGGACTTTCAATTCTCTATTTTAAGATATAAAAATTGACATATCTTCTTATTTAATTTTTTTTAAAAAAACGGCGAAATTTGTTACCATTTAATATAACGGGCTGTAGCAACGACAATAATTTTAAAATAAAAACATATGAAAGTGCTTTCGATAGACTAAAAAACACTCTTTCTATAGAGACTATATTTGTTAAATTTTATTGAGGCTAACTGAAGCAAATGGTATTTAAAAAAATTTTTTTTCGATGTCTCCCCACGACTTTATTTTTAGAGATAAAAGAAAGAGTGTAGAACAAAAACATATTGAAACTACTCTAGAATTATAATGCATGCATTTTCAATTTACCTTAATTAGGCAAAATTTCGAGAAAATCCTAATTTTCTATTTAGCTTCCTGTATTACGCCACCTAGCGGTCATTTTAGAACCTCAAAAATATTTTCTAGCGATTTTTCAGGGCCACTTTTCTCATTGAAATTTTTTTCTCAAAACTGTGGGATGGTTTGTTGCTGAGATATGGCCGGCGTCCTTTCTTAGTTGGCCACCCGGTACATCATAGTGTAAAACTTCGAGTAAAAAGTCGTATACTTAGTCGAGTTTAAAATCGAAATTTCAGAATTAGGATAGAAATTTGGGGATAAAATTATAAATTTTGAGAATTTCAACTGTTAAAGTTTGATTTTTTCTAGAAATAGCGAACATACTTGGATTTTAATTTTCTTCCTAAAACCTTGACCATAAACTGAAAATTTAAATTTTTTAAATTTTGAATCTAAGTTTGAAGCGAAAGTTTACAAAAAAGTCGTAATTATGATTCAAAATTGAAAATTAAAAAAAAATTATTTATTGCACACAAAGACAGTCGGTCGTGTTTCACACCATAAAAATGATTATATCTCGAGTAATGTTGCCCTAATCCCGTTGTAATATAGCTTTTTGAATAGAGGAGAGCTTTCTCTAGACCAGGGGTTCCCAACCTCGTGCCCGCGGGCACCATGGCGCCCGCGGAACGATTCGTATGTGCCCGCCACTATTCGACATAGACAGAATTTTTTCATAAACATTAATTAAAAATGTGAATAACTTTTATTTATTTGCTAGAGTTTAAATTTTTTTGAGTGCCTAGGTTTATGAAATACGTTCGTATGTTTGCGATATTATATAAAATTGAATCATTTTTCGGTTCGACATATTTATGCGAATCATTGTTTTCAAACATAAACTCAATAAAATCAAGATATAGATCTCGACTCACCGATGAGCATCTTTATGATTGTTTGCTAACAGGATTATCGTCATACTCTCCTAATTATGAAGCACTGGTCAATAATATGCGATGCCAAAGATCACATTGACATATTGATATTTTATTTTTTATAAAATGTTTTCTTTGTATTTGTTTTTTGTTTACTTTGTTTACGTTTTGCAAATACATTTCTCCGTGTGTATGAAATTTGAATAATAATTTATTATTTTGAAACTTTTTTGTTTATTATTTATTTACAAATTATGAATATAAGAAATTAATCTATGGGAAAATGAGAAGTTATGAAAGGAGTTTGTAGATTAAAAATAGGTGGTGCCCGCCACTCTACCAATATTTTAGAATGTGCTCTAGAGTACAAAAAGTTGGGAACCCCTGCTCTAGACGATACTACTTGTTACATTTTTTGAATTGCGACTAAATCTAAAATTCATCATTCAAAAACTACTGTCACCCTGTGTGAATACTTGTTATCAGGCTACTGATCGCAATTTGTAACCGATTTTTGCCATTCTTTTTTCTATCGATTCGAAATTTCTCAGAATAGATCCATATTGACTTTGAAAATGATGGGTCAAATAATTTAAATTTTATTAAAGGAAAACTTAGTTTATTAAAGGAAAATTAAACTTATGAATTCTACATCCTTATAACTTTTATACATATTGTGGGTCAAGTTCCTCTTCAGTCCAGTGTTAAGGGGTAAGATGTAATTCACCTTTGTTTTGAAGAAAGAGTAATTTAATGCAAAGTTTTTTCTTTTCATTTATAGAAGTTTTGCGCTCTTTGTTCAATTACAGCAAATTTATGACAAACGTGTTAAAACTGACATGTCAAATTTATTCATTATAGAACTAGGTTTAATCATACTGGATAACGTGAGACGATAGCTGAAACTCTAGAAACTAACGTACTCCAGTAATTGTCGTGGAAATATAAGCCCCACAAATTGCACAGTGACTTTAAGTTAACAATGTTGTCTTTAAATCTTTGCAGTAAATTCACTAAATAATATACTCGAATCGAATAAAACATTTTTATCTCCACCTGTAACTGGCGAAAGATATTTAATATGGCATAAGGTACATTGTTTGACGCTGAAAAAGTTTTGAGAGAAAATTAGATTTGCATTATGTGCTTGAACACGAACTTTTATTTTAGAAGTTTGAAGTCCAAAAAAAATGTTTGGTTTAAGGTCGAAAAAAGATGGAAATTTAACCGTAAGGTATAAAACCAATTTCAGTGGTGCGCACTTTGGTTTTTGCCAAGAATTTTGTTTTTTGATTTAATTTTCCATACAGAAAAGTTTCTTATTTATCAAGTTACAGTGTGATTTGTTTTTGGTTTTGTTTAAAAATCGACCAAAGCTCGGCCAAAAAGGTGGTTTATTACTTTATTAGATTTTTTTGTTTTCTTTTATTCCTTCATCCTTCTTTGTATATGAGGATTCCTTTCCACTCATTCGACATGTAGCACTTAATTCCAAAACGTTTGAAAATTTATCTAAAATTTTTACATTTAAATGCGCATATGTTTAATTATTTATTTGCTACATTTCTTCTCGTCTTTACTAATAACCACCTAACTTTATTAAAAGAAAATCTATATAGGCAGCAGATATCAACTTAAAGAATCTCCAGAACAAAGCCTTAGTTGATCAGTGAAATTTTCTACTGCCGCCTTTCATATTAATCTCGGTGTTATAAAACCTTTCTTCAATATTATAAAGAAAAAGGGAAAGAAATTTCAGTCAATCTAAGTTGTTTTAAGATATTTACACCTACATTTATTAAAGTTAGGCCAAATCTGACTTTTAAAAGGAAAGCCGGGATCAAAAAAGGTGCATTTATTGGTCCAAAAATTATAACAACCCTTGAAGAACTACTAATTTTACAAAAATCCATATGGTGAAACTTTAATGACTGTTTAAAATAATTTTGTTGGAAGTGGAAGGGCCGCAAAATATATAGACTACAAATAGCAGGATATTTTGATATAACAAATCAGTTTTCTTCTCTTGCAACTAGACTAGTTTTCACACCATCTATTTAATAAAACTCTAAATAACTGACAGGCGACGCACACCCTAAATCGCTGGCTGCAAAAGTTAAAAATTAGAACACAGGAGTTCCTTATTTAACGTTGGTCAAGAAAGAATTTCAGGAGAAAATAGGGTATTAAATTTTACATGTGATGATTCGGTATGCAGGCTGCATGCTCCCAGGAACAAGGCAAATGATAATTTTAAAATTATCTAGAGTACAGATGTTAGCGTTTGACAAAATATTTTATTTCCCTTATCATTAATCTTTAATTTATTATATACGTATTTATCAATATTTTCAGTGTGCAGTAGGTTATCAATAAAAGACAAAATGTTGGAAAGTGAATGAAATTATACTCGTATTTGAAGAAGGTATAAAACTAAATAAAGCATCATTTAAAATATGTCACTGAACATTAATTTCCTGAAAAGAGAAAAGTACGATAAGCTTTTGTAAATAATAAGCTTATTCGATGATTTCAAACTAGGAAATAAATATGATTTTGTAAAGCTGATATTGCAAGAAATGCGAGATGCAGGGGCGGTTTTTGGGGGTAGCGAGCAGGGCAACTGCCCGGGGCCTCGCTCTTGCAGGGGCCTCGTGCACTCGCGCGGCAATATTAATTATAATGTTCATTTGAATTTCGCGCCTTATGTCGCACATTATAAGACTTGACTCGCTGCTCTCTTGTATGGTAGTTATAGCGCTGATATCTATCTCATTCACTCCAATGAGTGTTTCTTTCCTTCTCTTTCACATTGACGAAATTTCGTACCAGTGCCACAAGTGCTATCAACTGCGAGGGCCAGGCCCGGTGTGGGACCCGATTAGATTTTTTGCGGGGCCCTGAATTTTTTCAATTTGTCTTTTAGCTAAGCAGCTAGCAGAAATAAAATAATGTTTGTGCTGTTATCGAGTTTATATGTAAAACAAAACAAATCGAACTTTTTCAATTTAACAAACCATGAAATTGTATAAACTGTTTGTAACTTTGCATAGTTGATTATATAAATTTTTTATTTTTTTTTACGTATCCTGGCAAACCGTAGGTGTAGTTAGAATAAGGCAGGGTGGAGCGGTTGCTTCCCGCTAGTTCATGCGGCAAACCGAAAATTTATGGATTAAACTGGAGGACCAAAAATTTTCTTTCCGGCTTCAACATTATTTCTTTCTTTAAAATATTTTTTCTAAATTTAGACTTTTTTCTTAAATTTCTATTTTTTTTAAATTTGTCTTTTTTTTGAAATTTTACATTTATTCATGAAATTTCACTTCTTTTATCAAATTTATGAAAATTTCAGATTTTTACTTAAAAGTTCGTCTCTTTTCTTCCGCAATTTCGTCATTTCTGGAAATTCCACTTTTCTGAAAATCTTGATTTTTTTAATTCTGCACATTTCAGCTTGTTTATTAAAATTTACCTATTCCTCGAAATTTGGTGTATCTTCTGATAAAAAAAATTTTGAAATTTAAAATTTTTTGTAAGCAATATACGAATAAATTTTTTGGAAGTTTCAATTTGTCGCCACATGAGGCAAGGTAGGGCGTCTGTCTTCCTCTGGTCGATCAGTGAAGAGAAAATAAATATTCACCCAGGAAATGACCATTTTTTCTTAAAATTTCGTTTTTTCTTCTTAATATTTGATTTTTTGTTAATTTTAATAAAATCTGACTTTTCTTGGAACATTTTAATATTTCACTAAAAGATTTAACGCTATTTCTCAAAATTTTGATCTTTTTCGCAGAATTTCGATCATTTTCTTCTAATTACGTTTTTTCTGAGTTTAAATTATTTTTTTTAAATCTCTACTTTTTTTAATATGACTTTTTCTGAAACTTTCTGAATTTTTGGTCCTTTTCGAGGATTTATCGAAATTTCTTTTTGTTCCAAATTTCGATAATTTTCTGAACATTTAGCCATTTTTGAAATTTTAGAATCCGATTTTTTGGATATTTCGATTGGTTTCTTTTTTATGAAATTTCGAATTTTATCTTAATATACAATATTTAATATTTGATTGGCAAATTTCCCCTTTTTCTCAAAATTTTTACTTTTTTCTTAAAATAGTCCTTTTTCTAAAATTTGCCTTTTCCTCAGAATTCGACTTTTTCGAAATTTCGATTTTATTGACAAAATTCTATTTTTTTCTTAATTTTTAAACTCTAAATTTATTTATTTATAACTTTGCATTTCTCGTCAAGCATCACCATTAAAACTAATTTTACAAAGACAAGGGCCTCGCAAAGATCTACCCGCCCGGAGCCCCGCAATGGCTAAAGTCGCCCTTGGCGAGATGTGTTAAAATAACGGTAACTTAATGTAATAAATAAATGTATAAAAAACTTTTTACTACTGCCAATTTATAAAACAAACTACTTTCAAAATTCGGTAGAAACGTTAACTTTTCGAAAGAATTAAAACAGGTAAACTGTAAAACTCGATGTTTTAAAAAATTCTATAAATTGTAGAGGTCGGTCGAGATGATGGAAATCAAAAATAAAAAATTGAAATTTTTAAGTAAAAAATTAAGAATTAAAAGACCAACAATTCCCATAAAAAATTAATATTCGTGATTCACGACATCACGACTGCATAAAAAAAACTAAAATTTAAGAAACGTTCTTAAATTACGAGAAAAGAGATCGATATTACATGACTAAAATTCGAAAAATGGCTTTGTAAGTTTAAAAACTAACTGTTTAAACTGAAAATGTTAGAAAAATGTTTTCCAAAACTTTGAAATTATCGAGTAAAATTATTGTATACAACGTAAGGATTTTTTAAAATTTATTCCCTAAGAATATTAAATATAGGATGAAAGTTGGCATGGGCGTTAGTCATTATTGAATACAGAAATATGAAAATTGGTATTTGGGCTTGTGTTTATAAATAGGTTATTCATATCAGGATTTTTGGAAATTCATCCCTTAAGGGGGTGAAATTAGGAACAAAATTTGAGTGGGAAGTGCGTCGCTTTTGAAGTTGGAAAGGTAGGTGGATTGAACGCGCCAGACATCCGAGATCACTTTTTTTTGTCATCCAAAATAATTTTTAGTTCTCTAAGTATACTAGAAGGGGCGCTATTCAAGATTTGCCTAGTTGTCAACATTTAATCCACCACTGCATCGGGTACACAGCTGGTAATGTTATAAATATTATAATTTATGATGGATAAGTTTAAAATTGCATTTTGTTACTAGGACTTCTTACCACCTTACTAATAATTATTTCTCGCAGAGCAGCATTTATTTATGTGTGGAAGCTGATGCTAAGATTAATTTTATTCTCACTATGTTAGGTATAGAATTACATTTTACGGTGCATCTATTTCCGTCATAATTTATTAGGTGTTGCAACGTGCAATTAATATGCGGCATTTAACGAAAAATTATGTCTAGCCAAACGTAAGCTTTTAAGTGATTTATGATGTCTATCGATTTTTAAATTAAAAACATCGTGTACGAGGAGAGTGGCTTTCTTGGTAGCAATAAAAAGAAATAGAGTTTTCGCCTAGGTAGAAAAATGAATCTAGAGTTTCTAAATAACTCGAAAATTGCTTCTGAGTTGAATTAATTCTTTTGCCATATGCGAAATTGTTATTATGCGTTGAGCACTATTTCAAAATTCGTTGTCGGATATGCCTCGTAAATCAGACTTTAAATTTATAGATTTTTACTATTTCATTGATTAATTAATGTAACAGCACGATGAACTTATACTAATAACCTCTAATTGAAAATTAATGAAAAAATACACAATATGTGTAGACTTTTGTTTTGATGAGAGACTAATTCGTTTCATAATCAACTTACACTAATGTTTGGCATGCAATCACAAAATAGAAGTTGAATAACAATATAATATGACAAAGTTATTTTGGTAACATTATTTGGCAGAAAACCGTAATAAAAATTATATTCTCTTTCCTGTTTCCCACTTGGCAAACGCATTCTTTCCAAATTGAATGAAATTTTTTATTAGGATCGAGAGCAACTTGGAAAATTCTCTCTAATCCAAATTTTGGTGGTCATCTTATCTTTAGAATTCCTTTTTACATAATTAATTTAAACAAAAATCCAAGACCGATTATTTTGAATATTTAAAAATAAACAATTTGAATTGCTAAGTTTTAAAATGTTGAGTTGATAATCAGGTTTAAATAATTAATTTCTTTTTATACTGGGGCAGCGTAAACATTAACTTCAGCACTTGAATTAATTTTATTTAATTAGATATTTCAGCGGAGGTAGGTTAATATATGTTAAGAGGGAAAAGCTATAAAATGATGATTTATGATCAATAAAATTACTTTTGCTACCGTAAGTAAAGTTAATTTAAGCTACCCGTAAAAATTCTATTTTTGGGCACGTATAATATTTTTAGACAGTTTGAATTACCTCACGATAAGTACTGGGATAATACCAATTTAATGGTTACTTTTTTCATTTATTGTCGATGGAAACTCTTTAATTAATTGTATCAGGATCACAAATTGAAAACGCGACCACATTAAAATTAATAGAGTAACCTTGACTTCATCCAATATTCAGGTTGAAACGGCCTTGCAGAATAATATTACATTATTTGTTTCTTAATTAATTATATTCCTCACTCTGCCTGTGCTGTTTGACAGGGTCATTTTTTAGTGAAAGAATTACCTTTTTTATTTTAAAAGAATATCGTTCTAATTAATATTTTACATGAAAAAACATAACAATCAGAAAAATTTGGCTAGTCAGCCTTGAATTCGATTAAAATAACTGAATGGTATAAAGTATTTATATTTATTCAGTCATCTTTATTCAATAAAAAGAAACTGTCCAAATCAAATAACATTATGCAATTAGTGAATATATTTCAGTTCTTATTATGAGAAGGGTTTTATTTTGTTTTATTAACATTTTTTGTATTTTGTTCATTTTTTTTTGAAAATAAATTAATAAACTCGTTAGTGAAACCAAAAATATATACCCTCGAGTTGATTTTATTTAGCTTAAACATAAAGTTCCTGCTTTTTCTCGAAATTTCAAGCTTGGCTGTATATGGATCTTTAAAATTTCAAATTCAATACTCTATTTTTCTACATTTATCTGAAATTTTAAGTTTTAAGGGTAAATTTTAATCAACTTTCGGAGGTTCTCAAAAATTGACTCACATTGTACACACTTGTTTAGGACAACATTTATGGAAAATGTCAGGGACTGTTATAATTTTAAATAATTGATATCGTTACGTCTCTATTTAAAGGTGAATTTAAAACACATTATTTTAACTTAACACAGAACGTATAAGACTGATTAGCATTAATTAAAAATTGAATAAAAGACACCGTACTAAATGCATTATCATCAGGGTGCGGGTGTATGGAACACCTGCTTAACGAAATTTCCATTCGGGAAATGTCTAGAATACGTGAGAGTCTATCCATCTGCACATAATTTATCGCGGCGACAATACTGGGAGACATTAACGCGTCCATATACTTCGCGATTTCAGTCACATCAGTTCGTAACAATATTTTTAAACCTTACTTTGTAGAACCCTTCAAACATCGTGGAATATTTAATATTTATTGTTAATATAGATCTTATAACTTTAACAACAAAAGAGCATGTTGATATAGTTTATTAAATGAAAAGTTTATGAAAAATAATAAAAGAAGTCTTAAGAACTGTCTAACTCTTTTATATGGAGAATTTCTGCTGAAACAGAAAACGATTCTTTGTGGATAAAAGTACGGGCGATCGTAAAATCTAAGCAGCAACTAAATGCCAATTATGCTGGGTAGTGTTCACTAAACATCGATAGGGAATATCGATAATATCGATAGTCTTGACTATCGGAAACTATCGATAGTATTGTTTGATAACATCGATAGTTCTCAAGAAATGATTTTTAAGGAGTTTTTGTTTCTGTTGTTATTTAAAGTTCAGTATATTAATATATTAACACACTAACTATGTATACATATGTCACTTTTATTAAAGAAAAACACTGGATAGTCACGATATGTAATTATAAATGCAAAGCAGCAGACCAGTTCATATTTATGTCGAGTTTTCTTCTCGGATCGATAGATGATGCCCACATTCACCTTCAAATTCATAAAATGATGGGATGCATCTATGACTGAAGGAAACGCATTCAACAAAAACTTAAAAAAAAAGGATTAAGATTAATAACAGGTTCGAATATTACTGAGCTTTTCGTCACCCGCCAATACTGTGCATTCTCTGAATTATAAAAATATAATTTGTCATAAGTATATTTTTGGTAAATTTGCCTGTTGCTTGCAAATTATGTAAAGTAAAATTGAAATACAGAACTTGTCCCCTGAAAAAAAATATATATATATATATATATATATATTAAAGTAACATATAAGTCGAACGGAAACAGAACCAACCTAAAAGACCATAGTAAGAGGAAAGATCCAATACATATATAATATAAAATAAAACTATATGAAGGACTATCGATAGTACTATCGATAATATCGATATTTTTGCAAGGGGCTTATCGATAATATCGTTAGTACAAACTATCGATATGCTATTCGAAATAAGTTGCCGTAATTTCTTCATTGCGTCTACTAATAAAACTATCTTAGCTTATTAACTAAACATATAAATGAAATAGTGAAAAGACAAATTTGATCTACATTATATACCTCAGTTCACTAACGTTTGATAAAAATTAATACTATATTGGTCGAAACGTCTTCGAAAGCAAACACCTATTTTTATATAAAATAGTTTTAACATTGGAAATGTTTATGTTGAGATGTGGGGTGAAGTTTCGGGTTTTCGTTCAAGCTTGAGAGAAAAAGGTGTCGGTCGCTCTGACATACTCGCCAGTCGAGCGCTCTCGGCGTCGAGAGGCCGGCGTGAAAACTATGGGAGAATGTTAAGTTTACAGTTCACGGCAGAGCACCATATTCGTTTAATCCAGTGACGTTTCATTGGATAAGGCCATCAGCTATGGATATTAAGAGTATGAAAAATAGTGAAAAATGTAAGACATATCGAGAGCGCAAAAAACGTTTACGAGAGATTGAAAGTAGAGAATCTAGTGAGTTAAGTACGAAAACACCGTTAACAAAAACTGAACACAATAGGCGGTATCGTGAGCATGTAAAGCTGCGCAAACTTAAAGGTTCTGAAGTTTACACGGGCTACCCAAGTCAGCGGCCCTTAACTGAGGGGTTATAATTCCATTATTATGCTGTAAACCTTTACCCTAAATCCAATTCACGTACTGTCACGTACCTTGAAGTACTCAGGAAACGAATGTGGTAAAATATCTGCACTTATAATTTTTAGGGCTCAAATAAATGTAAATTACTTTTACAATAAAGTTGACAAATTTTTGCTTGTAGATAAATATATTTTAATATTTCATTGTTTTCGCTTTGTACTAAAATATTTCTTTCAAGAGCCATGAGCATAGATGCCTTAATATTATTTTAATTTAAATTATTTCGTAGTCTATTTGGTTATACGAGTATATTTCAATTAAAAAAAAAATCTTTCAGAAGAAACTTGGCTAATGGAAACTGTAAATTTAGAAAAGATAAACATTGCAGAAATAACCTTAAAAATAGAAAAAAGTCGAAAGAAAAATATTTGAATATTCAAGTTTTCACTCGAAATCTCAAGTCGAATACTTCGATAGTAAGGTCGAAAATAAAAAAAAATAGCTAAATAAGGCCAAAATTTTGAATTCAGAAAAGTTGCGAGAAAAACAGTAAAAAAAATAGACAATTTTAGGAAAATATTCCAGGATTTCAAAAAATTCATAATGTTCTAAAATTTTAAAACATATGTCAGCATTTTGAGGTTAAAGATAAAATTTTGCAACTAAATCAAAATCATTAAAAAAAAATTAAAATATTTCATTTGAAGTCAAGATTTTAAATAAATGACTTGTGTTCTTAAAAAAAGAGTCTAGATTAAATTTAAAACCTTAAAAATAAAAAAATTAAAGCTTTAACACTGGTTGAAACCTTTATTGGTGTTGGAAATAAAAGTAGAAAGTAAAGTTTGAATTTTGGGATTTTAAAATTTGAGAAAACCCACCACTCATAATTTAATAAAAAAGGGGATCTTAAATTTCGAAAAAAAAGTTGACTACAAAATTTCGATAAAAAATCTTGAGTTTTCGAGTTTATATATTTATAATTTTAAGAATTTTTTAGGCTGTCACAATTTCTAAAATAAGTCAAAATCTTTAGAAATATTTAGAATTTATTATTTAACATGAAAATTTTAAACAAAACGTAAATATTTATTATTTTGTGAAAAAGTCATAATTTGAAGAAAATACTCTATATTTATTTTTTTAATGCAATATCTTGGGTTAGACTCGCAAGACTGATGTTCAAATTTTGAATCCGTTTGAAATCCGAAGTTTTAAGAAAAAAACACAAGAATTGCAAGTTTAATGTAAAAATTTAAAAAATTGGAAATTGTGGAAGAAATTATTAAATTTTGGAAAAGCCCAAAATTTGTGTTTATAATTATTTTGAAAGCATAAGCGCATAATTTTGTAAAGAAGAGTAAAAATAAGAGTAAAATAGATTTCTAGACGATTTTCTTTAGGTTAGAAAATTTTAACCTCTCTGGATAAATAAGACGTCAAAATGACCCTTGACGGATCAACCAAAATAGTCAATAAGTAATCGAATGCCGGGTTCGCTACGTTCTCTTCTAAAAAACTTACAGCACACTTGATGACTTTTTCATTTGAACATCCGATAAAATTTTAACTGACATAAATTGAAATTTACTAATTCAATCAGACTCACTCTGTCATTATTAAACGGCTCGAGATAATTATATACCATATCTGTTGCTAATTTAAAGCCCTCATCGCTTCCCATTTTTGTTTTTAGATTCATTTAAGTGGTTAGTTCATTACGACAAGCGTATTTTTGATATTAAGAAATTTCATTATCTTTGCGATTCTGTGGAAGGAGATTCAAGTGACGTTATTGAATCATTGTCATTATTAGCTAATTATTATTATTAATTAATTATGCAATAGAGTTGCTGCAAGACCGCTTTAAAATAAAAGAACAGGTCACAACCGTCCTAAACTTTTTTTAATTTAGAAGAACCACACCACCCGGTCTAAGGCAACTAATTAACTGTAATAAAGGTTTTAGAGCTTTCGGCAAAAAAGGGAATTACTTTTATTTATTATTCCAATAAGAGCGGAAAAATTAAATGATCATGCAAAGCGAAAATGGCAATCAGTACAACCAGTACAGCTCTAGTTTTAATTAGAAATAGGTGCAGTAACTTTAATGTCCAGCATTGTTAAATATAAGGTGTCAAGCGAACATCATTACTTCAGCATTAGTTAAAAAATTGTAATTTTCTTTAAAAGAGTTTGAAGTAATGTAACATATGAAACAAATCACATCTAAACGAATTCAGGTGTGATCTGGAATATGATAAACAAAATCACAGAACCAACCTCAATTTTTAAGATTGATAAATTGGCCATTCAACTGCCCTCTAATGTTTTTTTCGATGATCCTGATTTCAATGCGAAATCATCTAAATAAGATTTATTAACTGAAACAAGTTTATTTTGGAAGTAATTAGAAATTCCATTAAAATCAGCAAAAATTAACTTCATTTTCAAGAAACCAAATAGGGTTGAATGCAGCTGGTCATTTAAAAGTCAATTCAAAGAAACAAAAATATGACATGCAATTCAAAGACCATAAATTCTGGTCAGGAAGAACAATTACATGACCGGGGCCATAAATGTTAGGATCAAGAGGAAACTGAAAACAAAATACTTTTATCCCAAGAAGAATAGGCCAGGAATAACACTTTCAAGACAATTACTACTTACGAGCACCCTGTGGTCTCTTCATTGTAACGTTGAATTTCAAAAAGGAAAGAAGGCACATTCAGCGTCAATAAAATGATTCTTAAACTTATATCTAAGAACCACTTGTCGAAATGACAAATTTCTGAAATGTACTACTTATCCAACCAGGGGGTTCAAACAAACTGAGAAGGGCTATAAAATTTATGTGGTGTAAGACACATCTGCAAACACTTTCAACACAGTCAGCCTTAATCAGTTATAAGAAAATAAAAACTAAACGTAATACGTATTGTTGTAAATCAATACATATTTTATGTAATTATTATTATTTACTACTTCGAAGATACAAAGATAATTGTCGTGGCGAATTTCAATGGGTGTCGGATAACACAAGGGTCGACGTCACTAAGATTCTAGCCTTAATAATTTAAATAAATAAAGGTTTCATATTTCAACACGATCGGTAAAGAGGTTATGAAATAATTAATTAAATTATTTTTTATAACAACTTTGAAAGTCTGCAATTCGAAAAGTAAACATTTTCTATTATTTTTTTTTTTCGTAATTCGTATTTATTTATCATTCCGAATCAACTGCCAAGCGTTGTCTTTGAAATACGTAAATACCCTGTATAACCTTGTATGTTAAATAAAGTGTTAATTATGTTTCTATTTGGTGTTATCATTTCCAATGTCTCCGTTGGTTGCAAGGATTGCGAAATCTGTGAATTTTTTTCTATCGCTTTGTCGAAAAAACCGGCATTTTCCGATAATATATAATACAATATCTACCTACTAATCCCATTAAAATCTAAAAATCTCTAGAAACTTAGGAGATCCAGGAGGGATGTTCATTTACTGCAGATTTTGAGGTGTATCATTAAGACCTCTTTTTTTTCTTGAGAGCCCTTTAAATTTATTTATTTTTTCTAATCCTTTACTGGTGATGTGTGCACGTTAATAAAAACCAATGCTATTTTAAATTTCAGATTCCTGCGTTACATAATTTTCGAAAAAAATCTCTGCGATAGATAGACAGACGAACCCGGAGTGAGATTCTGTTTTACCTTTTAAGGTACGGAACCCTAAAAATAAGAACATTTTCAAATCCCGACTCCAAACCCGAGAATAGGTCGAAAGTTTAATTAAACTCAACACTTCCATTTGTTAGAGTTTCGTATTTTAAGGTAGTACTGTCGACACTGCTCGAGTAAAAACCACATCAAAAGTATACATTATCTCATTTGATCAACGTAGTATTTAGACTAGACAACGTCGCGATAAAATAAAAGACAGAGGAGTTTCTACGACCGAATAATATCATCGTCAAAATTATTCAGTCACAATAAAGAAATACGTCGTTAAAAAAATAAAACGGATACCTGAAAAAACATTCAAAAACAGGCTACAGAAGGGTGAGTTGGCAAATTAATTAACGGGCAATCCTAAAAATTTTGACACATAATCTTAAAACAGAATTAAACAATGATAATTCATTTGATGGAGAGTGATCGATGGCCGATTATTGTTTACATAATAACAACGTTGCCACATCTAATAAATTACGGAAAAAGTACGATAAAAAATGAATTTCTGATATTTATTTGCTACTTACTCCTATTATGCGCTCTAAAGTTGAACTTTCAACTATCTGAAATGTGTTATATTTTATTTTCCATCGTCTTTCTTTCATCTGTCAATAACTTTTTACTGGTTCTCTCTAGCTCTTCAAAAATTTAACTGGATCATTATGTTACAATAATCTACCAATAGTTTGTAGCAGCCTCTCGCTCGCTTTATATACAACCTCCTTCGCAGACGCAGTCCCATAGGGTTTGGCACTTTAACTCTGCAAATACCTTCAAATTTTCCACCTTTACTCGATGAAAATAGCAATATTGCTACTACCTCCAAGGAAAATGCTGACGTGTTAGCCTTAATGTTTGCTGAAAATTCCAATCTTGATTCTCGAAGCGCAGAACCTCCTATTCTCCCTAAGGTTGGCACATCGATGCCTGAAGTTATTTTCAGATAACGCACAATCGGGAAGATTCTCCTCGAGCTCGACACCTTGAAAGCTTCTAGCCTTGATGGTATTCTCGCTATTGTTCTTAAGAAGTGCGCCCTAGAGTTGACTCTTACCCTAAGCAAATTGTTCACACTCTCTTACAACAAAGGTGTATTCCCTAACATCTAGAAATCTGCTAGAGTGCAGCCGGTCCCAAAAAAGGGAAAAAGGAATCTGGGTAACAACTATCGCCCTATATCTCTGTTACCCGTTATATCTAAAGTGATGGAAAAGGTTATCAACATCGAGATTTTCAAATATCTGGAAAACATATAATCATATTCGACAACAACGTTACACTGGCGATCTACTGGCATATGTTACTCATATCTGTAACTCAGCTATGGAAAAACATGGTGAGGCTAGGATTGTGGCATTGGATATCTCAAAGGCTTTCGACAGAATCTGGCACCGATCTCTTCTCGCCAAATTAACATCTTATGGTCTTCCTCCTGGACTTTGTTATTTGATATCCAATTTTCTCGCTGACAGATCTCTTCAGGTCGTCGTCGAGATCCAATTAACGCAGGGGTACCTCAGGGGTCTGTTCTGTCTCCTACTCTATTTCTGTTACACATAGATGATCTCTTAGCTTCAAGTTCCAATCCAATATACAGTTACACAGATGATAGTAACCTTATGTCATCTTTCTTCTCCGATAAAGCATTATCTATCGCTACTTCAGATCGACTAAGGAAACAGCAGATACACATAATTAATCTGGATCTCGAGATTATTCTGGAATAGGGTAAGAACAAGGATTCAATTCAAAGAAGAGCGATTTGCCTAATTGATGACGAGAGTTTGACCGATTCTCTCGAAACACTAGAGCACAGGCGTATGGTTGGTGACTTGTCTCTTTTCTACAAGTACTATCATGGAAGATGCTCGCAGAAACTAATAGGATTGATCCCTCCAAGGGGAAGATTCTTGAGGCTTACTAGACAGTCGGAGACAGCAAATTCCTGTGCGGTCCAGCTTGACACAGTGAGGACTTCTGTCTACGGAGACTCTTTTTTCTATAGAACTTTCAAGTTATGGAACTTGTTACCGAAAGGAATTTTTCCCAAAAATTACAACCTATCCTTGTTTAAGAAGGCAGTTCATCGCCATCTATCCTTGTTTCCACATCCTACTTGCAGTGCTTTAAAAGCATAATAGGTTTACCTTTTGCGAGTGGTTTAAATATAATATATATATATATATATATATATATGACAAAATTCATTAAATTCTGAACGATAATTGTAAAACCGACAGTACTACCTGAAAAGGAAATAGCAGAATCGTTTCATTTCTTTCCCTCGTGGCTGTCCATCCGTCTGTCACAAAGTTTTCCTCGAAAACTATGTAACGTAGAAATTTGCAATTTGACAGAGTGCTAGTTGTCACTGACCTAGGCAAATATAGTCAGTGAATGATTGGAACAAATAAATATTATATTAAAATGGGCTGTTTATATGTTCACCAAAAAAAAAAAGTTTCAATTAATATATTGAAAGAGCTACCTCTAAGAATCCAAAAATATTTTTTTATAATTTTCAGTCTAGTAGTCTCAAGGATACAGGCAGCATCAGCAAAAAATGACCACTCGCCCCTTACATTTTAAGTTTCTAAATATAAAATTTAGATTTTATGGCGTTAGTAGTTAGTAGTTGTATGGGGGTAGTAGATATTGGGTCATATAATATCGGAAAACTGCAGGTTTCATTCGATATTGTAATACTGTTAATGAAAAAGAATATTTTATGTAAAAATAGGTGTTTGCTTTTCAAATAAAAAATTGACCAGTTATAAGGACTGCCGATAGAAGTGAAAACTTAAAATTATGATATAACAAATTTCAAGATATTTCAAAAACTTTATGTTTATTTACAGCCATAGTTGTAATGTTGACTTCGAAAGAAAAATATTTCATACTGCCAGGCGGAAAGTGACATTTACCCGGGTGGAAAGTAAGTACTTTCCGGGTAAATGTCACTTTGGGCCCGGGTAAATGTCAACATTCATTGAATAACTAAAATGTTTGTTTGAAAAAAATCTTTTTCCAAATTTTCAGCGGTTTCTCTCAGCTAAGGACAAGTACGTATGATTTAGTCAGAATCGGTCATGGTTTTCGAAAATATTTTTTTGCTAAATATTTATCAAAAATGCCACTAATTTATGTTTGTATACTTAACTTTTTTAGTTCCGCTGCCAAAGTGTCAACTGTCAACTTGACAGTTTTTATTCTGTGGCGTGATTGTAGAGATATCTGAATTTGATAATTTCTCACGTAATTATAAGTATTTGTTACATAAACGTTAACTTGCATTTAAAAGGTATTGTTGTAAATAAAATAGTATACAAACCTCGGAGAAAAGTTTCATTCTTGTCTCAAAGAAATGGTTCACATCGGCGCTACGCGCCTCGGTAAACCATCTTTTTCTCTCGACAAGAATGAAACACTTTTCACCTTGGCATGTAATACACTATTTCAATGTACTAATTTTTTGGATTATGCGGTTGTTGGATTAGCAGGGTGCCGGTTTAGCGGGTGCCGGTTTAGCGGGTGCCGGATTAACCGGTGCCGGATTAGCGGGTGCCAGATTAATGGGTGCCGGATTGGCCGGTGATGGGTTAGCCGGTGCCAGATTAGTCGGATGTCAGATTATCCGAGTGTTGGAAAGGTTTTAAAAAATGTCTATAAATGTCCAGAGAGGCACTCTGGTAGAGCGAGAGACTAAATAGACTAAAAACTTCAATCTCGCAGCATGAGAAGCGTTGAATGTAAATTACGGGGAAGAGGGAATCCGCCTACTCTTGACGTTGCCGGATTAAGTTAAATTTGAAAATATTAAACTTTCCGCGTAACGGTTCTATATATTCTTAAGCCGATGCTGCAAATACGTGATGACTGCGTTGAAACGGCGACTCATGCACGTTAATAATTGAATATTTATATATTTTATTTTTACCTATCCAAAGAATAAAACTCTTGATTTTCCTTCACTAATATGTTCACTTATGTTCCGATAGTGTTCCACAATACATTTTCCTATATTTAATGCCTATTTGCTAAAAAATGTTGTCTTTGCAAAGGTCTGTTACGGCACAAGAGCGCGTTGCGAGCTAGGCTTTCACCAGGCTTCCAACTGCCTTCACTGGTTTCCCTTTAACGTTCAGTCTATTTAGTCTTTGGGTAGAGCAATCGACTAGTAGTTCAAATCGCGTTTCTTAGTAACGCAAAATCTATTATGTGTATTACATACATGGCAAATTCTAACGTTTATCTCCTATCTCTAGTCACTTAACGCGCCTAAAGAAGTTTTCATTTTAAAAATGTTTGGTTAGCCAAAAGATATAGTTTAATTCAAATTTCATTTGGATAAATATTTTCGGAATTAGCATAGGTTAACACTCGACACACCAATTACGCCAGACTAACCATGCCAGCTGGAATCGAACATTTTGGAGCGATCCGAAGCCTGCATTGCCCAATCTCATCACTGTCTTAGTTCATTACGAATGAATGGTTTCATAAATCTTGCGATAGACTGTAGAAAAAAATGTCTATTGAAATAAAGATAATTTCTTTTCAATTATCGCATAAGAAAGAATAAGGTTTCAATATTCACACATAAATAAAAGTGGTTTAATTTGGTCTGTTCATTTTATCACAGTGATTGGTACGTACAAGCCTGTCTTGATCTTGGATGATTTTTTTAAAAAGAAGTGATTTAAGTAAATCTTATAGTTTTGTCTTCAATTTTATAATTTTTTGAAAATTTTGAATGACTTTCTTTAGATTTTCGACTTTGTATTTGAGAAATTTCGAAATTTTACCTCAAAATGTTGGCTTTAATTCGAAAATGGACTTTAAACTCAGAATTTTTATTTATTTCAGCTATGGTTTTGGTTTACGTCGAATATTCAAATTCAGTTTTGAACATGAAAATGGAAGAAAAAATTTATATGAAACTGTCCTATTGTAAAAAAGACATTTAAATTTTAATTTGTAACCGTGAGAAAATTTCGAATTTAATGTTGAAAATTTAAGAAGATAAGACAAACATAAATGTTGGATTAGGTATTGGGACAAGTTTTAAATTTTGAATTAAATGCTACAATTTTAGGTAACGGTGCGAAAAATGTGGAAATTTTGAGATTGAACTAAAAATTTAAAGAAACTCTGATTTTGTCAATTTTTTTTGGAATTTCGTTTCTTTTTTTTATGAAATAGTGTGATTTTATGTAAATTTTAACTTCAAAGTAATGGAAAGGGAAGAATTGAAATGCATTTTTTGTAAAATAAAAAAATCTGTGAAATTAAACCAAAGGACCAGGTAAACAGGTGAAAGGTGTCATTTCATATCTAAAACATTTAAAAACGATTATTATTCTAGTGACATATCTGAGATTGGGAATCTATTGACACTCAACAGTATTGACTGCTCTCGGGCGATGAAAGTCCATAATAAATTATTGTCAATCAAAATATCTTGGCTTGTTATCTTTAACAACAGTATCTTAGTTCTTCAACATTGATATAAAGTATAGACAGATTACAAAAAATATTTGTATGAAATGCAAAAGAACTTTTCTTGAAATAAATTTTTCTCGAAAATTTTAAGTGTATTTCATCTTATTCTTTTACAATGTTGTTAAGAGGAATTTATCTCACCTGCAATACACATAAATATCATAATGATTCTTAATTCCTGAATTGATTATTTACAAATAATAAGCTTGATTATTGTTCGTCAAAAATTAAACTATTTCTTATTTTACTACATCACTATCATCAATATTTAAATTACGTATTTCAGTCCCATATTTCCATTTTAATTGATTAGTAAAATGGGGTTTTAGACTCTGAAAATTTGGCACTTCAACACAATATATTATTTGCAGTACAATTTATTAAATTATTTAGTTTAGTAATCGTCTGCGGTTAAACCATTAGCATAAATCTACATATCGTTAGGTGTATTTTATCAAGCAGAAGATTTTGATGCGAAATTCAAATCTAATATATTACGTTTTAGCCTGCTAGACTGTAATTAAGTTTTTGAATGGTACACGTTCTGTGGGGTTTAAGCAAATGTCAGCTCTTTGAATCGCATACATGAATAGGCATTACAGTTTGAATTTTTAAGTTGCAAAATTGTATATCAGACTAACAAGCTTAACTTAACTTTATTGCCACTACATTACTATTCACAAAGTTCAGGCATTTTGAAACAAAAAGAAAATAAAAAACTTACAAAACTTTTAAATAATCGTAAACCTATAAATAGAATACAAACCAGACTAGAATAAAACAGCCCTTTAAATGTGTATTAATGGATCATAGGTAACTGAACTGCCAAGGGTAGACTCACTAGCGCTTAGCAAAAATGGTTACTGTGAATAGTCAAAGATTTTATTCTAATGCACAGACCAATATGTTTGAATATTGATCAGATTCGGGGTTTTAAAAAAAGGACTGGTTTCGATCTTATTGGATTTCGTCTGTTTTGACATACCCAACTCAAACAGTTCCCAAGCTCTGAATCTGATAAATGTTCAAACCTATTGGTCTATACATTAGAATCCCGAACCAAACAAAAGAATAAACAATTTTGTATTTATATTTAAAATACATTAATGGAGAAATTAAGAAAATTTTAATAATGATACTAAATATTTGTAATGTAAAAATATTAATACAATTTAAAACATGTAACACTATTATACTAAAGTTCTAATTTTATAAATTTATTTCATTCAGCGTTGTCGTAGGTCAACAACAAAACGTTTCTGTTTGTAGTAGGGCCAATTATTTTGATGTTGTTATGTTTTGCCAAGAATTCAACCATCCTATACCGTTTTTTTTAACTAGAATTACTACAGTATTACTCGAGTTTATCTCAAAATATAACACATAAACACAGTTGTGAAACGCCTAAAAAATATTTGGGGCAAGAATATTGGTGTAGGAATTTAACATACACCTACAGTTCCGTAACTTGTCTCTTGTTTTTTAAAGACAGAGATATTTGAAATGGTTTCTGAGAATATTTTAACCAAAACGAGATTATTGCTCCAAATAAAATGAGTCATAGGTAAAAATATCACGACACGCATAAAAAGTTCGAATTGTCTGAAATTGCTGAATTAGGAGTTAATCTGAAACTGAAAATTCACAAAGGAATATGGAATTTGTGGTTAATTGGCGAAATATTTTCAATCTCCTACAACGCAATGGTTAAACCACAATCAATTGTAACTTGTAATAGACATTTCAAGTTTAAAGCACCTTATTCACGGTGTAAATGATGTAATCTATCTTGCGGTGTCTTCCAGCAGGATACGAACTCACGATTTACAGGCTGGCAACTAATCATGTAGAGTTTAATCTGTCACTTGCAACTAAGTAATAATGAGCCTTTATATCCCCTGCTCCATATTGCATTCTTCTTAATTGGTGGAATCCTTGAAGATAACTTGTGAAGTTTACGATACGATCATGGCATAAAATCGTCCAACAATATTTAAGTTTTAGGGGAAATGTAATTTAAAGCGATTTAAAATTCATGATTTGAACAATTAAAAGAATCTTAAACATTCATTTTGGAGAATATTTAGAAATAAGGTAGTCGTTTCATAATGGATATTACGATGCAAATGTTTTTCATTTGCATCGAAAAGCATTTTCAGATACGTAGCGAAGCATAACACGAAATAAAAATTTAAGGATTTATTGAATTTTCCTCAGAACCCTTCCTGGCATAACATGAAACGAACAAGCTTTGTATTCCAGCTAGAAACTGATAATGAAATCCCTTTTTAAATAAACCTTAATAATATTGATCTTAGCACAAAGCCCATTAGTAAGTACGAATTTTTCAATCATAAGCCATTAATATGATTTGCTAATTGATTAATTGTACATTTTTACATTGTGTGCTGTATTCTACACAAATCAATCATTCTGCCATATTTTGTGGTAGCCAATTTAATTTTTTTAGACTATTCGGACGTATCCTAAGCGGTAAGATTTGTAAAAATATTTGATGATGGTTCTCAAAGTATGTGGCTCAGAGCATATGATTCTATGATTTATAAATGGGATTTTCGCATTTTCGATGCTTCATATTGAATTTTACAAAAGATATATTCCTGCACTATAACATCAAAAAATTTAGTCAGTGCTGTAGTAAATACTAGTAGTACATATTAGATTTGTTACATTGGAATTTATTATGTTTGGAACATTTCATGGCACTTTTTAAAATTAGTTTAAATAAATAAAATGTTTCAGCGAGAAATTAGTTTCTTGGTATTCACAAGTCCTTCAAATATAATAAGGATTAATTTTTTGGCCTTGTTTGTTTTAAAATTGCCGTGAAAATGTATGAACTATGACTTTTTCAAGCAGTTGTTGGGGAATATTTTTGATAAAGGCCACCAAAGGGACATAATAAATACTCAGAGGCAAATGGGTAAACCTGAAATTTTGACCCTTAAAACATCTGGCACAACAGCCAAAAGAGTTTTTCCTAAAAGCTCATATCGCAATTTTAATTTTTTTTGTAAAACCAAAAGTGTATACCACGGGAATTAATTTTATAGTGTATAAAAGCAAACAGTTCTTCCTCAAGCTCAACATATAAAAAGCTACTTTTGTTTCCAAAACTACCGTATATCAAATACGCTTCAAAAATATTCCTCATCATATTTTACTTCCTATTTCCATATGACCAGTTACAGTAGTTGTAAATAAAAATGTTTTGCTAGGTAATAAGGATTTTCTTTGGTAGACGTTCTGTAAGAGTTTAAAGAAAGCATTGTCAGCGAAAAGTCAATGTATAATTTGCGCAGCTTCTTTTTCCATGACAATTATACAGTACAGAACATTTCATTTAGGCATATTCATGCTTGTGTAGTTCTAGGTAGTTTTTAGCTATCTCACATTAAATATTAGCAGTGACTATTATTCTTGTACGAAGACAGTGCTGTGAAGTGCTTCTGTTGACACACTTGCCATAATTTCGTCATCAATTCAACCAACAACACAAACAGTGTTTTTATGAAATAAAAAGAAAAACTTCACGTTAAATTAATTTTCCCAAAAATGGAGGCGAATTACATCTTACCCTTTCACACTGCACTTAAGAGGAACTTGATCTACAATATTGTGTAAAAGTTACAAGTAGTGAGATTCCTAAGTTTGATTTTTCTTCAATAAACTATGTGTTTCCTAAATTTAAAGTTTTGACCAATCATTTCCAAAATCAATTCTGAGAAATTCGATAGAAACAAGAATGGCAAAAATTGGTTAAACATTGCGATCTGTAGCGCAGTAACATTCACTCAAACTGACAGTCGTTTTTCAATAAGGAATTTTGGAGTTAATCGTAATTTAAGGTGTAACAACTGGTATGGTCGCCTAGAAAAAGCTCTCCTACAACCAACTTGTAGCAAAATTACCCAAGATAAGTATTTTTATGGAAAAAGTCGCGTTTTCTGGCATTTCTCGATCATAGAGGGAACCACAACCAACGATCGCAGTGTGCATTAAATTATTATTAAAAATTTTAAAAGTGAATTAGTATTTCGGTAGTTCACCACAATATTTTTATTTTCGACAGTTGTTCTTGTAAATAGATAGCAGGATGCTATTTAAAGCATATATAAGCTATCACTTATGCTAAAAAGTTCTTCCCTTCCTTGATCAGGAAATTATTAAGCGCCCGTTTGATAAGCAATCATGAATTTCTTCACTTTAAAATTACGAAACTAGATCTGTGGTGCAATCCAAAACCAGATTAAACTAAGATAAAAGGTATTTATCTTTAGTGTGCACTATTTTAAGCTTCAATTATCTATCAAAATCCTTTACAGGAATTTCTTTTATGCGTTTTGACAGTTTGTTTTGTTAAAATTTCGTGAAAACTGTATAGATCTTTCATCATGTCTCTACTTCAACCTGACGAATAATAACAAAATATTATCAATGTTTTGAAGAGGTTAACGCCGATTGTTTTTTTTGTAGGGTTTACATTTATATAAAGCAAACAAGTGGATGATAAAATTTTAAATGACTTTTAGGTTATTTCCTGTTATCAGTTCTATGTGTGGAGGGATTATTTATTTGTATTTTGCGGTAAAGTCACATAAAGCCAATTAGCAAAGATCCATATCGATGTGAAACGCATCAGAGCTTAATTATATCCGTCCTAAACTACAAAACATCCAACAATAGCGCAACGCGAACGAAAAGAGAAAATTAACGCTATTTTTAGCTCCATCATTGTCGAAATCAAACGTCCTTCATGTTCGTGCATATCAGTGAACCGCAGCTGAAAAGGGAATTGGGATTCGATAGAAGATCAAAATTAGCTTATAGACATCGCGTTACTTAGATAGGTGGCATTCGCAGACATTAGGCTGTCCAACAAGGGGAAGCCGTTTATTGCATGATGTTAATTACGTGCTGTCTTTGAACGCAAAGCTTATGTGATAATAAAGCCATTGACGCGCCGCACCACAAACATTACGTTTTCCGTCTACTAGATTAACAATCTATTGCATAATTTAATGCACCACTCTAGCAACAACTAAAATCAAAAGGGGTCATACCTGACAAATGATTTAACAGAGCTGCCAGGTTGACATTAAGTGGAAAATTAGTCTGCTTGAATTAGGCTACATCATACCCTACCACACTATCACAGTCCAGAGGTGTTACGGGCAAAAATTTGCTTATAATGCTTCATTTAAAAGCTAATTTTTAAGAATTGCGTTTGGGGTGTTACTAGTGATTGTGTAAATTGGGGATTTTCATACAAGCGTCTGGTCGACGCTGATCTTCTGATATTCCCGATGGCGAAATGTTGCGAGCGAAATTGGAGCAACACGAACAAACCATATAATTGAACGCAGTTCTGCCATTATTTGAAAATTCTTTTTTTTTGTATTGTGTATTGCTTGATTTGCTCTGAAATATTTGCGTTGCTAGAAATGTCTGAAAAAGATATGAAAGTGTTGTATATCAAAAACATTTATTGCTGCCTAAAAATTAGCGAAACATGCACGGAATATGCTGATGAGTAATGTTAATTAAACTAATATCTGCATGTCACTAATTTCTGTCAGGAATCGATTTAAAAGGGAATGTCCCAATTTTATATTATTTTTCCCGCATTTCTCCTAACCCTAGAGCGACAGAAAATTTCCGATATTTGAAAATTAAAGTACTATTCCTAATATAAATACTCTAATACCAACAGAACTGAACTTTAAACACAAAATATTCAATCATTCTAAAATTCAAACTGTATATTTTTCTTAAAGTGTATATTTTTAACTATATACATTTGAAAATTTTAGTCGAAATTGTGATACTGAGCTTCACGTGTGACATATCAAATTATCCAGAAAATGTTGTTGAATTCAAAAATGAGAAAATCATTATCATAAGAAAAACCAAAGTTGCGAAAATGATTTAAAATATTTTTCAATCTACCAATAAAAAAGTTACAGCAGATATCAAAAACTGACATTTTTCACTTTTTTTTTAATAACGACTAACAATAGTAATACAATAAATATAAGGAAAAGCAAACCGAACTTTGAAAAGAGAAGCTTCTGTTTGTGTTGTTTCGATTTCGCTCGCAACATTTCGCTATCTGAAATATCAGAAGATCGACGAGGAGTAGATGCTTGTATTTTCAGGAGGTCTCGACCATCTGATATCAAATTGCCTTAGTGACAATTTTTTTCAAGTCAGCGTTGATGGCATTTCATCTGAGATATTTATGATCCTGGTGCCCCAGGAGTCAGTTCTTTGTCCTACCCTTTTTCTGTCACACATAAACAATCTTTTAGCTTCAACTTCCAATCCGATGTATAGGAGCATGGTATATCTGTCGCCACTTTAGATAGGCTAAGGAAACATCAGATACAGTGGGTAATCTCAAGATTTTTCTAAAATGTGGAAAGAAAAATCTGCTTGACTTCAATAACCATCTTTAGGAAGAAGAGAAATTAACTTTAAGGCAGAAAATATGGTTACAGTATGTCAACCACACCCAAAGTAAAGGTGGCACAAAAGGGGTAAAGGCGTGCCTTCAATACAGAAGCGTTTGATAACTCAATATGTCAACCATAAGAGAGACGAAACTCTTCTAATAAAAAAGTACCCACTCAACATTTAATGATGGGATAAAGAACTTCCAACTGGTAAAAATACGTTTTGAAAAGAAAAGCTTTTGTATAAAATAATTATTGAATCTTCCGTTATTGCTGAAAGAAATAAAAAAAAAATCGCTTTATATTACTTTTTATTGCCGTGAAATAGGAATAAGACAGAAATATTCTATTTTAAAAGTATGATTATAATAATTTATTCTAGGTCATGTATTATGTCCAAATTTGTCATCTGACCAAATAGAAAAGCTAAATATTTAAAGTTTAACTGCATTGTCTTTCAGTAGCTGAAAATCGTGTTGGTCTCAGGATAGATTCAGAGAGTTAAAAACGCAGTCTAGCTGGGGTTTAACCGCAATGAATCTGCATCGCGGATCATCGCTAGAATAAAACATGAAACATGGTATGACCCAAACGCTATTCCCAATGCAATTGTGAAATATTAGTGAAACCTGTCCTAGTCTCCACTCTCGTAAATTATCAAGATCGAATTACAACTTCCACAATTTGCTTCGAAAGAATTTGCCACCGTATTCCTTCGTTGCAAGTTTGTGAACATCACCGATTAGATAAAATTTAATGACCGATTATTAGTTTTCTCCTAAAGATAGTTGACTAAAGTTAGGTAATTTAATTTCAGGCATTACAGTAACATATGCCCAAATCACGATTCATGATATAAAATAATTCTCAAGATTCAAAAACTGATTGGAATTGGTTAGCTGTCAGATTTCTTAACACTTCAGTGATTCTTAATTGATTATTACGATAATCGATTTCCTTGGCAAAACAAGATTGAATTCGTCATTAAATGGATATAGCGTTGATTTGCCAGTTCAAAATGAAAAGTCGACACTATTGCTAATTTTCTTACTATAATATTAAAAATATAAATTGAGTTAAATTAAGAAAGTAGTGTATTTTTACGCTGATTATTAGAACTGGGATTATCTGCAAAATGCATATAAAGTGCATATGTGCATATTTAGATATTTTTCAATAAATGCATATGCAGTTTTTTATTTTGTATATTTCAGGTTTTTTTTTCTAAACTGGTATGATAAATTTGTTTTTGTTCAGTTAATACATCAACTTAGATAATTAAGCCTTAATTATAAATACAGATGTGGTGGGTGTACATATCTTGTTTTATATACAGCATGTTCATCAAGAAACGTTCCTCGGTTTTAGGAAAACTATTGAAAATGTTTTTATTTTTACTTTTTAATTGAAAGTACATTAAAAAGCTCACAGCGCAACCACCTATTACATGTTCCAATCCACATTGCTTTCCAGAATAGCCTAGCACTCTTTGGGCATAATTTCTACATGATTTTCAGCATATCCTATGAGTACTAAGCGCCATATCTCTGATTTTTCGTAAAAGTTGCTTGAGGATAAAGACACGTGCTCCTGTAAGCTTCTTTATTGCAGTGCTTCAAATAATTTTCATTGGATTTGAACAAGAGACTGTGAAAACCAGTCTGAAGTTACGATGCCAGTTTCTGCTCTCCATGAGGTAGAGAGGCGACTCCGATGTTTTGGATCATTGTCCTCCCCTAAAATTCAGTCGTCGCTTTTGACACCAAACATCTCCTGGACAGGCTTTAGAAAACCACGTTTATAAATGACGATTTTCTGAGCATTCAAGTTCCGCATAAAAAGTTCTAAACACTTAAAACCTTGCTTAGAGTAACATCCCCAAACTGAGTGTTTAATGATTGACTGAAACAATCGCTCACTAGCATACCTTATGGAAGCCCATGCCCAGAACGCTGTTTTGTCAGAAAAAGTTACATTGGACCAATCGCAGTCGAGACTCTCGACAGCCCAGACCTTGCATTTTTCCTGTAAGTCTTCGAAAACAACGGGTTTTGCCTCGTGCTTCCATATTGTATGATTTTCTCAGCCAAATTGTATTTATGCTGAGGTCAACTCCTCTCTTAGCTAGCTTAGCTTTGGTTTCACGTAACTGTAGAATAGAATTGTGCTTAAACAGCTGTAAGCTAACTTTATCCTGCTATTTTATTGTCACTTCCAAATTGCCTTTATCGGCGGGAAGATCTTTGTTGGTTTTATAGGATTCAACCCACCTCTTTACGACTGTCTTCAACTTTTTTAAATATTTAACAGTAAGACATGCATGAACCTTTTGATTGACAGTCCCAGCGCTAGTAAAACAATTTAGTACCCGCGACGTGGCAACCGAATGCACTTTTTCAACAACAAGTCTATAAAAGCCAAATCATTAACAGTTTTTGAAAAAATCGAGGAACGTTTCTTGTTGAACCGACTGTACATAAACGTATTTATATTTTCCCTGTCTATTAATCCTTAACACAGCTATTGTTTTAATTTTTTATGGAAATAAATGCATATAAAATATTTTATGGTGCATATTTTGTAAGTATTTTAGGGCATATTGCATGCATATTTTTTACTTTTTTTACTGCATATAATCCCAGCTCTACTGATTAATGTGGTGATCCAAAAAAAAACAACTTCTTCAAGCTTTTAAGGCACAGGTGTCCAACCAGTAGGTTGCGAGTCACATGTGACTCGCAGCAACTGTTGACTCATCTTTGACAGAAGAAATGCGGTACTTTTTTTAATTTTCCTTTTTTTCTCTTTAGATCCCTAATAAAATGTTGCTCGCAACAGATGCAAACTATTGTTGCCGTAGTTGTGTGTTGTTTAATTTATTTAAAAAAATGTATGGCTGCGCAATCTGCAAATTGAAAGGATTCACCTAGATCTTATAAAGAAATTGAAGTAACCATACATCACATACCTTTGTTACACCTTTTTCAAGAGTAATGGAGAAAGTTCTCATTATCGAGTATCAAATTTATGAGTTAACACAATAACATTCTGCTGATTTCTGAATATTTAACCCAACTTTAGAACTCAGTTGTGGAAATGTAAATCATATAGTGATATTGAATATACCAAAGAACTTGTACAAATTTTGGAACCAGATTTTTATTTGGAAATTAACATCTACACAATACTTTAAACCCATCTTGAATTACCTAAGAGTTTTTTCACTCATATGCAACATTTTAAATGACTGAACATTAATGATTAATGTAATAATTTCCTATGGGCAACTAAGGGAAATAAATATTATTCGGAAATGGAAATAAAACAATTCAGTCGTTAAAATCTGGGCACTGTTTTTTTTTTAATTTAGAAACAACGTCTAACCTTCTCTAAGCTAATCACTTTATCGTACGCATTGTTTTTTCTTTAAATAATCATTGCCAAATCCACTTCTCAAAAATTGACTTTCCTTCTCCTGCGTTCATGTTAGCTTTTATTTAGATCAACACTGGAGTAGTGTTCTTTAGCATAAAGCCGGGCCCCGAATCACACAGCTACGAGGGTAAATTAAATATGAACCACAATTTCTATCATGTCGCCATAAGGGCGCCGGGAGTGTGCGCATACTCCTAGACATGTTAGATATTACGTGATTTTCAGCGCTCAATTGAATTCCGTTCTCACCGTTCGTCAGTTGTGAATACAATGAGTGAGCAAGAGGTTCGTCCGCAGGTTGGGCAGCGCATTATTATTAAATTTCTTGCCGTTGAAGGTGTAAAGTCCGCCCAAATACTTTGTAGACTAGGAGCACAGTTTGTTTGAAGGAAAATGAATTGTATGAATGACACAAAATATTTTTGGAAGCATGAACTCTAGTTGAAAATTAACCTCATGTCCGTCGTCTTCAGACCAGTGTGACTGTGAACAAAATTAACGCTGTTCAGCGCCTTTTTGGAAGGTGATTCCCGTTTAACTGTTGGTGCAATTGTAGCTCAGATAGGGATAAGCTTTGGGAGTGCTCAATCCATCATTACAGATGAGTCAGGGTTTAGAAAAAATTTTGCCAGGTGGGTACCTCGTCTTTTGACTAAAGAACAGAAATAACAACGTCTAGAGATTTGTCAGTGCCATCTTGGATGTTTTCAACGTAATGGTGATGGTTTTTGCAACTATCGGTACGTGTGATGAAATTTTGATCCACCATTACACCCCTGAATCTAAACAAGCAAGCATAGAGTATAGAAGAAAGGTGCACTCGTCAAAGCAAAAACTCGCCTCTCAACTGGAAAGGTTCTTGCGACAGTGTTTTGGGTTTTTTTAAAGCAATTGTATACGTCGATTTTCTGCATGAATGTCGTAAGGTTAATGCTGCTTACTATTGCCAACTATTCGATGGAGCAAAACGTGCGGAAGAGGCGCAAATTTTCGGCCAGAAATGTGATTTTGCTTCGCGACAATACTCGCTCCCAATCGGCCAATCTAACACATCAAAAATTAGAGGCGATGGACTGAGCAACATTAAAACACCCTCCTTATAATCCCGATTTATCACCATGCGATAATCATATGTTTTGGGCCACTGATAGAAGCTCTAGGAGGAGAGCGATTTTATGATAATGCTGCTGTTGAGACATTTGTGTGCAATATGCTGCAAACACGTATAGCTTCTTTTTATGATGATATCATTCAAAAACTTCCAATGCTTTGGGAAAACGCATAGCAAAATCAGGAGATTATGTAGAAAAATAGTTAATACCTTTGATATATGTATTCTCGTAGTTTCTTTTGGATTTTATTCAAGAAAAAGCAATTTATCTAACTTTAGACTAGATTCTGGCTTCAGTTACGAACACAGATACGTGATTTCTATTCTGTTGGTACTATCATGAAATATAGTCCCTCTTATGCAATTTCCAATTTTGCATTGCAAGAATTTTTGCCTATGAAGACCTATTTGTTTTCAATCTCCAATTTATCATTATGAGAACTTCTATCTATGGAGACTCATTTTTTTTCAATCTCCAGTTTAACATCGTGCGAATTTCTAGCGATAGGGAGACTGATTTTTCTATGAAGTCGCCAACATTTGAAGTTCACTATCGAGGAAGATCTGCGCAGAATGATAAAATTTGGCGCTTTTAGAGTCGAAATAATCGCCTTCTTCACCCATTCTAGTCCTCTTCTCGTATAGCCCTCAGGGTCTTTATTTATATAATAAGGTTATCCTTTTTAAGGATAAACCTATAAGTAATAACAGTAGGTAGTAATTATTATAGAATAATCTATGCTTTAATGCGTCAAAAATAGAGCTACTTTCACTAAATAGCTACAAATGGAAATTTAACTTTAGCCACCTGTGGAGCCAAATTGATTATTATTTCCATTAACTTCAACAAATATCGTGTTTCTTCAGGCAATAAATTTCGCTTTGTAACTTGAGTCACGGAAGCATCAAAGGAATACATTTCTTTAATTACAATGTGATTAATTATTCTTTTCCGTTAAAATTTTGTCCCCCTGAATTTGTTTCTTTTGGCTAGTTATCATGCTTGTTTTGCTAGCTGTTTTTATTTATGCGTTAAAATAAATCAAAAATAAAATTGGATGAAAAGTTATATAGGTTTCGCTGAAGAAAATATGGAAACAAGTCTGTCTAGTTATATTTCTAACGTCCAACTATAACTCAATCATTATCTAACTAATCTGGCTTCCTTGATGTTCTTTAAAAACAAAAAATAAACTGAACATCAATTAAATTGTGAATATATTTATAAAAAGAAACATTCGTGTTGACTTATATCCCAAAGAATTATACCAAGCTAGCGTTTTAAAAAGCGAAGAAAATATGATTCGAGCTAGCAAACATAGCAAGTTGCAGAAATTAATAAGAAAATTTCCTTTAAACTTCTAATGAATTCCAGGATAATGTTTAAGTTACAAAGAATAATTACGTCCCATAAGTTTTAAATTAACCGCAACAGCAATAATAATTTTAGTTTTAAGGACTAAGTCCAAAGATTGAGTACTTCATTATGCAGAATTTTAAATTATTGTGACAATAAAATAATTTTAAGAACTTTCATATCTGCATATAATTAACAACTCTGAAGTGAAATTCAAATATGTTTTATTATAAGTACATCTAACATCTTAGGCATCTATTTTTTATGACCACGAAAACTTTTTGATGTTGGTTTTATTTTTATTAAATTATTGAAATAGTTCCACCTTCGAGGCGGTTAAGAAAACGTTGCTATAAGAATTAAAGAAATGTTTTTATATGAAGTTTTCCTTGGAAAACATTCCCTTCATGAATTATATATCTTCCGATGAAATTTTCAGCAGTTTAAGCCATATCCCGCCGGCGTTTCTGACACATTTTAGTAACTGCGTTAAATTTTGCAAGATAAAAATATGATAATATGCTGGCATCATCCTAAGTCGCAGAGATGTTTCTAAAAATGTTGAAATCAGTCAGATGCGAGTTAAACATAAAAAGGTGCCAGTTCAAAGAACTCAAACTAGATCCTGCTGTTTTGCTGTTCGGTTTGCTTTGCTTTAAAGAGATAGCAGCGGCTATTATTAGGTTGGACTTTTGCGGACAATGGCTAACAAATAACCCGATATATTGGATTCTACATAATGCAGAGAGAAATTGCTTACATTGTACAATGCAGATGGGAAAAATACTTTAATATAATTAACAAATTGTAATAACCACCTGAGGCATTCTGAAACTTTCTACGTAAAATTTATTTGATTAAATAAAATAGTATAAGAAAAGGATAGTAAGGGTAGTGTTGGGGACGTTCGCTCCAATAATAGTTAAGTTGGAAAATTAATTCAGTTGACTGAGCTGTTTTTGTCATATACTTAAGGATTTGAAGATTTTTTTTTTTAAGTAGGGATAGTTAGAAATGTTTAACTCTCCTTCCTCAAATCAAAGTCCTAAATTATTCGTTATTTATTTAATATTATTTTTCTTGTAATAATTTTTTTCTTTAATTCGTAAAATACTTTCAGTAATTCTTTGACATAGTCCAATCCCGGAAGAAGTAATATGTATTTTTCTTAGAAGTTTGAACAGTAACCCCTAACACTAAAAAATACGAAAAATAGGTATACTTTAGCCTAGTCCCCACTCCTTTGCATATGCCACTTTTATTTTTATTTCATTTTTTTTTGTAGGCCTTTGTAATTAATTCAAGAATATATTCAAATATGTCCTCGCAAATGCTTTTCTGTTTATAAAGAAAATATTTGGGGAATTGGTGACTTCCGTAGAGACGTCTGATATTGAATTTGATAGACTGTAGAATTACGAATGTAAACATATTCGATGAATTTCCGAGCCTGTAAAAGTTGCTCGTTTTGACGTGTATACATAAATAAAATCTTTATATCTATGATACGGTGTAAATAGATTACACCGTGCCAGATATATTTTTGCTTTTATTACGCTGAAATGGATTTTTACTTTATGGGTATAATAAAAGTAGCAGACAAAAAAATAAATATCAGTATTTTCGGGCCAGTTGTAATTAAGTGCAAAGATATATTGTATGCTGTTAGATTTTATTTTAAATTACATATTGCCCGAAATTATACTTGCGTAGTCAAACAGTTTAAACATCTTCTAGCATAATTTTAAACTTGTCTTGTTTTATTAAGTTCCAGACTCATGTCAAAGTCAACTTAACCTTATCTGTTATTTAAATGAGCCGTATTTTAATAAATGAAAACACACATTTCAACAAATCGCGCATGGGTTGCTTAATTAAATTCTGGGCCGAATAACTTTCATTAACAATTATTTAATGCAGAAGATACAGGAGAACGGCACATGATTTAAATAAGTGTAAAAGGTATATGACAACACATATATGTATTACATATATGTGACAATATGTGGTGGTAGCTCATAATCAGTGGTAGAACGTCGGTTTGCAAAGTTTGAGGTCCGGGGGCTAATCCCCAGTAGCAAGTTACGAGCTTCACGGAAGTAGCTTCGTTAATGCAAATGATATAATTTTTGGATTATGTCAAAGGACAGGACCGCCGCGTATAGGTGTGCAAGTTGTTCGTCGTACAAGTGCGGCTAATCAAGAAGGGCGGCAGTTTGAATGACTTCTCATTTACCAAACTTTTCCAGTGATGAAACACATCATATAATGAAATTTTGACAAAAACAATTTATTTTGGAGGACGACTTTTAAAATTGAATTTAGTTTTAAGTTGTAAAATTTGTAGAGAAAGTCGAAGTTTCTAAATTAAAATCAAAGGTTCAAAAAAACCCTAAGTATATTTATAAAGAAATGATTACGAAATATCGAGTCGAGTATTTTAATTTCAGTTTAAAGTTTTACCGAAAATGTCAAAATATTGACATTAAAGTCGAAAATAAGTGAAAAAAATTAACATTTTAAATTTCAAGTCTTAACTTTATGAGAGAAACTGAAAGGTTTAAAAAAAGAAAAAAAAAGTCAATATTTAAAAAAAAAATTAAAAAAGCCAAATTTCTTGTTGACATCCAAAAAAAATTTTGAGAAGAAACTCGAAATTTTGTAGAATATATTTAGAAGCTTTTTTTACAATTCCGAGGGGAAATTTGCAAATTTGATGTTTTTCTTGCTTAGAAATGGGAATTGTTAAATTTTTTGTTGGATATTTCCACTTATTTAAATATTCAAGTTTCGTTGTACCTACATTTCTATTGTTTTTTTTTCTTTTATTGATTTTTTTACATTTTTCTAAACAACTACATAAATTTAAATTTAAAAATTCCATAAAATTTGTTTACAAATTTAGAGTTTTTTTAAAAACGAATACTATTTCCAAAATTTGTATTTTCTTTTTTCGAAAATTTGGACATCCCTAAAAATATATCGAAACTTTGAGAAAATTTCAAAAGTAATTTCGATATTAAAATCGCGATATCGGACGCCTTATATAAGTTTCTTCTTTTTCTGCTTAAATCAAAATTTTGTAAGTTTTCTTTTTTACTTTCTTAAAATTCCAGATTTAAACTAAAAAAATTAATTTTTTAAATAAACTCGGGTTTTTTTTTAAATGTCTAGTCTCAAAATTTTAACTTTTTTTAACAATTGGAAACCTAGAGTTAAACTATTTAAGCTTTAAGTATACTTAGATCAAAAGATATATGGATGAAATGTTTTTTTTTGTAATGTTTCAGTTTTTCTTTGAAAATTTGAAAAGAAAGTCTACTTTTTAAATTTAAATTGGAAACTTTTTTATTAAAATTACAATTTCGTTTAAATCTGAAATTTTGAGAATTCTTCTGTCATATAAAATATTAAGTTTTTCTTTGTAAAAGTTTGAATTTTGTCAAAATGTTTATTTTATTTAAAGTTTAGTTTTTTCCTAAAAATTTTCATTTTTTTAAAATTTAGAATGTTCTCTTAGAGCACGATTTTTTAATATAAATTTCGTTTTATTTCCTAAATTTAGTCTTCTATTTTAAAGCTTTGCTGCTTAAACTAAGCTTTTTCTAAAACTGTATTAAGTTCTTCTTGAAAAAAGTCAATTTGAATTTTAACTCAACATATTCACTCTACAGTCAAAAGTTTAAGATAAAACTCGAGAAAATGTTATAGCCTTTCAAATATATATTTTTTAATTGTCTAAAAATTTTGAATTTGGTTTCGAAAGTATTCGAAAATTTTGACTTTCATCTTAAAATTTTTACTTTGGTCACGTAAACGAGTAAATTTTAAGAAAAACATGAAATTTCGAGACCAACATCGGAACTTTTATAATAAAAAAGGCCAAAATTTTAAATATATTTTCGATTTCAGGTTAAAATTAATAAAAAACAAACAGGAAGTTTTGAGAAAAAATCAATTTTAAGAGAAACTGAATATTTTCAGAGTGCATTTTTCCTAAATTATTTTACTATTTTCTCTGTTTTTTTGAAATTTAAAATACTCTAATCTCAGACTCTTGAAAAATAATTATTTAAGTCGAAATTTTAACAAAAACATCCGATATTCAAGTTATTTACGGAAGTTGGACCTTTCCCTCAAGTTTTAGAGCTTCGATTTGAAATTTTTAAATTCAACTTTTTTTTTCAAGTATCGATTTTTTTTCTCTGAAATTTAGACAATTTTTATAGTTACCAATTTAAATTTAAAATTCCAATTCGTAATTTTATCGATATATTATGAATTTAATTGAATTTGAAGGGGCGCTATTTTAAAGTTTGCCCAAGGGCGGCTGATAGATCGTCAAACCAACTGTTCGAAACACTTATTTTCGGTAAAATATAATGGCTTGTGTATGAAGAGAAACTGCGCATCCTGTGGGCGGTAATTTCTGAGATAAGATATTTGAGTAAATATTCCGCATCCGCCTTAGTTATCAAAAGTATGTGAGATTTTTGATTGCAGGTTTACACTTTTAATTATCTAATTGAGTTTTAATCTAAGTTTCCGAATTCCTTACACTAATTTATTGGAATGACCAAGAAATATGAACATAAGTTTGTGATGTTAGAACGAAATATCCACTAACTACATATGCATTTGGATCATTATAATTATGCTTTTTAGTTTTCTCTCTTGAAAAGTTAGCAATAGTTTAAATCTCTTAAATTATAATATCTATTTTGCTTTAGAATGTTTAGAATTTTCTCTGGGATTGGACTTTGTCAAGGAACTACTGAAAGTGTTCGCATGATATCGTAGAGGGCGAGACAAATCAAATTTAAGACTAAAGATCACGGTTATTTAATATATTAGACTTAACTAAAGCTAAACCCTTCCAAACAAAGTGAAAGTAGCAGAAAATAGAAAGAAATGCAGTCAATACAAAAGAGAACTGCTCAGGCACGTAGTTCGGATTTTCGTTCGGGAGAAGGGGTTCCAACTCTCGTTTTTTTATGTCAATAGTAGAGACACATTGAAAAATAGCTATATTGCAAAATTTAAAGAAATAATTGAATTATTAAATTAAGAAACTCCTTTTTTACTACTGTTCATGGTGAATTTTTGAAGTGAAAACTTCCTTAGGCACGTTAAGCGACTAAATATATGGAACAGACGAATGGTTTTGCGTTACCAAAAAACGCCGATTTGAACTACGGACATCTTGCTCTACCACTGCGCCACGGTCTTGGTTAAACTGGAACCTAAACTTGCCAAATAATCGAATCCTACCCCTCAATTTAAATTGAATATGCCAACATGTGTATGTTACACTATAATTGTTTAAATTGTGTTTTAATTTGATTATATTATTCCTATTCTCCCCGTAAACAAAAAAGCTATATCAGAAAAGAAAAAATACTGGCAAATTACCGACAGTCGTCAATTTGAAAGATTGATGCGACGTGTGAGATTAAAATCGGTGTAACAAAGACATGTTTCAGACGACGCACATAATTTCGCCTGCGTTTTGCGAACGACTCCGGACATTTAATGACACTTCTTAAAACCTTCATTAAATATTTTGATTCGTGTAATATCGTAACACTCACAGTTAAATGGTTTTAATTTTGTGCTTGTAAAATATGAAATAGCAGAGTATATTTTTGCTATTATAAAATTAAAGGCTTAACTACGAAATAATTGTGATGAATACATTGGATAATATCATGATGGATAAATTGAAATATTCGGATAACACCATAATCAAAGCTAGCTATTATTAGCCGCAAATCACTTTAGTTTGATGTAAGTAATATAAAATTTTAGGTATGTACCTCATAGATATTAAAATATAAAAACCTTTTAGGTTAGTTTCAGAACAATTCAATTAATTCATATTCAATAACATCAGGAAAAATAAACCGTGTCACGCATGCAAAGGATGGTTTCAATTTATCAAAGACTAAATAGTATATAAATATAAAAACCAAAAAATAATAATTTTAATTTACATTTTTGACATTTTTATTTATGATTTTATAATTTGAAAATAAAAAAAAAACACTTTTAACCTAGTTTTAAGTTTTCACTTATGTCGGCAAGCCCCATAACTGCCCAATTTTTTTACCTTTAAATGTTTTTTTACCTTAACTTCGAAATTTAGATTATAAAATCGAAACTCGAAAGTTCTACTTCAGTCCCGATATTTAAATCTTTTAAATATAGTACATCTCGACATTTCCACAAATTATTTGGAATTACTCAGGTTCTGATCGACAATAGCTGCTAGAACAGGGCATTTTTAACTTTTCAGAGCAGCAACAAAAGTCAGATCAAGGACGAAATACTGAATATTAAAAATGAAATTAAGAAGTTTCAATAGAAGTTTCCAGTTTTATTTGTAATTTCGATTTTTGTCGAAGTTTTGATTTTAATTTAGAAGGAAAGAAGGTGAATCTAAAGGTTTTCAGGAAAAAATACCAATTTGGAGAAAAAATTAAAATAACGAAAAAAGAAAATAATTATTAAACAAAATTAAGAAGCTTCTAAGTCATTTTTTCAATTAAAACTAAAAATCTTGAGTTTAAATCAACATATTGAAAAAAAAAACCAAGAGTTTTTCAATGATGAAAAAATTTTGGATTTAAACATGAAATTTCTAATAAAAAATAAGAAACTTTGTGACTGAAATTAAAATTCAAAATAAAACTAAGAGACACAATTTTTAGTTCAAAGCGGAGAATTTAGATTAAAAATTAAAAAATTGGAATTGCAAAAACGAAATTATTAGTTCAAAATTTTTAGTTCAAAGCGGAGAATTTAGATTAAAAATTAAAAAATTGGAATTGCAAAAACGAAATTATTATTTAAAACAAACAAAACGAATATTACGAAAAAGATTTCAAGCTAAACTGAAAATTTCGAAAAAATTGACATTTATAAATTCATGTTTATGGAAATTTCGTGTTTAAATGTCGAAATGGCAAAATATAAATTGAAACACAGAACTTGTCCCCTGAAACCAAGAAAAATTAAAAAACACAACAAAGGTTGCTCTAACGCGTTTCGACAGCCAAGCTGTCATCTTCAGAGAGAAACTAACATCTAATCTTAAAATTAACCCTTATATACTAAGAATATTCACTTCGTGCGTGATCGGCCGCACCCGAACGCGCATCCAATCATACACGTCGTTGTGTCACAATTTCTTATCTATCAACCTTAACTATTTTTAACAGGGATGAATGGCCTAAAGGTCCAGCGCAACCATTCATAAGGTTGTTTCCAGCCTTATGGATGGCTAAGCTCTCACATGCATTTAACATATAATTCTTATTAACTACTCTTAACAATTTAATATCATTATCTATCCTATGATCTAATTCAAAAGCATGTCGAGCACCGACCTATAATTTATCAAAATGGCTAGTAAAAGAATTCAGCAAATTAGAATTCCAGCAACTCAGTTTGTCAGTCAAAAATTCCCAAGAGTTTGTACAGAAAATTCAGAATGAAGAGTTGTTGGAAGGTGAAATGCTGGTTTCTTTTGATGTTTCTTCCCTCTTTCCCAGTGTACCCATACCTCAAACTTTATTATACCTTCGAGATCTGTTGGAATCTAATAACCTTTCAGGCAAAATTATTGACGAATATATTTCATTAACGAAAATATGTATGGATCAAAATTATTTCCAAATTAATAACGAATTTTATGAACAACTTGAGGGAGCAGCCATGGGAAATCCTTTGTCACCTTTCATGGCTGAGCTCTTCATGGGTGTTTTTGAAAGTCGTCTTAAAAATGAATGTAGTTTGTTTCCTAGGGTATGGATTAGATATGTAGATGATATTTTTGCTATTTTCGACACAAAAAATCAAAATTTAGATAATTTCATTGATGTTTTAAATTCACGTTTTCCAACAGTTATATTCACTGTAGAATTAGAGAAAGAAGCCGCTTTACCATTTTTAGACATTTTAGTTATTAGGAATAAAAATAGATTAGAATTTGATGTATATAGGAAAGATTCCAGTACCTTCCGCTATATAACTTCCGATTCTAACCATTGCATACAGCACAAAATGGCAAGCTTCAACTTCCTTGCCTATCGCCTTCTGAGTCTTCCTCTTAGTAGGGAAAGATTCAGAAAGGAGTTAAAGACAATAAAACATATAGCTGAAGTTAATGGATTCGATCCAAATATTATTTATAAAATTATTAATAAGAAAAAATTTAAATGTGAATTGGTGAATACTACAACTTTCCGAGCTGATGAAAACAAAAACTTTAAATTCGTCTCACTTCCATTTGAACCCTCGCTCACGCAGGGTATGGGTGGAATTTGACGAAATCAGGGTTTTCGGGTTATTTATACTTCTAATGGAAAATTAAATTCGCTTTTAGGTAGTTTAAAGGATAAAGTAGAGCAAACAGATAAGTCCTGTATTTACCAAATTTCATGTAGGGATTGTCCTCAAAAGTATGTTGGACAAACTAGACGATCTCTTAAAATCCGACTCAAAGAACATTTGGCTCATTTGAGGTACGGAAGAACTGAGAAGTCAAGTGTGGCTCGACATGCTTTTGAATTAGATCATAGGATAGATAATGATATTAAATTGTTAAGAGTAGTTAATAAGAATTATATGTTAAATGCATGTGAGAGCTTAGCCATCCATAAGGCTGGAAACAACCTTATGAATGGTTGCGCTGGACCTTTAGGCCATTCATCCCTGTTAAAAATAGTTAAGGTTGATAGATAAGAAATTGTGACACAACGACGTGTATGATTGGATGCGCGTTCGGGTGCGGCCGATCACGCACGAAGTGAATATTCTTAGTATATAAGGGTTAATTTTAAGATTAGATGTTAGTTTCTCTCTGAAGATGACAGCTTGGCTGTCGAAACGCGTTAGAGCAACCTTTGTTGTGTTTTTTAATTTTTCTTGGTTTCAGGGGACAAGTTCTGTGTTTCAATTTTTGAAGATAACCAAGGACCAGTCCGTTCCATCAAAGCAAAATATAAAGACAACAATTTACAGTTAAAAACCATAAAAACGTGCGCCGATAGAAGATGTATTGAGAAGCTTTAAGCTCGTTGTTTATGTAAAAAACAAATGCCAATTTTTCTTAAAATGCCTACATGGTAGTTTTACTTATCACATAGTCAGTAAGCAATTTTGGAAATTATTTCTATTTACAGGTTTAAATATACAACCAACCGTTTTTCTATTGATATTTTCATTCTTATTATCGTTTTTAGGTTTTTGACAAATATTCATTTCGCGGGGGTCCGTCTCCAGGACCACCCCTGGCTGCAGGCCTGGAACTGGGACTTAGTATGTGAACCATGTTAGAAGCGAAGCTCCTTGCGGAGGGTAAAGACACACGAAGCGGTTTTCGCCGCACCAATTTGGAGCAAACACACGAGTCGCCTTCAAAGCTGCCAGCGCGCGCGGTGTGGATTCTGACGATGAATTAATAATTTTAAGCCAGTTTACTATATTATCAATTGAAAAATAAAAAAAAGAAACACCTTTTATGGGATGACGCAAAATTTTTTAATTATTTACGTATATTTTAAAATTTAGTTAATGAATTAGTGGATTTAATAAAAGAGGGCATATCTAAGCAAGACACGGTGATGAGACGTTTTCCAATTTGTAATAACCCCACCCATTTAGCTATTTTATTGCCCTTTTTTTATTGAACCTCTTCTCTGCAACGTGACTATTCGTTATCTAAATTTACTCAGTTACTAAGAAGCACAAGGAGCACGACGAAACCCACGACGCGACGGTCGTGGGTTTCGCTATTATCTTTATTATCTCTACTATCTATTTTTTCTATCCATTTGCCATATACTCGGGTAATTTTGCACCAAATCAGTTGTAATATGCATAGCTTAAATTTGTAAGGAACTCAACATAAATATATACAAAATTTTCTAAATTAAATACGTATGCGCTACTCCCTAGAAGAAAATTTAGAAAATCCCTTTAAAGGCAAGATACATTTTTAAAGAACATTATTGATTCAATTTATAAGTTTTCATGCGACAAAGCCTTATTAAAGGCAAAGCTTTTACGGAATACTATTCAACCTAAAAATCGAAGAGAATGCGTAGAGGGAGGTTTATTGCAAGGTTATTAAAAAAGTTGAAAAAATTATTAGTCAATTAATTTTATACCGAACTATTATGAGAAAACTTCTTTGAAAACTATTTTAAAATCAAACCAAAAACGCTAATACATCTTTCTATAGAACTCCTGCATGCATTTAGAGAACTGTTATACATTGGTAGAACTGGAATAATCTGTTCATTTATGGTAACGCATTATTAGTAACGTATTATTCAGGATAGTTCCAAATTTTTCTCTCTGCTCCATTTGATCCGTTGATTTAAAATCAGAAGAAAACATAATTAACCAACATGACTAATCTAAGTAATAAAAAATAAAAAAGGCAAAACTCGAACAAATCTTCCTACTTCTACCAGTAACGTAAAACTAGAAGCGATGCCTTTTAGGTGCAAATATTAGATAAGTTTAATTCATAAAGTTATAATTAAATGTTAACAACAAATAGTTTTTCTCTACTACTTGAAATATCTATGGAAATGCAAATTTATTTGTAATTTGCGAGTGATCTGAATGCAGACCAAATTATTTTCCTTAAGAAATTTTTACTCGCATCTGCGTTTACACCTTATTTAACTAGACTAGATTAATCTGTATATTAATCTATTTATTGCGATGTTGAGGTGATTGGTAAATGCTCGTGCCCAATTGCATTTAATGGTAAATTTTGCAAGCATCAAGCGTCTGTTCTTGAAAAATATAATATTTTAAATGTTTATAATACAATGACACAAGAAAACGAACTGAAATTTTATAAAATAGCCACTGGAAAAGAACCAAATCCCGAATTATTTTTTCCTCTGCCATATGATGAAAAAGAATTAACACATACAGCTATTACCAGAAGATTAATTTCCATAACTAAAAATAATACTATCAAAGAAAATACCACAAATGATACCCATAACGATCTTACAATTTTATCTGTTTCGACAGAAGAAATTCAAAAGATTCGGAATGAATGGAAATCTTATTCGGAGAAAATATTAAAACATTTAGATGATGTTTCTGACCAATTTGCTAGTGCAATATCTTCTTTTCTAAAAAAACAAAAATAAATATGGGAATAATGTAAACAAACTAAACATCTACATATTTCCTTTAAACCTAGAAATATTGATTTGAAACCAAAGGCGGGCATTTCAAAGTTAAAAACAAAAAGAAGGGGTATCAATATATCTGTACAACCAACATCGGTAGGTCGTAGGAAGGTTCATGGAAAGAAGAATCATGTTGGAAGACTTTCAGAAGAAAATTTAAAAAAATAAACAAAGCTTGTCATAACCTGGCGAAATGCGTTGAATCCAATATTGGCTTTGGTGACAATAAACAAAAAAAATAAATAAATAGTAATGTTATTTTCTTTTGCATAATAAACATTTGACTGTTTGTTTTTATATCTTCTTAAAATGTTAATAATTAAGTATTTCGTTTTGTGAAATTACCTGCTTGTATTTCCATTTTTTAAATTTACAAGCAACTTGTATCTTTAACTGACAATAAAAATGTTGACTAGTGAGTTTTTCTTTAATGCATGGGGTGTAAACCTTCATATAATTGTTATTTTAAATGATAAAAAAAATGATGACTTGGCATACATAAGTTGCACACACGTTATATGAGAGAAGTTCTCTTATGTGTGCAACTTATACTATCCCATTTCGCTTAGCCCGAATAGATCCGAGGGGATAATTTGGGTGCAACATTCAAATATGCGACAGGCATAGGTTGAAACATTTTTGACAAAATCTTTCACTGTGACAGCATGTGTATCTCAGCGCATTTGATGATATGCCTCAACTGAACCTTTAATATTTGACCATAAATATATCAGGTTATAATGGCACTATTTGCATTAGAAAAATATTTACAAGGGTTTTAAAAGAGATATGAAATTGTTTCCCTGATACCGCAGTCAACTGTATCAGTGAATGGGGTCGGTTTTAACAGTGAAAGGGGTCATTTGTAAATGGCAAAATAACGAAAATTAAGATGCTTTATACTTAATTATAAAAGAAAAAACTTCAGTGTTAGATAATTTATAAATATTAATAAAGACAAGGCATAATATCAATGTTTTGTTTAAAAATCAGTTTAATTTAAATTGGAAGAAGTAACTACTAAAAATGTAATCAATCTCAAATCAAAACCTAATCTAACTAATCTAACACTATTTATGTTAGATTCACTATTATAACACACATAATAAAGGTCATCAGCAGAACAAACTTTATTGTGATCCCACATTCAGCAGTCTGTGCATTACACTAAATCGTCTGCTGGTCTACTGGTCTACTGCTATAAACTTCAATGTAGACCGAGCAAAGTTACTGTAACAAAATATAGTTATAGAATTTGTATTAGTGATTTTGTAAGGATCTCTCTAGAAAAATTTGATAATGGGAAACGGGCGCGATAATGAATCAAAGGGCATATAAGCGCTGTAGAAAACTGAAAGCCTATAAATACGCGGTTAGTTAAACAGTGAATAAGAAAGTTAATTAAGCAGTGAGTTAGTTAGTTGGTTAGTCAGTTAATTAGTCAGTTGGTCAGTTAGTTAAGTGAATTATAATTTTAGTGTTCCGAAATCAGTTTGGAAATGAAGTGTTTACAAAAATTGAAATTCAAATCTTGTCCCCTGAAACCAAGAAAACAACAGAGGTTGCTCTAACGCATTTTGATAGCCAAGCTATCATCCTCAAAGAGATACTAACACCTTATCCTAAAATTAACTCTTATATACTACTTATATGCTACTAACGTTAGTATCTCTCTGAATATAATAGCTTGGCTATTGAAACGCGTTAGAGCAACCTTTGTTGTGTTTTTTAATCTTTCTTAGTTTCAGAAGGTAAGATTTGTATTTCAATTTTTGTAACCACTTTATTTCCAAACTGATCTCGGAACACTACAATTGTAATTCACTTAACCGGCCAACTGACTAATTAACTCGCTAAAACTGTTTAATTAACTAACTCGCGAGGGAAAGACGACCGTGTATATTTATAGGTGCTGTTCCGGCTTCTAGACTGTTCTCCGTGTAGATAAGATTATCGCTTGCGAAAATTTCTGGAGCGCTTATCCGCCGTTTAAATCATTATCGCGGCCGCTTCCTGTTATCAAATTTTCTAGAAAATTCCTTACAAAATCACTAATACAAATTCTATAACTACATTTTATTACAGTATGATGGCCAAAAACAGAACAAATTTCTGCACAAGATATTGGCATTGGCATTGGAATAAACGGAGCTACGGCAATAGAGGCAATAATAGGTCTGACTCCACTTCACATTTTTGTAAAAAAGGAGGCAGCGCTGAGCGCCTCAAAGCTATTTCAATCGAACAATCTGAAACTGGGTGACTTGGTTGGCCACGCACAGATAATGGAGAAAATTCCACTTGGATGCATCGCCAAAGCAACAGACCAAATGCCTACAAAATTGGACTTTGTTCTTCCATAAGTTCAAAGTCGTTATCGGGGGCCGACAGACGTGGAATAAACACAGTAAAAGGCTAGCAAACAACGCATCTGTCGAATACACAGACGGATTCAAACACAGAGAAGGAGTAGGACTAAGAATATGGGATCCTAATTTAAGACTCTCTGAACCCTTAGAAGGCACTCCCACAATTCTCCAAGCAGAACAGCTGGCTATAACTCTGTGCGGAAGAGGGCCTGTAAAAGGACTTAGAAACGTAAACAAATGGATAGCCAGGCTGAATTAAAGACTCTAAAATCGTTCAGATTTAAGTAAAATATGGTCTGGGAATTCAAACAATTCCCGAAGCAATTGGCTGCAAACACCAAAGTAACTTTTATGTGGGTTCCAGAGCATCAAGGCATAGAAAAGAAGGAGGAGGCAGTCACACTCGCAAAAGAGGCCTCAATCACACCTCTCTTCGACCCAAAACCATACCGTGGTCTTACAAAAAGCCACGTAAGGAATGAAATAGATACTTGGGAGACAAACCAAAGGCTGTTATACTGGAGGAAAACTCCAGGCCTAAGGCAGTCAAAAAAGCTCATCATTATCTCAAAAAAAAGTCTGAGCAGCTTCTCGAACTGAACAAGAACGACTTAAAATTAATAACGGGACTTTTCACGGGACACTTCCCAGTAAAGTAGCACCTTAAGAAGATGGGAAAAGTGGATGATGAAAACTACAGATTCCGTAATGTAGCAACAGAAACAACAGAACATTTGGTATGCGAACGCATGGTTCAGTTCTCCAAAAGGCTCAAATTTGTTGAAAGGGTGACCCTGATACCCCAAGAAATAAGAAAAACAGCTCCTAAAAAGATAATAGGCTATATAAAACTTCTAAACATCTTGGACAATCATTAAAAAATTAGAATCCGCACAAAAGATCCTAATGTGTCGCAGTGTTGAGGGGTGTAAAAACCTATACGGCTCTATTTCAGAACTGTAGAACTGTAGACTGTGAACTGTAGACTTGGTCGCGTGGCAGTTGTGCACGATAGTTGTGTGAGGTTTCCTAAAGGTGATCTGCGTTCTTAAAATCCTAACCTAAATTTCATTAAATATTTTGATTTATTGTCGGTTGTGTTAAGAGTTTTGGTGTCAATTTCTGTTGAAAATTATTGGATTGTAAGTAATAGTAATAAAAATAATATGAAAAACATTTATCCCTATTATTTATGCAAAAAAACCCTGAAATATAGGGCAACACATTAAATTATCAAAATATTTACGCGTGAAGCCAGTTTTGGTCCTAGTGATTTTTGTTAGGAACTTTTCTAAAGGTTAATATTTCATGAGCTACTCTTACGCAGATTTATTTAAAATTGATTGCTGCCTACTCTCTAATCTGTCTCGCTGACATTGTTTCATTGATAGCAGAGGGAGCGTATTTTTGAGACTTTTTATTCGCCCCTCAGAGATTGAATTTCTTCTTAACCGGAGCCTGCAGCAAATAGAGAATTTCTGTGCAAAATTTCAAGCTCCTAGAACTATTCGCCCTAAATAACTTTTAAGATTGTCATGTTTAAGAAAAATGCAAAAACGTCAATAAATATATATGTTCTACAATTTAAATGGAACAGTTGGTGAGTCATAGATAAATGCATTTCAAAATTCTATTAACAGAGGATACGTAGCATTAATAATGTAATAATGACATTTGTATATCATTTGACATCTGTGATTACCAAGAGCTCATTGAATTTAGGCAAGACCTGCGACTAAATTTCTTAATTCTACTTTCCTTGGAAAAAACGTATCTCATAAAAGTACGTAACAGTATTGAACAGACTGATTCAAGAATTTATGGAAAGATGGTTTTGTAACTAATAAAGTGCATAAACCAAAAAAAAAATCTACCACGAAGCTACGCAAATGGCCTTCTTAGGGCTAATTAAATGATAATAAACCTTCTGAAGCTGATGCGAGGTTTCATTCATTCTACCAATTCTTTCTTAATTTAAATTAAAATAGCTCTAGCTCCAGAAATATTTGCTCTAGACCACAAGTATTGGACATATTTTAAATGTGCTTAACAAGAGAAGTCCAAAACTTTAAAAATATGGGGTGTTCTATATAAAAAAATAGTAGGGGTTTAGCTGAGGAAGCAGGGATGATAGTTACTCTCAAAATCAGTGTAAATATGACCAAATATGCCCCCCTGCATATATTTATTGACATGTTTTGCGTGCTTCATAAAAGATCTAAAAAGTTATATAGGGTGAAAAATTTTCATTAAAACACACTGGACAGAAAAAAGAATAAACTTTAAGTTGAGTTGCATAGTATTGATCCAATACCTAGTGAATTTCTCTATTTCCCAATATAAAGCCTATTTTACATTATGAGACAGCAGAAGAAACTAATACTATCTTTAAAATTGAGGGAGCAAATTAGCCCCCAGAAGACTGAAAAAATGTTTCCAATATTGGTTCAAGCGTCTCAAATTTTAAAAAATGCAAATAAATATCAGTTCAATTAAAAATAAGTTTTAGTTATTGAGCTCAATTTAATAGATATATTGTTGCAAATGTCACAAGCATACTTGACAAATTTTTGTTTATAACTTTTAGAAATTTCATTTTGGTTTACTCTGGTACTTTTCTAGATATAATTAGAGACCCTTTTTATTAACTGAAATTAAGGGAAATATCACATAACAGTTTAACACGTACAGGGTCTTTGAACTATAATAGATACAAGAAATGTTAATTACGAAATTTTTTAGACCTCTCCTAAGTTTTTATTTGAATGAGTTTCCGATATACAGGGTGCTTTGGTTTTTTAAATAAAACACCCCAATTATTTTTTCATTTTTGAATTCTGCTAAAAATTCTACACATCTTTTATACAACATTCCCATATTTAAATTAAATTGTTTCGGAAAAGTTGACAATTGTAAATCATCAATGTTATCTTGATTTTAAACTATCTATCCACAAGAAAAGTTTAATATAAAAGTTTTTAAAAATCGCCTAATTTTTTGTTTCACATAATTTAGCGATATATAGGATGTTTCGTTTTTCCAGAATCAAAATCTAATTAGGTTTTTTAAATAGAATATTCCGATTATTTTTTTCATTTTTGAATTCTCCTGAAAATGTGGCCTATATTTTATATAACATACCCCACATCTAAATTTAATTGTTTCGGAAATATTGATAGTTGTAAATGGTAAATATGATCGTAAGTTTATTTTGATTTAAATTTTAATAAAGTAACATAAAAAGTTGGCTTATTTCAAAATATATCAATAATGAAATAAAAACGAAAAAAAGGAGCCCATTTCTTCTATAGTAAACGGTTTCGGAGCTATACTTATAGGTTTTTGTTTTAAGATTAGAAAATGGTTGATTTTGTAACTAACAACATTTTTGAAACAGTAAAATCTGAGAATAAGCTATGTTTTATCCAATACATATAGAAATATCAAAGTAGTTCAAATATAAAAACATAATTGGGATGTTCTATTTAAAAAACCAAAATTGATTTGGATTATGGAAAACCAAACATCCTATATATAGCAAAATTATTTAACCCGCCGTTGGGCGCGCGCTGTCTGGCACTTATATTTATTATTTTATATTTCAATAGTTTGACTATAATGCTCATTTTTGGTTTAGCTGAGTATTATAACATCACAAATGTAATGATTGATCAACTGATTAATTATATGCCAATTTTTGTAAGTTATAGCTATTTGCATTAGATGATACCGCGCGCGCTCACGCATGTTAAATTGTTTTGTCATTATAGTTCCTGATATAAATTGACTTTTGCTTGGAAATAAGGCTGTAGAGGATAATTCCAAAAAAGATTTGTCTAAATGATACCTATTTTTGGACCTTAACCCTTAAATATAATATTATTGGAAATTTAGTTCCGTATTTCATTCATTAATTTGGACTTTGTATTTGGCTAATTTTTTTGCTTATAGATTAAAGCAGAGCATGATTTGTAATTTAATTTTATTAACAAATATACCAAGATACCATATTTCATCATAGAACCAAAAAAAGTTAATAACTAGCGGTGCCGCGCGCGCCTCAGCGTGTTACAAAATATAGCGCGCCTACTTTAGGGTTAAAATAAAAATTTAAACCATTTCTATCAAATTTTATATTTAACATTTCTTATAGATATCTATTATTTATGGAAAATCAATCTCATATTGGCGATTTATAACTATCAATATTTCGAAAACAATTGAATTTAAATAGAGGTATGTTATATCAAACATATGTGGAATTTTCAGGAAAATTCGAAAATGAAAAAATAATTGGGGTGTTCCATTTAAACAACCAAAGTTGACTTTGATTCTGAAAAAACGTAACATCATGTATGTCGCAAACTTATTTCAAATAAAAATTTAAGAGGGGTCTAGGAACTTTTGTATTCAACATTTTTTGTACCTCTCATATTTCGAAAGTTAAATTGAGGGTGCTTTTATATCCAAAGACCCGTACATTTTAGGTAATAACAATAAAACTCTTATTTTAAATTTGAAAACAGGTTATTTAGTTGGGACGTTTTTATATTTTCTTCACTGCTTTTGTCCAACTTTGATAAGGAAGCTTAAATTAACTGCGAACAGTGTATAAAACGAACTTTCACTGAAAACATCCCCAAAAATACTTGACGTGTTTTATTAAATACCATTCATATCAGGTTGTTAATGACTAACTCATTTAAAGAATGTCGAAAATTTCGAAAATTGAGTTAATATAAATGACAGGTAATTCTCCCTAATGGATAACCAATGACGTAGATTTCATAAATAATTCTTTGAATATACAATATACAAAACATGCCTAACTTTTAAAGCATGTGATTAGAGAAAGCACGTGCAAGTAGACTTGGCATCAAAAGCGAGAAAATATTTTTACATTAACCGGAATAATTCGTTTGGAAAACTTGTACATCTCAAAACCTTGATGTGACACTGATATGATCCACGAATTTTACCAGTTAGTTTTGTCAAACAGTACCAAGAAACTGTTTATAATTGTAGACTGAGGTTTTCCACATACCTTTGGAAGTAAAACTAAAGGATCTCAATCTATACGAATCTTCATCTTCTTCCCCCTGCGGAGGACAACTCCTAGGATCAGGAACATCCAAGAAAGCCGTCGATTTTCTGTGGTAAACAGAAGCACCTCTTCGCGTCGTGGAACCCTTTCTCTTAATATTGGGGGACACTTCTGGAGTAATATTATTTTCACATAATTTAGGTTCGCTATTACAATGTTGCGACTTAACATCAGAAGAATTAGCAGCCGCGGCTGCTGCTGCTCTCCTCCTGATCGACCTGCTGTTGGTAATACGGGCGCTTTGTGATCTTGCAGCAGGTCTCCTTCGACGAGTTTGGGGGGTTCCAGCGGGAGGGGTGCCCCCTGCGGGAGGCAGCGCTTCCAAGCTCGCGGAGCCGGTGGCGCAAATAGACGCGGAGCGCCCTTTCGGCCTCGGCACGTGCGGATAGTCGTCCGTCATGGTAAACGTTGAACTGGCGAGTTGTGCCTTCCGCGGCCCGGTTCAGGCGCCTCGCTGAAAGTCGCTGAAATCCGCGCGCCGGCGGTTTATTTCAGGACCGACATTCACCTCTCTGTTACTCTTTCTAGTCGCATGATAGAGCTGTCAAAGTGAATAGATCGCGTCTTCCTTAAACGATAAGAATTTTCGCGTGAAAAGTTTCAACTCTGATAAAAATCTTTCTGCGCCCGGTGGAATTGCGTCGTTAATGCGAAATAAGTATCATTAATGCCGCAGATTATATTGATATGTGTCGCATGGTAGTTCCCTACCCACCACTTCCCAGTCATTTTCATTTAACTGATTTTCTCGGAATTTCCTGAAATTTTTTATCAAAATTATTATTCAAAATTATTATTCAAAATATTTTGAATTACATTTTATTCTGCATAAAAACTTTTAAAATATAAATAATTGGTAACTTAATAGGTTCATTTTTTAGATTTCAGAGTTGTGAAATAAGAGATGCAGTGGCTCAATTAATTATCCACTATTAAATTATTCTAATCATTAATTTCGTCAAGTTGAAGATGGACTCAAAAGATACAAAATTGAATGGAAGTTAACTATGTTTGTAAAAAATGTAATGAATGAGTACAACATCACTCAAGAACCGTAAGTTTAATTATCTCGATTATAGCTCACGCGATAGCTGTTTCAAGCAAAACTCAATTTTTCCTTAGTCTTATCGTACTTGAATACCAATTAAGGCAGGGATAAGCAATCTTTTTTTACAGCGGGCCAACTTCAGGGCTAAAAATTTTGCACGGACCGCATGTGCGGAAAATATGAACGCTAGATTAGATGATTAAATTTCTGTTAACAAAACAAGAATAACAAAGGTGCTATAAATATAGAAATTAAAAAAGGAAATGTAATGTACCTACCCTACCCACTTGGGTCCAGATCCTTCTAAGTACCAAAGTTGTTACATCTGCTTCATCTAAATTACTTATTCTTATTGTGTGTTAGACGTTTCCGCCACTTGTAAGATCTAACTAAAGAACAAGCGGAAACCCCGTTGCGAAAAAGGATCAGGGTGTAAAATGTATATATTGTATTTAGAATTAGAATAGTCAGTCTGGTCAAACCTTTGTTAGAAGTAAATTTATTATAAGGATCATTTAAAAGTATTAATATATTATAGTACACAAAATCAATCTCTTTAATTATATTTACTAAATCACGTCCGAGGTATCTACGACGGAAAATCCATTACAAAAAAAAAGTGGTGTAAGAAGTGCTGGATTTTCTAAATTTCTACAAATCTCCAATCGTGTACCCACATCGATTCCAAATTTACTACTCTACCAATTCTACTACAAAGATCGAACAACATTTAAGAAGAATACACCTGTTCAACAAACTGTAAGTTGAATTTTTCTTTACACGAACTCTCTGTCCTCATTGTCATCGACTTCACCATGGCAACAGCTTCAACCGAAAGTAGTGCTAGTGCAAGTGATTTAACCGATTTCATTTCAATAGAAATTGCTGAAAAAATGATTGAAAGATTTGACGGTAATAAACTAAAACTGAATGAATTTTTGGACAATTGTGAAGACGCTTTAAATTTAGTTAAACCCAGATTTAAACGAGCATTGTTTGCGATAATTAAGACTCGATTAACGTATCAGGCTAGAGCCATTATTCGTAATAGAACATTTGACGACTGGGAATCTTTGAAACAACATTTATCAAATGCCTATTCGGAGAGACGCACTCAAAGTCAAAGACAATTTGAACTTAGCGCATGTAAACAAAATTCAGGTGAAAATGTACTTTCCTTCTCTACAAAATTAGAAAATTGTTTTATTAACTTAGTAAGCACTATTGATCATAAATTACCTAGAATCACTAGAGATACCTTAATCGATATGTATAAGCAACAATCACTTGATGTTTTTATTAATGGTTTGGAAAAAGAATTAAAAATTTTAGTAAAATCCCAAAAACCGGAATCATTAGAAGAAGCTGTATCTATTGCATTAAGCGAAGAGCAACAAATTAAATCCAAAATCGAAATGGCAAAATATCACAATTTAAGCTCATATAATCATAAATTTTGCACTTACTGCAATAAACCAGGCCACAATAACTTTAACTGTAGAATTAGAATTTCAAAAAATGAAGAAAATATTCGATTTAATTCAAATTCTCAGCAAATCCCAAATAAATCTTGTAGAGAAAATTCTAATACCTATAACAATTATCCAAATTCAAATATTCAAAGCGCTAATGATATTAAAATTTGTAATTACTGTAAAAATAAGGGACACTTAATTCAAGAATGCAGGAAACGTCAATATAATGAAACGAGGAAAGCACAAAATCAAAATAATATTTCAACTTCTAGAGATAATGTAGCTGGAATTCAAAGTGAACAAATTCAAAATTTTCAGTACGAACCTCTGGCAACAAAATTCAGATCAGCTCACATTTCCTTAATTAAAACAGGTTCTCCTTTTTATGTTAATAATTCATATTTTACCACATTTACTAATTCAAATAATTCGATTTATACTATTCCTACTAATTCGAATAATTCGGATTCTACTATATCTACTAAATCAAGCAATTCGAATTCTTATATATCGGCTAATTCAAATAATTCTAATTTGACTATCTTTACTAATTCAAACTTTACTAATTCTAGCAATTCCAAGTGTACTATTTCTACCAATTCATGTAATTCAAATTTTCCAAGTTCTGCTATTTCTGCCAATGCAAATTGTTCCAAATCTGCTATTTGTTCTAATTCATACAATTCGAATCCTACTATTTCTACTATTCCTACTAATTCAAATAATTCGAATTCTACTATATCTACTAAATCAAACAATTTGAATTCTTATATATCTCCTAATTCTAATAATTCCAATTCAAGTATCTTTACTAATTCAAACTTTACTAATTCTAGCAATTCAAAGTATACTATTTCTACCAATTCACGTAATTCAAATTTTCCAAGTTGTGCTATTTCTGCCAATTCAAATTATTCCAAATCTACTATTTGTTCTAATTCATACAATTTAAATCCTACTGTTTCTGCTGTGCCTACCAATTCAAATAATTCGATCGCTTCTAATTTCAGTTTGATGAATTTGTCAAGTATTGTAAAACCTAGATGCGAACAAGTTATTAAAATACATGTGGATAATTCTGCAATAAAAGAAGGTATCGTTCCGAAATTATTATTATTCAAAGAGGGTATATACTTATCTAAATTAGAATCCAATCAGACAGACAGAGAAAACATTGCTAATGTTAACGTTTGCACCAAGAATCAAAACTGCAATTCCAAACGATTAGAACTTTTAAAATCAAATTTACGAAGTGAACATTTAAACGAAAAAGAAAAACCTATAAATTTATATTTTATAAAACACCCCAAAAATTATATTGATCAAATCCAAGATAGTTCCTTGAATTTAGAATTGAGACAAACCATGAAACAATGTTTATCAAATGAACTAAACAGTTGTAAAAGAACTAGATTTCGTAAAATCAATTACATATTTTTCTTCACTTTCTTGAGCTTGAGATGTTATATTTTATACAGGATTACAATTTTCTTTCTCTTCACCAATTGTTATAATCAAAAAAAAAAAAATAATAAAAAATTGCTTTACATTTAATTATGTTCAAAAGAAAAACCCTGTCGATCGAAATGCAAATGAGTTCAGAACCGAATAATGACCTAGACGCAGAATCAATTTCCTTTAAACGCAGCAAAACGAGCTTACCCATTTAAGTGTAATTTTTATTTTTATTTATGAATGTATTTTTGTTTGTAACTCATTGTATTATGTAGTTTTAATTGATAAAAAAAGTAGTAATATTTATTATAATAATATTAATCCATAGTTAATATGTTTTAATTTTATTTTATTTTTAATTAATATAATTGATTTGCTAACCTAATATTATATAGTCTTAAATTCCAGACATTTTTATATACATCTGCTAATTTCCTTTTTATTTTTAATTACATGTATGATTTATTTTAACGAAAATATTTTTCCATATTTTTTTTTTCCTTACGGGGGGAGGTGTAATGTGCCTACCCTACCCACTTGGGTCCAGATCCTTCTAAGTACCAAAGTTGTTACATCTGTTTCATCTAAATTACTTATTCTTATTGTGTGTTAGACGTTTCCGCCACTTGTAAGATCTAACTAAAGAACAAGCGGAAACCCCGTTGCGAAAAAGGATCAGGGTGTAAAATGTATGTATTGTATTTAGAATTAGAATAGTCAGTCTGGTCAAACCTTTGTTAGAAGTAAGTTTATTATAAGGATCATTTAAAAGTATTAATATATTATAGTACACAAAATCAATCTTTTCAATTATATTTACTAAATCACGTCCGAGGTATCTACGACGGAAAATCCATTACAGAAAATTATTCTGGAAAGAAATCTTAAACAAACCTTAATGAGAATTTTGAAATTGTACCTTTGCCAAATTTGTCACAGCAACTCGCATAGAACTTTCCAATAGTACTGTAACAAAATGTGGTTATAACATTTTTATTAGTGATTGTTTGGTGTAAGGAACTCTCTGGAAACATTTGATAATGGGAAGCGGCCGCCAAAATGAATCATACGGCAAATAAGCGCTCCAGACGTTTTCGCAAGCGATAATCTTATCTGTACGGAGATCCGTTCTAGAAAACCGGAACGGTATAAATTCGCGGTCGTCTTTTCCTCAGTTAGTTTGTTAGTGAGTCAGTTAGTTAGTTAGATAGTCTAATAGTTAAGTGTATCATAATTGTAGTGTTCCGAAAAAAGTTTGAAAATAAAGTGTTACAATTCACGAAGTTTTAATTATCGAACCGATAACATGCAACAGTACGTTATTTAGTATGGACCTGGGGTCCCTTTTAATTATTTCCATTACGAATAATGATTGTTTGCAAACGTAAGATCTTCCGAAATCATAGGCATAAGTAAAATAGGGCAGGGTTGGGCGCTTGTCCCCGAAAACTTATAAGTATTCAATTGGGAGACTTTCCAATTCTTCAGAATTCATCCTTACCTTGAAACATATTTTTGAAATTTCTACCTTTCCTCAAATTTCGTACATTTATTTTACAAAATTTGTCTTTTTCTTTCGACATTTGGCATTCGACTTCTTTTATCAAACATGACTATCAAAATTTCGAATTTAAAAGTTTGTCGTTTTTTTTTTGAAATTTTGCCATTTCTCTAAATTTGACTTTTTCTGAAAATTTCGAATTATTTTAATTTGGAAAATTTCAGTTTGTTTATTAAAATTTGTCTTTTCTTTAAAAGATGGTCGATCTTCTGATAAAAAAGTATATTTTTTGAAATTTTAAAATTTTTGTGAAAGGACAAAAATTACGAAGAAAATTTCTTTTTAATTTCAACCCTTTTTAAAACAAATTTCTGAAAGTTTCGACTTGTTTGTCAAAATTTCAATGTATATTACAATATTTTACATTTTCTGACGGCCGTTGAGGCAAGGCCTGTTTCCTTTGACTCGAGGAATCGAGAGAAAGTGTATATCTAAAGGCAGAACTACTAATCTTTATAATTCTTACTTGCAGTTTATTACCCTAAATAATATTTGTCAACATAACAATATTCTGAATACTAACCAGAGATTATTGGACCTAATTATTACTGCAGAAAATCTAAAAGTAACTACGAATAAAGGCGAATATCCACTAGTAGCAGAAGACATGCATCACCCAACTTTACAAGTCAAGGTACACATTAGTGATACCTCAGATAGGCGGTTTATAAATAATGAGACATTACCAAGGTTTAATTTTTATAAAGCGAATTTAGTTGATCTCTACCTATCTATAGCGAATATAAACTGGACATCAATTTTAAATATATCTGATCCTCAAATGGAAAGCGATCAGTTTTTTAACAAATTACATGATATATTCGTGCAGCACGTACCGTTATGTTCTAAAAAAGGTCGTCAGAGAAATTATTCAGTTTAGTTCACCAAAAGCATAATTCAGAAAATCCATAATAAGAATAAACACTGGAATATTTACAGAAAATCTAAATCTCTATACCACCTTAATTTATTGAAGCAATTAAGAAGAGAAATTAAATATGAATGTCGAATCGAATTTCAGCAGTTTATCCAGAATTCTGAAAATACTTTACAGGCTCATCCCAAAAAATTCTGGTCATTCATTAACCAAAAAAGGAAAGGCGCTACCATGCCCGGACTCATCTTTTATGATGACAGGATACTGACGGCTGAGCAAGACATCGTTAATGGTTTTGCGGATTATTTTCTTCAACCTTTGCGCAAGGACCCTTGTGATAGTAGGTGTGTTGATCTTGGTACAATCCGGTGTGAGTACTGTCTGCAAAATTGCTGTCCATCTCTCAATGTTGATGTCGAGATAGCTAACAATCTTAATCTAAGCTTGAATACAATATGTGAAGTAGATATCTTAAAAGCTGTTAAACGTATTAAACCTAATAATGTTACTTGGACCGATAATTTAGCGGCTTTTTTGATTGTCGCTTGCATCAATTTCCTGATCTTACCATTGAAACATATTTTTAATTTAATTTTAAATTCTTGTTTGGTTCCCACCCAATAGAAAACTTTATACATCATACCCATACACAAATCTGGAGATAGAGCAGATATAAAAAATTATAGACCAGTGGCATTGATGTCGAATGTCGCTAAACTTTTCGAGTGTGTCATATATGATGCATTAAATCATCCAAGTCTTTCTAATTTAACAGCAGAACAACATGGATGCGTAATCGGCAAATCGATTACTACAAACTTAATGGAATTTACGCAATATGTATCGAATGCTCTCGATAAGCGATTACAAGTTGATGCGATATACACAGATTTGTCGAAAGCATTCGATAAAGTTCATCATTGCATACTGTTAAAGAAATTGCGTCTATTTGGTTTAAGTAGCTCGTTAGTTAATTTAATAAAATCGACTATAACCAATAAACAACAAATTGTGTCATACGGTGGATTTAGATCTAACCCTTACTTTCCAACCAACGGAGTAGGACAAAGTCCCAACCTTGGTCCATTATTGTTTAATATCTTCTTTAATGATGTAGTTGTAGGTTTAAACTGTAGAACTTTTATATACGCGGATGACTTAAAAATTGCTAAACTAATAACGAACGTAAATGATTGCTCTATTTTGCAGGATGATTTAGATTCTCTGCAAAGTTGGTGTGACTGTAATGGACTGGCACTCAATAAAAAGAAATGCAAAATATTAACCTTCTGCAGGATTCAGAATCCTATAAATTGTCATTATTTGATCGAGGGCCAAGTTATTGACAGATGCACCCAAATGACTGATTTGGGAGTTATTATGGATGCACAGCTCACATTTATACCTCATATTTTACAAGTTTGGAAGCAAGTCACAAAAGTATTAAGTTTTGTATTTAGAAACACGAGATGCTTCACAAGCATTCACTGTATAAAAGCATTATATTGTTACGTGCGTTATCGGTTCGAATTGATACACGTGATAGATTATACCACTTTATTACTGAATTAACTCGGCATACTTCAACTGAACAGTAACTCACTAATTATTTACTAATTGCTAACCAACTTACTGCACTTGCTTCTAACTGACTGACTCGAGGGAAAACTGACCGCCTTTTTATAGTTTCGGCCCGCGTCTTCCAGAATTTTCGGCAGATAAGGCTTATCGAATGCCGAAATTTCTGGAACGTTTATCTGCTGTTTGTTTCGTTATCGCGGCCGCTTTCCCCTTATCAGAACCTTCTAGAAACTGTTTTTATTTACTAAATTCTACAATTCTATTCTAAATCCTATTTCATCTATTTACATTGCGTTACACTGCCTCCCCCTTAGCAATGATCGTCCCGATCAGTTCCAATCAGTCACTTCGCCACTAAATTTGCATAGCCTGTTCAGGTGCACCACTTTCATTTTACTCCTGGAGCTACGCTGGACCCTGTATACCAAGTCGTTGATCCTCTTCAGCACTTTGTACGGCCCTTCCCAAGATGGCGTAAACTTTGGCGAAACTCCTTTCTTTCGCTGAGGGTTGTATAGCCATACCAATTCGCCCTCACTGAAACCACCATGATCGGCATTCACGTCATAACTGGCCTTCATCCGGTCCGTCGCCAAGTTGATCTTCGTCCGCACCAGGGCATGCGTCTCCAATATCGCTTCCCTCAAGTCATCTACGAAACCCATCGTTTCCCTGGGGATCTCCCTTGGTGATCCAAACACCAAGTCATACGGAAGCCGCAGTTTCCTCCCGAAGATCACTTTTGCCGGAGTCTGACTTGTAGTTTCATGAGTTGCCGCGCGATAGGCCATCAGAAACAGTGGTAGATGTCGGTCCCAGTCGGTCTGATGCTTGAAAACGACCTTCGAAAGATGTTCCTCTAAGGTCCTGTTAAATCTCTCCACCATTCCATCAGACTGTGGATGAAGAGGTGTTGTTCGAGTTTTCCTTATTCCAAGAAGACGACACACCTCTTGGAAAACTCCCGATTCAAAGTTCCTTCCCTGGTCCGAGTGTAGTTCCAAGGGAACACCAAATCGACAGATGAAGTTGTCCACAAGAACCCTTGCGACTGTGGTGGCTTCCTGGTTCGGGATGGCATAAGCTTCAGGCCATTTACTGAAATAATCCATGGCCACCAGGATGTACTTGTTTCCATCGTCTGAGGCTGGGAATGGTCCTGCCACATCGATTGCAATTCTTTCAAATGGAGCTCCCACATTATATTGCTTCAGGGCCCCTTTGGTTCTCGTACGAGGACCCTTGGATGCAGCACAGGTGACACATTTCCGACATCACCGCTCGACGTCCTCCCTGCAGTTAACCCAATAAAACCGTTTTTGAACCTTCTCCAGGGTCTTGTTCATTCCCAGATGTCCACCAGAGGTCCCATTGTGCACCTCCCACAAGACCTGTGGAATCTTCTCCTGAGGCACCACCAACTGCAAGTTGACACGCTTTCCATCCGCGCTTTCCCATGCTCTCTTCAGTACCCCGTCCTCGACCTGGAGGGATTTCCATTGAGCCCACAAATTCTTAAGAGCTGGACTTCTGTCGGAAACCTCTTGCCATTCCGGTCTGTCTCCAGCTTCTTTCCATTCCAATATGGGTCTGATATCAGCGTCGCTCCTCTGTAGCTTCCGAAGACCTTCAACAGTCCATTCGTCTTCTGGCTGGACAGAAGTGACCCTTATATCCACCATGTCCTCATGGTCCTCAACTCGTCTGCAGTATTTGCAATCCCCACAAGGTCTTCTGGACAAAGCATCAGCGTTGTTAGGCTGTCGTCCTGGTCGATGACGCACCTTGAAGTGATACTGCTGAAGCCTTTCTAACCATCTAGCCGTCTGTCCCTCCGCGTTCTTCATTCGAAGTAACCAAGAAAGTGCCGAATGGTCTGTTCTGATGAGGAATTCTTGCCCGTACAAATACTTGTGAAAGTGTTCCACGGCCTTCACTATCGCAAGTAGTTCCTTCCTGGTGGTGCAATAGTTCCTCTCCGGCTTCGTCAGAATCTTGCTGTAATACTCGATTACTCTTGAACTTGGGACAGCACAGCCCCAATGCCGACGTTGCTGGCATCAGTGTCCAACACGAACTTCCCATTCTGCTGAGGATACGCCAAGATAGGGCTTGTGCACAAGGCGGACTTCAGTTTTCGAAAAGCGGTATCACAATCGGGAGTCCAGACATAAGGCATTCTTCCTTTAGTTAGTCGGTGTAACGGCGCAGCGATAATGGCGAAGCCTTTCACAAATCTCCTATAATAGGACAGTTACTTAGAGTTACATAGTATTGTTATTCAATAAATTAATATTAATTCTTTACACCAAATTATCGGATTCCTTTTATTTTATTTTTATTTATGTTATTTTTATTCATTAGGATTCTTTCATTTGTTATACATTTTCTTTTTTTATGTAATACCATTAAAATTATTAGGTTCTTATTTTTGTCATGCTATATTTTTAAGTATGTAGATATTTTTCCACTATACACTTAAGTCTGTTGAAATGATTAAAAAAATAAATAAATAAATAAATAAAATAAATTTTCGATTTTTTCTTAAAATTTGCTTTTTCTAAATTTCTATAAGATCTGATTCTTTCTGGGAAATTTCGAAATTTTACTAAAATTAAACATTTTTTCTAAAAATTTAGAACTTTTTCGCGAAATTTCTCTCGTAATATCGTCTTTTCCTTAGGGTTTCGACTATTTTATTTTGTCCATTTCAAATTTTTCTCAAAATTTTGTGTTTTTCTATATTCCGATTTTTTCTGAACATTTAGCTGCAAACTTTGATCTTTTAGTTTCTGATTTCTTTAGGAATTTTGATTGGTTTCCTAAAGTTTGCCATTTTAAGAAAATCTTGATATTTATCTCAATATCCAATATTTAATATTGTGGTAAAATAAGGTGAAATCGTTTTTTTTTCAAAATATTGAATATTTCTAAATTAAGCTTTTACCTAAAATTTGCCTGTTCCTCAAAATTTGTCTTTTTTCGAAATTTCGATTTAATTTTTAAAATTCTACTTTTTGGACGTTTTCGAAAATGACTTATTTATTTGTTAATAAAAATGTTGCAAAAATATTTTGGGGGATTTCGAAAAAAAAAATTCTAATAAATTCAACATCTTTATTAAATTTTAAATTTTGGGGACAATGTTTTTGTAAATTGTGACTTTTCTTTCTCAAAATTCGACTTTTTCTCTAAATTGCGTCTTTTCACAAAATTAGACCTTTGAGAATTTTGACTTTTTTCGAATTTTAAACATTTTTAGAGTTTTCGAGAAAGGTTAGGTTTTTGTTTTTAATATGATTTATCAAAAATTCCAACTTTTCCAATTTTTCCCCTAAAACTGGACTTTCTTTTGAAAATTTGGAATACTTTCCAGAAAGTTGAATATTTTTCTGGAAAATGCAGCGTAATTTTTAAATATCGTGATTTTTTTTGGAAGTCTTTTTTTTCTGATGTCCGAAATTATTCCCCAAATTTTGACTTTTATATCAAAATTTGATATTATTTGTTTCTGGACATTTCCATTTAAAATTCAATTTTTTCTGAAGATATAGAATTCTTCACAAAATTTGTTTATTTGTTTTTAAATTGGAGCGAAATTTTATTACAAATCTAAAAATCTGAGAATAATATTTTTAGGAAATTTTTAGAAAAAGATTTCTTGAAAAATTTCAAGAATATGGTAATATTAAGATAAAATAAAAATTGAGACAATTATTTTTAAAAGTTGCAATTTATTTATTTGAATTCGACTTGCCACTTTTTTCATAAAACTTGACTTTTGGAAATTTCATCTGTTATGCATTTCCACTTCTTCGAAATTTCGATACTTCTTAAAGTTCTTCGAAAGGTTTATTTCTCAAGATTGGGCTCTATTCGAAATTTCGACTTTAATCTGAAAATGCGGTCTCCCCAGTTCTGTAGTTTTTAAGTGAAAATACACATTCCTTAGCCAGAAGATGTTCTTTTTTTTGCCCATGAATTTTTCTGAATGATTGTTGCTCCCTTGAAGAAAATTCGACCTACGCTGATGTCCAAGATATTTTATGATTTGCATTGCATGTCTGATTAATCATGTAGGTTATTTAGGAAGAAATTTTGAATGTCCTTATTCTGAAATTTGATCCTCAAATTGGCATTGTTTTGTAAATCTATGATTCTATTAATTCTATTTGTACTCATTTGGAACTATTTCTGTATCCTATATTAAATGACTAAGAAAAAATACGAACACCACGAGCAATTTCTTCGGATCGAAATATTTTAAATCTCGATTCAAATTGGTCTGAAAAAGTTTTTTTTCTTAAGTATGTATGTATGTATGTATTTATGTATTTTCGTCAAATTGTTTGACATTTCTACTAAAATTTCGAATTTTCAAAGTAAATAAAATTTCAAAAAAGTCGAAATTTAAAAGAAAATAGTCGAACCCCCAAGGAAAAACGGTATTACGAAAGAACTTTCGCGAAAAAGATCTAAATTCTGAGAAATGACATTTAATCTTAGTGGGATTTCGAAATTTCCCAGAAAGAATCAGATCTTATCGACATTTATAAAAAGCAAATTTTAAGAAAAAAATCGAAATTTTAGTTTCTCTGGGCTCCTCGAGCCAGAGGAAGACCTTGCCTCAAAGCATCAGAAAATGTCAAATATTGTAGTATACGTTGAAATTTTGACAAAAAAGTCGAAACTTTCACAAATTTGTTTTTAAAAAAGGTTGATATTACAAAGAAATTTTCTCCGTAATTTTTGTCTTTTCGCAAAAATTTTAAATTTTTAAAAAATAAACATCATCAGAAGGTAGACCAGCTTTTAAGGAGAAGGCAAATTTTAATAAACAAGTTGAAATTTTCAGAATTAAGAAAAGTCAAAATTTTCGGAAAAAGTCAAATTTAGAGAAATGGCGAAACTTTTGTAAAAGAAATGTACGAAATTTGAGCAAAAAAGTAGAGATTTCGAAAATATGTTTCAAGAACAGGATGAATTCTGAAGTCCCCCCAATTGAATACTAATTTTCGGTTTACTGCAGATGAGGACTAGCGCCCAACCCTGCCATATTTTACTTAGGCCAATAATTTTGGAAGAACTTACGTTTGCAAAAAATTATTTTTCATAATGAAAATAGTTAAAAGGGACCACAGGTCCAGAGTAAATAACGTACTGTTGCATGTTATCGGTTCGATAATTTAAACTTCGTGAATTGTAACACTTTATTTCCTTACTTTTTTCGCAAAACTACAATTATGATTCACTTAACTGTCAGACTATCTAACTAACTGACTTAATAACAGACTATCTGAGAAAAAAGACGATCGCGAATTTATACGGTTCCGGTTTTCTAGAATGGATTTCCGTACAGATAAGGTTATCGCTTGCGAAAACGTTTTGAGCACTGCCGTATGATTCATTCTGGTGGTCGCTTCCCATTATCAAATGTTTCCAGAGAATTTCTTACACTACACAATCACTAATAAAAATGTTATTACTACACTTTGTTACAGTACTATTGAAAAGTTCTGTGCAAGTTGCTGGTGGCAAATTTGGCAAGGAAACAATTTCAAAATTCTCATTACAGTTTGTTTAAGATTTTTCCCATAATAATTTCCTTTTTTTAATTTCTATATTTATAGCACCTTTGTTATTTTTGTTTTGTTAATAGAAATTTAATCATCTAATCTAGCGTTCATATTTTCCTCACATGCGACCCGCGCAAGAATTTTTAGCCTTGTAGTTGGCCCGCTGTAAAAAAAAGGTTGCTTATCCCTGTTCTAGAGAATTACCTTAAAAGTACTCGATACAGGTAACAGCCAAATCGCTAAAACTTTCGAAATATAAGATTACAAAAATTCCAGCCGTACAGTCCCTTTCGGATAAATAAGCATCAGAATAGGCACTGAACTTCCAATTTTGTGCTAACAATAGCAGGAATTAGTAATATTTAGACATGGTCATGTAGCAGCGTTGTGAGATTTCCGATGGAAATTCTGTGTGCTTAAAATCCTGACCTAAATATCATTAAATATTTGATTTGTTGTCGGTTGTTTTAAGAGTATAGCTTTTATATTTTATGTTAAGTTTTGCAGAAAATTATTAAATTGTTTATAATGGTAAAAAAATAATATGGAAAACATATAGTCCTATTAGTTTCTGCAAAAAAAAAAACCTGAAATATAGGCAACACATTAACCATCAAAATGTTGATGCGTAAAGACACTTTTAGTTCTCGTGATTTTTAGTAACTTATCTAAAATTAGAAATAATACTTCACGACCTATTCTTATGTATATTTATCTGAAATGGACTATAATTCAAATTTTCAATTCTGTTCCGTAAATTTATAATAAATCAAGTTATCATCAATATCTTTTAATTTCCGGCTATTGTTTGAATTCAACCTTCGTCATTTGCAATTTTCCAGTTTTCTTTGTCAAGCCTTGTCATTGCATTGTACACGATAGGTTATTGGTTAACTACTAATGAAATACAGCTTCTAAACAAAAATAAATTACAAATTTAGTTACTTACCTAGGCTGAAAAATTGGGCCTTATTTGAAAAGATACGGAGTCTGATGTAGATAGTCTAAAATTCTGGATCATAAGCATCGAAAGATATGTCCTCTGGGATGTAGAATTTTTCGAATAACCAAGAATTAGGACGCTTCAATAAATTGATTTGATTGTGAAAACCCCGGCGCTCGTTCGTCTTTCGAAGCAAACTAAAAAAGTTGAGATATGTCGTTTGCATTCCATCGAAAAAGTTTGAAGTGTTTATTGACATTTGACTGAAATATCTCACTCGTTTGGAAATCAAAAGCTTTGTGTACGAAAATTCCTGTGAACTAATAACGATCCGTGTCCGAAACAATCAATCGAAAAAATTAGAGTTGGGACGGGAATATTTCAATTATTTTGTTTTAAATATCCACTCTATTCTAATTATTTCGTATTATCTTTGTTAATTATTAAATAAATGGTCACTGTTTGATGTAACTTGTAAAATTATGTGGTTTCTTGTTGCATGAGTTTTGAAACTATTATAACCTTATGAGGAAGATAAACCAAAAAACGTATTCATAACTATTAAAACGTTATTAACGATTAAAAAGCACATATATTAAAAATTCACAATGTTTCGATAAACATTTGCTAACACCGGCCAGGTTTTGCATTACTTGCATCATCGGCGGTTTATACCAGCAATTTGTTTAATCGTTGTTATGCTACAAGCTCCATGCATCACAGACTCCTACGAATATTCCATCTAATCCGCATTCTCGTTCAAAAGCTTCAATTAGTGTGTTCAGAAGATTAAGCTGCTCGTTCATAAGTTAAATTGACTAGATTGTAATATTTATGCATTTCTGTGGCTACCAAGAATTAAGCTTTTTAGTGTTATTACAAATATGTAAATACTTCTACTGTGTTCGTGCATGTAAGTTTATGTTGTGTTTCTAATAGAATGCTTTGCAAAATCTAGTCAATTTACACTTATGAATGGAGCAGCTTGATCTTCTGAATACACCTTTAATTGAAGCTTTTAACGAGAATTCGAATTATGCGAAATATTTCTATGAGTCTGTGATCCATGGAGCTTGTTAGGATAACAACGGACAAAACATATTGCTAATATACCCGCCGATGATGCAGCAATGCGAAACCTGGTCCGGTGTTAGCAATATTTATCGAAAACATTGTGGAATTGCTAATATCTGTTGCTTTTTAATCGTTAATAATTTTTAATAGGTATAAATATTAAAGAATTCCACAAATAAAGGGTTGGAAATGTCAATTATTCAAAAAACGCATTATCAAGAAACTTATACATATTGTTACGTGCTTATCGGTTCGAATTGATTACCACGTGTGAATAATACCCACTTTATTACCAAATTAACTCGGCACACTTCAACTGAACAGACAGTATAAAGTTGTCCCACAGAACCCTTGCGACTGTGGTGGCTTCCTGGTTCGGGTTGGCATAAGCTTCAGGCCACTTACTGAAATGGCCACCAGGATGTACTTGTTTCCATCGTCTGAAGCTGGGAATATTCCTGCTACATCGATTGCAATCCTTTCAAATGGAGCTCCCACATTATATTGCTTCAGGGCCCCTTTGGTTCTCGTCCGAGGACCCTTGGATCCAGCACAGGTGACACATCTCCGACACCACCGCTCGACGTCCTCCCTGCAGTTACCCAATAGAACCGTTTCGTGAGACCTTCTCCAGGGTCTTGTTTCATCCCTAGATGTCCACCAGAGGTCCCATTGTGCAAGTCCCACAAGACCTGTGCAATCTTCTCCTGTGGCACGACCAACTGCAAGTTGACACGCTTTCCATCCGCGCTTTCCCATGCTCTCTTCAGTACCCCGTCCTCGACCTGGAGGGATTTCCATTGAGCCCACAAATTCTTAAGAGCTGGACTTCTGTCGAACCTCTTGCCATTCCGGTCTGTCTCCAGCTTCTTTCCATTCCAATATGGGTCCGATATCAGCGTCGCTCCTCTGTATTTTCCGAAGACCTTCACAGTCCATTCGTCTTCTGGCTGAACAGAAGTGACCCTTATCTCCACCATGTCTTCATGGTCCCTCACTCGTCTGCAATGTGTTTGCAATACCCACAAGGTCTTCTGGACAAAGCGTCAGCGTTGTTATGCTGTCGTCCCGGTCGATGATGCACCTTAAAGTGATACTGCTGAAGCCTTTCTAACCATCTAGCCGTCTGTTCCCTCCGCGTTCTTCATTCGGAGTAACCAGAAAGTGCCGAATGGTCTGTTCTGATGAGGGAATTCTTGCCCGTACAAATACTTGTGAAAGTGTTCCACGGCCTTCACTATCGCAAGTAGTTCCTTCCTGGTGGTGCAATAGTTCCTCTCCGGCTTCGTCAGAATCTTGCTGTAATACTCGATTACTCTTGAACTTGGGACAGCACAGCCCCAATGCCGACGTTGCTGGCATCAGTGTCCAACACGAACTTCCCATTCTGCTGAGGATACGCCAAGATAGGGCTTGTGCACAAGGCGGACTTCAGTTTTCGAAAAGCGGTATCACAATCGGGAGTCCAGACATAAGGCATTCTTCCTTTAGTTAGTCGGTGTAACGGCGCAGCGATAATGGCGAAGCCTTTCACAAATCTCCTATAATAGGACAGTTACTTAGAGTTACATAGTATTGTTATTCAATAAATTAATATTAATTCTTTACACCAAATTATCGGATTCCTTTTATTTTATTTTTATTTATGTTATTTTTATTCATTAGGATTCTTTCATTTGTTATACATTTTCTTTTTTTATGTAATACCATTAAAATTATTAGGTTCTTATTTTTGTCATGCTATATTTTTAAGTATGTAGATATTTTTCCACTATACACTTAAGTCTGTTGAAATGATTAAAAAAATAAATAAATAAATAAATAAAATAAATTTTCGATTTTTTCTTAAAATTTGCTTTTTCTAAATTTCTATAAGATCTGATTCTTTCTGGGAAATTTCGAAATTTTACTAAAATTAAACATTTTTTCTAAAAATTTAGAACTTTTTCGCGAAATTTCTCTCGTAATATCGTCTTTTCCTTAGGGTTTCGACTATTTTATTTTGTCCATTTCAAATTTTTCTCAAAATTTTGTGTTTTTCTATATTCCGATTTTTTCTGAACATTTAGCTGCAAACTTTGATCTTTTAGTTTCTGATTTCTTTAGGAATTTTGATTGGTTTCCTAAAGTTTGCCATTTTAAGAAAATCTTGATATTTATCTCAATATCCAATATTTAATATTGTGGTAAAATAAGGTGAAATCGTTTTTTTTTTCAAAATATTGAATATTTCTAAATTAAGCTTTTACCTAAAATTTGCCTGTTCCTCAAAATTTGTCTTTTTTCGAAATTTCGATTTAATTTTTAAAATTCTACTTTTTGGACGTTTTCGAAAATGACTTATTTATTTGTTAATAAAAATGTTGCAAAAATATTTTGGGGGATTTCGAAAAAAAAAATTCTAATAAATTCAACATCTTTATTAAATTTTAAATTTTGGGGACAATGTTTTTGTAAATTGTGACTTTTCTTTCTCAAAATTCGACTTTTTCTCTAAATTGCGTCTTTTCACAAAATTAGACCTTTGAGAATTTTGACTTTTTTCGAATTTTAAACATTTTTAGAGTTTTCGAGAAAGGTTAGGTTTTTGTTTTTAATATGATTTATCAAAAATTCCAACTTTTCCAATTTTTCCCCTAAAACTGGACTTTCTTTTGAAAATTTGGAATACTTTCCAGAAAGTTGAATATTTTTCTGGAAAATGCAGCGTAATTTTTAAATATCGTGATTTTTTTTGGAAGTCTTTTTTTTCTGATGTCCGAAATTATTCCCCAAATTTTGACTTTTATATCAAAATTTGATATTATTTGTTTCTGGACATTTCCATTTAAAATTCAATTTTTTCTGAAGATATAGAATTCTTCACAAAATTTGTTTATTTGTTTTTAAATTGGAGCGAAATTTTATTACAAATCTAAAAATCTGAGAATAATATTTTTAGGAAATTTTTAGAAAAAGATTTCTTGAAAAATTTCAAGAATATGGTAATATTAAGATAAAATAAAAATTGAGACAATTATTTTTAAAAGTTGCAATTTATTTATTTGAATTCGACTTGCCACTTTTTTCATAAAACTTGACTTTTGGAAATTTCATCTGTTATGCATTTCCACTTCTTCGAAATTTCGATACTTCTTAAAGTTCTTCGAAAGGTTTATTTCTCAAGATTGGGCTCTATTCGAAATTTCGACTTTAATCTGAAAATGCGGTCTCCCCAGTTCTGTAGTTTTTAAGTGAAAATACACATTCCTTAGCCAGAAGATGTTCTTTTTTTTGCCCATGAATTTTTCTGAATGATTGTTGCTCCCTTGAAGAAAATTCGACCTACGCTGATGTCCAAGATATTTTATGATTTGCATTGCATGTCTGATTAATCATGTAGGTTATTTAGGAAGAAATTTTGAATGTCCTTATTCTGAAATTTGATCCTCAAATTGGCATTGTTTTGTAAATCTATGATTCTATTAATTCTATTTGTACTCATTTGGAACTATTTCTGTATCCTATATTAAATGACTAAGAAAAAATACGAACACCACGAGCAATTTCTTCGGATCGAAATATTTTAAATCTCGATTCAAATTGGTCTGAAAAAGTTTTTTTTTCTTAAGTATGTATGTATGTATGTATTTATGTATTTTCGTCAAATTGTTTGACATTTCTACTAAAATTTCGAATTTTCAAAGTAAATAAAATTTCAAAAAAGTCGAAATTTAAAAGAAAATAGTCGAACCCCCAAGGAAAAACGGTATTACGAAAGAACTTTCGCGAAAAAGATCTAAATTCTGAGAAATGACATTTAATCTTAGTGGGATTTCGAAATTTCCCAGAAAGAATCAGATCTTATCGACATTTATAAAAAGCAAATTTTAAGAAAAAATCGAAATTTTAGTTTCTCTGGGCTCCTCGAGCCAGAGGAAGACCTTGCCTCAAAGCATCAGAAAATGTCAAATATTGTAGTATACGTTGAAATTTTGACAAAAAAGTCGAAACTTTCACAAATTTGTTTTTAAAAAAGGTTGATATTACAAAGAAATTTTCTCCGTAATTTTTGTCTTTTCGCAAAAATTTTAAATTTTTAAAAAATAAACATCATCAGAAGGTAGACCAGCTTTTAAGGAGAAGGCAAATTTTAATAAACAAGTTGAAATTTTCAGAATTAAGAAAAGTCAAAATTTTCGGAAAAAGTCAAATTTAGAGAAATGGCGAAACTTTTGTAAAAGAAATGTACGAAATTTGAGCAAAAAGTAGAGATTTCGAAAATATGTTTCAAGAACAGGATGAATTCTGAAGTCCCCCAATTGAATACTAATTTTCGGTTTACTGCAGATGAGGACTAGCGCCCAACCCTGCCATATTTTACTTAGGCCAATAATTTTGGAAGAACTTACGTTTGCAAAAAATTATTTTTCATAATGAAAATAGTTAAAAGGGACCACAGGTCCAGAGTAAATAACGTACTGTTGCATGTTATCGGTTCGATAATTTAAACTTCGTGAATTGTAACACTTTATTTCCTTACTTTTTTCGCAAAACTACAATTATGATTCACTTAACTGTCAGACTATCTAACTAACTGACTTAATAACAGACTATCTGAGAAAAAGACGATCGCGAATTTATACGGTTCCGGTTTTCTAGAATGGATTTCCGTACAGATAAGGTTATCGCTTGCGAAAACGTTTTGAGCACTGCCGTATGATTCATTCTGGTGGTCGCTTCCCATTATCAAATGTTTCCAGAGAATTTCTTACACTACACAATCACTAATAAAAATGTTATTACTACACTTTGTTACAGTACTATTGAAAAGTTCTGTGCAAGTTGCTGTGGCAAATTTGGCAAGGAAACAATTTCAAAATTCTCATTACAGTTTGTTTAAGATTTTTCCCATAATAATTTCCTTTTTTTAATTTCTATATTTATAGCACCTTTGTTATTTTTGTTTTGTTAATAGAAATTTAATCATCTAATCTAGCGTTCATATTTTCCTCACATGCGACCCGCGCAAAATTTTTAGCCTTGTAGTTGGCCCGCTGTAAAAAAAGGTTGCTTATCCCTGTTCTAGAGAATTACCTTAAAAGTACTCGATACAGGTAACAGCCAAATCGCTAAAACTTTCGAAATATAAGATTACAAAAATTCCAGCCGTACAGTCCCTTTCGGATAAATAAGCATCAGAATAGGCACTGAACTTCCAATTTTGTGCTAACAATAGCAGGAATTAGTAATATTTAGACATGGTCATGTAGCAGCGTTGTGAGATTTCCGATGGAAATTCTGTGTGCTTAAAATCCTGACCTAAATATCATTAAATATTTTGATTTGTTGTCGGTTGTTTTAAGAGTAAAGCTTTTATATTTTATGTTAAGTTTTGCAGAAAATTATTAAATTGTTTATAATGGTAAAAAAATAATATGGAAAACATATAGTCCTATTAGTTCTGCAAAAAAAAAACCTGAAATATAGGCAACACATTAACCATCAAAATGTTGATGCGTAAAGACACTTTTAGTTCTCGTGATTTTTAGTAACTTATCTAAAATTAGAAATAATACTTCACGACCTATTCTTATGTATATTTATCTGAAATGGACTATAATTCAAATTTTCAATTCTGTTCCGTAAATTTATAATAAATCAAGTTATCATCAATATCTTTTAATTTCCGGCTATTGTTTGAATTCAACCTTCGTCATTTGCAATTTTCCAGTTTTCTTTGTCAAGCCTTGTCATTGCATTGTACACGATAGGTTATTGGTTAACTACTAATGAAATACAGCTTCTAAACAAAAATAAATTACAAATTTAGTTACTTACCTAGGCTGAAAATTGGGCCTTATTTGAAAGATACGGAGTCTGATGTAGATAGTCTAAAATTCTGGATCATAAGCATCGAAAGATATGTCCTCTGGGATGTAGAATTTTTCGAATAACAAAATTAGGACGCTTCAATAAATTGATTTGATTGTGAAAACCCGGCGCTCGTTCGTCTTTCGAAGCAAACTAAAAAGTTGAGATATGTCGTTTGCATTCCATCGAAAAAGTTTGAAGTGTTTATTGACATTTGACTGAAATATCTCACTCGTTTGGAAATCAAAAGCTTTGTGTACGAAAATTCCTGTGAACTAATAACGATCCGTGTCCGAAACAATCAATCGAAAAAATTAGAGTTGGGACGGGAATATTTCAATTATTTTGTTTTTAAATATCCACTCTATTCTAATTATTTCGTATTATCTTTGTTAATTATTAAATAAATGGTCACTGTTTGATGTAACTGTAAAATTATGTGGTTTCTTGTTGCATGAGTTTTGAAACTATTATAACTTATGAGGAAGATAAACCAAAAAACGTATTCATAACTATTAAACTTTATTAACGATTAAAAAGCAACATATATTAAAAATTTCACAATGTTTCGATAAACATTTGCTAACACCGGGCCAGGTTTTGCATTACTGCATCATCGGCGGTTATACCAGCAATTTGTTTAATCGTTGTTATGCTAACAAGCTCCATGCATCACAGACTCCTACGAATATTCCATCTAATCCGCATTCTCGTTCAAAGCTTCAATTAGGTGTGTTCAGAAGATTAAGCTGCTCGTTCATAAGTTAAATTGACTAGATTGTAAATATTTATGCATTTCTGTGGCTACCAAGAAATTAAGCTTTTTAGTGTTATTACAAATATGTAATACTTCTACTGTGTTCGTGCATGTAAGTTTATGTTGTGTTTCTAATAGATGCTTTGCAAAATCTAGTCAATTTACACTTATGAATGAGCAGCTTGATCTTCTGAATACACCTTTAATTGAAGCTTTTAACGAGAATTCGAATTATGCGAAATATTTCTATGAGTCTGTGATCCATGGAGCTTGTTAGGATAACAACGGCAAACATATTGCTAATATACCCGCCGATGATGCAGCAATGCGAAACCTGGTCCGGTGTTAGCAAATATTTATCGAAACATTGTGGAATTGCTAATATCTGTTGCTTTTTAATCGTTAATAATTTTTAATAGGTATAAATATTAAAGAATTCCACAAATAAAGGGTTGGAAATGTCAATTATTCAAAAAACGCATTATCAAGAAACTTATACATATTGTTACGTGCTTATCGGTTCGAATTGATTACCACGTGTGAATAATACCCACTTTATTACCAAATTAACTCGGCACACTTCAACTGAACAGACAGATAAAGTTGTCCACAAGAACCCTTGCGACTGTGGTGGCTTCCTGGTTCGGGTTGGCATAAGCTTCAGGCCACTTACTGAAATGGCCACCAGGATGTACTTGTTTCCATCGTCTGAAGCTGGGAATATTCCTGCTACATCGATTGCAATCCTTTCAAATGGAGCTCCCACATTATATTGCTTCAGGGCCCCTTTGGTTCTCGTCCGAGGACCCTTGGATCCAGCACAGGTGACACATCTCCGACACCACCGCTCGACGTCCTCCCTGCAGTTAACCCAATAGAACCGTTTTCGAACCTTCTCCAGGGTCTTGTTCATCCCTAGATGTCCACCAGAGGTCCCATTGTGCAAGTCCCACAAGACCTGTGCAATCTTCTCCTGTGGCACGACCAACTGCAAGTTGACACGCTTTCCATCCGCGCTTTCCCATGCTCTCTTCAGTACCCCGTCCTCGACCTGGAGGGATTTCCATTGAGCCCACAAATTCTTAAGAGCTGGACTTCTGTCGGAAACCTCTTGCCATTCCGGTCTGTCTCCAGCTTCTTTCCATTCCAATATGGGTCCGATATCAGCGTCGCTCCTCTGTATTTTCCGAAGACCTTCAACAGTCCATTCGTCTTCTGGCTGAACAGAAGTGACCCTTATCTCCACCATGTCTTCATGGTCCTCAACTCGTCTGCAATGTTTGCAATACCCACAAGGTCTTCTGGACAAAGCGTCAGCGTTGTTATGCTGTCGTCCCGGTCGATGATGCACCTTAAAGTGATACTGCTGAAGCCTTTCTAACCATCTAGCCGTCTGTCCCTCCGCGTTCTTCATTCGGAGTAACCAAGAAAGTGCCGAATGGTCTGTTCTGATGAGGAATTCTTGCCCGTACAAATACTTGTGAAAGTGTTTCACGGCCTTCACTATCGCAAGAAGTTCCTTCCTGGTGGTGCAATAGTTCCTCTTCGGCTTCGTCAGGATCTTGCTCTAATATTCGATAACTCTTTCTTTACCGCCTTGAACTTGGGACAACACAGCCCCAATGCCGACATTGCTGGCATCAGTGTCCAACACGAACTTCCCATTCTGCTGAGGATACGCCAAGATAGGGCTTGTACACAAGGCGGACTTCAGTTTTCGGAAAGCGGTATCACAATCGGGAGTCCAGACGTACGGCGTTCTTCCTTCCGTTAGTCGGTGCAACGGTGCAGCAATGATGGCAAAACCTTTCACCAATCTTTTGTTATAGGTGCATAACCCAAGGAACTTCCTCAACTCCTGTTTATATTTGGGTCTTGGCCAGTCACGGATTGTTTGAGTATCGTGTGATACAGTAACCTTGACTCCTGTGTCCACCGTTGCCTTCACTTCTTCTTTCATTTCTTCTCTCATTCCGGTAATTTGTTCTTTCACTTCTTCTTTCATTTCTTCTCTCATTCCGGTAATTTGTTCTTTCACTTCTTCTTTCATTTCTTCTCTCATTCCGGTAATTTGTTCTTTCACTTCTTCTTTCATTTCTTCTCTCATTCCGGTAATTTGTTCTTTCACTTCTTCTTTCATTTCTTCTCTCATTCCGGTAATTTGTTCTTTCACTTCTTCTTTCATTTCTTCTCTCATTCCGGTAATTTGTTCTTTCACTTCTTCTTTCATTTCTTCTCTCATTCCGGTAATTTGTTCTTTCACTTCTTCTTTCATTTCTTCTCTCATTCCGGTAATTTGTTCTTTCACTTCTTCTTTCATTTCTTCTCTCATTCCGGTAATTTGTTCTTTCACTTCTTCTTTCATTCTTCTCTCATTCCGGTAATTTGTTCTTTCACTTCTTCTTTCATTTCTTCTCTCATTCCGGTAATTTGTTCTTTCACTTCTTCTTTCATTTCTTCTCTCATTCCGGTAATTTGTTCTTTCACTTCTTCTTTCATTTCTTCTCTCATTCCGGTAATTTGTTCTTTCACTTCTTCTTTCATTCTTCTCTCATTCCGGTAATTTGTTCTTTCACTTCTTCTTTCATTCTTCTCTCATTCCGGTAATTTGTTCTTTCACTTCTTCTTTCATTTCTTCTCTCATTCCGGTAATTTGTTCTTTCACTTCTTCTTTCATTTCTTCTCTCATTCCGGTAATTTGTTCTTTCACTTCTTCTTTCATTTCTTCTCTCATTCCGGTAATTTGTTCTTTCACTTCTTCTTTCATTTCTTCTCTCATTCCGGTAATTTGTTCTTTCACTTCTTCTTTCATTCTTCTCTCATTCCGGTAATTTGTTCTTTCACTTCTTCTTTCATTTCTTCTCTCATTCCGGTAATTTGTTCTTTCACTTCTTCTTTCATTTCTTCTCTCATTCCGGTAATTTGTTCTTTCACTTCTTCTTTCATTTCTTCTCTCATTCCGGTAATTTGTTCTTTCACTTCTTCTTTCATTTCTTCTCTCATTCCGGTAATTTGTTCTTTCACTTCTTCTTTCATTTCTTCTCTCATTCCGGTAATTTGTTCTTTCACTTCTTCTTTCATTTCTTCTCTCATTCCGGTAATTTGTTCTTTCACTTCTTCTTTCATTCTTCTCTCATTCCGGTAATTTGTTCTTTCACTTCTTCTTTCATTTCTTCTCTCATTCCGGTAATTTGTTCTTTCACTTCTTCTTTCATTTCTTCTCTCATTCCGGTAATTTGTTCTTTCACTTCTTCTTTCATTTCTTCTCTCATTCCGGTAATTTGTTCTTTCACTTCTTCTTTCATTTCTTCTCTCATTCCGGTAATTTGTTCTTTCACTTCTTCTTTCATTCTTCTCTCATTCCGGTAATTTGTTCTTTCACTTCTTCTTTCATTTCTTCTCTCATTCCGGTAATTTGTTCTTTCACTTCTTCTTTCATTTCTATTTCTTCTCGCATTCCTGTAATTTGTTCTTTCACTTCTTCTTTCATTTCTTCTCTCATTCCGGTAATTTGTTCTTTCACTTCTTCTTTTATTTTTGCAGCGTCTACTCCCATTTTTTCAGTTATATTTGCTAGTAGACTATGCAATTCTTGTTTTTCTGCATTCCTTTTCTGATCTTATTCTTCTTTTTCTTGGCGTCTTCGTTCTTCATCTTGTCATCTTCGCTCTTCCTCCTGTTCTTTTTCTTGACGTCTTCGTTCTTCATCTTGTCGTCTTCGTTCTTCTTTCTGTTCTTTTTCTTGTCTTCTTCGTTCTTTCTTCTGTTCTTTTTCTTGTCGTCTTTCTTCTTTCCCCTGTTCTTTTTCTTGTCGTCTTCGTTCTTCGTCTTGTCGTCTTCGTTCTTCTTCCTGTTCTTTCTCCTGTCGTCTTCGTTCTTCCGCTTGTTCTTTTTCTTGTCGTCTTCGTTCTTCATCTTGTCGTCTTCGTTCTTCATCGTGTTCTTTAAACATTGCGAATAACGCTTGCATTTGTTGTTCCATTTTGGCCGATTTTAATCTCGTATCCATAAAGCGTATCTGAATGTTCTAGATTTTACTTGACGCGCCTCGTATAACTATTTAACAGTTTGAAACGTCTGAGATAAAGTCAACTGAGGCACCTGCCACGAATTTCTTTTGAGTAATAAGCACAATCCACAAATAATTCCGCTTCTGACACCAGATGTTACGTGCTTATCGGTTTGAATTGATTACCGTGTGAATAATACCCACTTTATTACCAAATTAACTCGGCACACTTTAACTGAACAGTAACTCACTACTTATTTACTAATTACTAAGCCACTAACTACACTGACTTCTAACTGACTGACTCAAGGGAAAGCTGACCGCCTTTTATAGTTATAGCCTCCGGCTTCTAGAACTTTTCAGCAGATAAGGCTTATCGTTTGCCGAAATTTCTGGAACGCTTATCTGCCATTTGTTTCGTTATTGCGGCCGCTTTCCCCTTATCAGATCCTTCTAGAAACTTTTTTTATTTACTAAATTCTACAATTCTATTCTAAATCCTATTTCATCTATTTACATTGCGTTACAATATCGAGAAATTCATAACTGAGGGGCTGGACGTATCAATAAAACACCAATTTTGCAAGAGAATGAAAAACCTATTTTATGTTTAGTTATTTTTTTTTATTTTCGTCTTATGAGTATAAATCTGAGATAATTTGATTTAAAAAAAATGTTGGGATCGTCACAACATAGAAAATTTTCAGTTTATACAGTTTTCCGTCTTGTACATTTACATGATGGAAAGCAAACAAGACTGTCAACGAATTCCGTCATAGACAGGTTCCAGGTTCCGTCTTATGGAGATTCCAGCTATAGCAGGTTTGACTATATAATTTTACTGGTCAAAAGTATTAATTTAGTCAAATTTGGTCATACGCCCTTCTGTTATAAATGCCGCGAATATATCACCACCAATCATAACAAAGCAAGGAAACGTATATTAAACTATTTAGAAAAGCAAAGTTTTACTAAACGAGTATAGCCAAATGTCGTGATTAAAATTAAAAACATTCCTAATTAAAATCAAAATTTGGTAACAAACCAAAAATGTCAATATTGACTGTGAAACTGTGAACATGTGAAAATTCTAAAAAATAAGTCGAATTTTCGGAATTAAAATCAAAATATAAAAAAAGTCAACTTCCTAGTAAAAAATTTTGACATTTTTTATCATAAGCCTAAAATTTTACCAAAACGCAAAATATTTTAATTAAACTGGTTAGTTAAAGTTAGAAGAAATATCCTGAATTTTCTAGTTTAGAAATGCTTAGACTTTGTGAAAATCTCGAAATTTATTAAAAAATTTTACATTTTAGACGAAATTTGTAAAACAAATTTCTAGGAAATAAAATTCTTTCAAATTTGAATTGTTGAATTTTTTCTCGAGTTTTCTACTTTTGATATATAGTCTTTACTTTCTGGAAAGTGTTAAACGAAATTTCATATTTAAAAGTTAAAATTTCGTTAAAAAAATTCGAATATTTGAGTTTAAAGTAAACATTTCAAAGTTTTTGGTGACAATTCGAGAATCAACGCAAAATTTTAAGGATTTCTTCATTTGGAAATATACTTCTTCTGAACATCCTGAGTATAACATAATTTAATTTTATCTCCAAATTTCGAGTGAAAACGTTTTAATTTTGACACGGATTCTCTCAAAATTAATCGCAAACTTTTGACCATTTTCTCAAAATGTTGAGTCTAAGTTGTAATTTTGGCCAATTTCAAGATTAACGTTTTACTTTAGTCTTCAAATTTTGTCATTAAATTTGTAGTTGGGAATAAAATAATGTTCAAAATGGTCAATAAATGTGTTTTCTGTTAATTGTGATTTTGACCCTTTAGTACCCTTTTTTAAGGTATTTTACCTCTGTAATGCCTTTTTTGGATGTTCGTTTTTGCCTAATTTAACATTTTGCTCACTTTTTTACCTTATTTGATTGTGCCTAAAATCTGGTCTCTAATTAAAACCAACTAGGATAGGAAAATATGAAATGAAAAATAGTGCTTTCACATAAATTTAAAATGCAATTGTCCTGTGCAAAATGAAAGCTCTTCAACCATTCGAAGTCAAAGGAGCAAATGAAGATGGATGGAGTTGAACCGTCGCTTTAAACAAGGACAAGTAACTATTGGGCAATATGTATGGTATTTCTAACAAAAGTACGGTGTACGGTCCAAATACCAGTACTGCACCAAAAAATACGTAATGCGCCGCAGCATCTCGTGATAAGTAAAAACATATTAGTTTGACTTTGCAGGTTTCTTCTTCAAATTTAAACTCTAATATTTATATTTTAATTACTTATTCATAATTAGAAACATCCAAGACATACTTATTTTTTGCTGTGATTTTATTTATGTATTTTTGATTTTATTTTATAAAAGCGTAGAAAGCACATTAATTTATTTTAAAAAAATTAAAGATTAAAGTGAAAATTTGAACTTTATTTTCTAAATTTCGACTTTCCAAAATTTCGTCATCAATTTCAAAATTTCATCTTTTTTTGCGACATTTCGAGAATAAATTCGAAATTTCTATACTTTATGGTTAGGTTAGGCATATAACAGTTGCACTCCACCATGCCTCTTACCATTTAATATTGACACACTCTCGTTCATTAATTTTAATTTGTATAAACCAAAATTTCGACTTTTTTTCTTGAAATTTATAGATAAAAGTACAATTTTCAAAAAAAAGTCACAATTTTAAGTTCAAAGTCGACATTTTAAATTTAATAGTTAAATTTTGACTTAAAATTGAAATTTCGAATTTAAACTCGAAATATCGATTTTTTTTCGAAATTTGAAGATTAAAGTCAAAATTTTGACTTAATCTTGGGATATAGAGGAGAAAAAAGTCAAAAATTTCTGCCTATTTTTTAGGTGATGTCCTTTCTACGCCTTTGTATTTTTTATTTCAAAAAAGTAAGTAAACTTTTTTCAAGTTTTGTAGTGTAGGCATTAATACATGTGTAACGTGTTCAGTTACTAATTAAAACTTACAGGTAACAGGTAATAAAATATTGCACGGTAATTTTTATAAAAATACGGTAATTTTAACTCGGTATGTACGGAATTTTACCTTCCAATATATGGCAACACTGGGGAACACTATGTAAGTAGAACGCAACCTAGACAATAATGCAGTCCTCTAAACGTGTATAGTGGAATTATCTGCCGCCGAACTACCAACAGTTGAAACAAATAATGCTTAGCAAAACAGTTGCTCTCTAAGAAGGTCCCAAAAGTTGACAAAAGACAAGATTCTAATGCATAGCACAATAGGTTTGAACATTTATCCAATTCCGAGTTTGGAAATCAAAAATCGGTTTCGATCTTATTAATATCGTCAGTTTGACACCTTTATCCAATTCGAATGCTCATAAATGTTCCGGCAAGTAAGTTCAATAAAATCAACTAATGTCCTTTGGGTGACTCCTAGGTACCGCCACCTATTGGTCCATAGAGATACTGTGAACAACTTCAAAAAGTGTCCCATGCAAGTAGAATGCAACCCAGACTACAGTAATACAACCCTCTAAGCGTGTATTTTCAATCATAGGTAGCCGAACTACCAACAATTGAAATACGAAGGATTAGCAAAGGGGCTACTCTCTAGGAACGTACCAGAAGACAAGATTCTAATGCACTTCTTCTAGCCTTAGTTGATCTAAAGTAGCGATAGGTAATGTTTTGCAGGCGAAAAAAGATCAGATTAGAGTACTATCGAATTGGAATTTAGGAATAACAGAAACTAGGAAAAGACAGAACCGACACCTGGGCCACTCCTACATTAATCGCAAATGTATCAGACCCATCAAAGATGATCTGGAGAGATTTAATAATTAGGAAAATGGATATCAAATGATAGACTCAATGGGTTACAGCTGACCAATAGTAACTAAACCAAACTGAAGTAGTTTGCATCAACATGTGGTATCTTACAGTATTGAAATAATTAGAGCTGTAATTAAAATAAATTTGCGGATAAAATCAAATACATATAATAAAAAAGCTATTTAATTTTTACAAAATTCTGCTGTTAATTCATTTTCAGCGAGTCACATGTGTGGAATACTTTAGGATAAATGCAGATATACTTAGACACAGTTTAACAAGAATAAAAGATGCAGCACTTTCGCTTGATTTTTGCAAATTTCTCGTTCTTATTATAGATTTTAAAACGAGCTATATATAATTAAAGCCGTCTAATAATAATTAGTGTTTATGTTAAATGTTACGTCTCTATTTATGTTTCAAAGTTCAAAAACCAGAAACAGTATGTATCTAAAATTATAATTATGATGAAATATCATTGTAGAGATAGCCGATGCAACGGTAAAAGTGTTAAAATTAATCGACTGAATCTTTAAACTGCCTCTAAACTGATCAGAGTAATGTTTTTGTTATTTTAAAATTAGATGCAAATTTTTATATATACCTGACCTAATTCTTTAAACGATACACCGTGAATTTTCATGTTATTTCGCTGTTGGGAGTAACTTAATTCGTTGTCTGAAAATAAATTGCAGGTTTATTGCTGCTATTATAACGAATTTGTGTATGCATTTTAAATGTGGGCAGCAAATTTAGCTTAAACTCTTGGAAAACAAAAGTGCCCCTACTTAAAGATACAAGTTGTATGGGTATGCTACCAAAAATCTTTTTCTCTTTACAACACAAAAGAATTTTAGAAATCGAATCTGAGAAAACCTTGAAAGATATTGGCTGCTTGTTTGATATTAAATTCTCTATGACATAATAGTAAAAATATAAATTAATTTCTATAAGTCTTTAGTAAGATTGACCTCCATCATTATTTAAGTTTCTGCTATGTCGGAACTTTCTGGACTACGTTCATTATGTCGTGAATAGAGGATTTGATCTCGGGATCTCGATTTTCGGGATTCTGGGATCCTGACAGCTTTTCAGTCAAATTTTCAGTTTCAGTTTTTTTCAATTAAATATTTCTGAACCCGGGATTTTCGCGATTGACATTATTTTAAAAAAATGTAAAATATACTGCATAGAGCGAAACGCTTAGTGCCAGTGTTCACAATAAAATTTCTTGCCTATTTTTTTTTATATAAAATACAGTTTTATTTCAAGCAAGTACCATAAATTAACCCACCGAGGATGCTATGCATGTTTGAAATAAAACATTTTTTTCATTTTGAACTAAAAATTTTGGTGACGGACGTGCTTTTATTTCTCAGATCATATTTTCGTAATTCAAATTAGAATGTTCCTATTAATTTGGTTTTATTTATACAGACGAGACCATAAGTAATGGTACATAGAGCAAGAGTAGATTTTTCGTATAAAAATAACGTGATTTAGCCACATTTACCTTATACCAAAAGTTGATATTAACAGAGATACCGGGTGTCAGGGTGAAAAAAAATAGTGATTTTTTCGCATAACTGATGAACACATTCCACTATAGTCAAGAAATTTGGCATAGGGGGATTTCTTTGGTTAAGAAATTTTAATTTGCTAACAGATTGTCAGTAACTCATAGGGAGCGCCACCTGCGCTACCTTGTATTATTCTTCTTCTTCTATTGTGCCTTCATGTACACTTATTTTAAATAGATGTTTTAAATAGATATTTTTATTTACCTACATTTTTTTACGAAAAAAAGGTATATTTTCTAATTGTTGATACAAGCGACCGTTTTCAAGATATTGCCTTCAAAGTTTACCGTACGTTTGTTTTAAGTTATGTAAATGTGAATTTTTCGCAGCAGGTTTCAAAATAAAAGTAATAAAACTGACTCTAAAATAGTTTATGTTAAATATTACTCTACTGACATTATTATTACACATGTTTTTTAAATTTCTAAAATAAATTTAAATAAAATACCAAAACAAAATTTATTTTCAAAAATAAGTATGTGGGAAATGACCTTTTTCATGTAAAGGGATTGTAAACAATTAAAAATCTGGCTGTCTTTTATTAAAATTCATCCCCAAATATCTGTTTTGACTACCCAAACTATTAACATTTTCTTGTGCGGACTCAGAGATCATATCTCAGATCTCTATGTTAGAAAATAAATGATGTGTTAATTTTTTGGATTTTCTTTATTGAGATTTTCAAAATTTAGGTAATATTATTATCAGCAAAGTAAAAGTTAACATAAATTACTTTAAAAGCTGTCTTATGATTACTTTTTTTTCAAGCCTACTTCTACAATTTAATATCTTAGTAATTTAAAACCAAAGCACGTCAAGTTTTAAAGGCGAAACTTGGAAACGGTTGCTCGTATCAACTTTCAGAAAGTGCACCTTTTGTTACCTAAAAAATATGGGGAAATAAAATAACCCATTTAAAATTAATATACGTGGGTGCACAAAAAGTTATGATGATTTAGAAATATGCAGGATAGCGCAGGTAGCGCCCCCTATTAGATATTGGTAATATGTTAGCAAATTATAGTTTGTTGACTTAAAAAATCCCCTTGTACCAAATTTCGTGCTTATATTACAATTCATTCCATAATGAAATAAAAAAATCGAATTTTTTTTTTCAACTTTGATACCCTTTAACTCTGTTAATATCAACGTTTGATACAAGATAAATGTAGCTAAATCACATTATTTTTATTCGAAAAATCCACCATGGCTCTGTGCCATTACTTATGGTCCAGCCTGTATTTATTGGAAATGTGAGTAGTAAATATTATTTTTAAATACGTTTTGTCTTCTGTTACCTAGTGACTAGGCTGTTACATGAAAGTCATCGGTTTATGTTAAGAGGGAATTTTGTTAATTTTTAAAGTTTACTTCCAAAATTAGTTACATAAAAGTTTTTTTTTTAATTATGAAATTTTAAAAAGCTGTTGAAAAATAATAAGTTTAATATAAAGAGCGAAGGATTTCAAAAGTCTGGTTAATCCGACACTTTTAGGGTGATTAGTTAGAAAAGAGGAAAATGCATTGATTTATGTCTAAATTTTGATTGACTTCCATAAAATTTTCTTCTCTTTTATTCGTAACCTTCAATACCGAAATAATCCTGAGATTGACTAAATATAATCCCGAAATCCCAGGATTAGAAATAAGGACCGGGATCGAATTTTTTAGTCGTGAGATTCAAACGGATCTTATCTTCGAGCAAACTTTTAAAAGGAACATGCATACATATCGTCGTTGCCATGGAAAAATCTTCTATGTGCTGAAATGTGAATTTTAACATAGAGCAGAAAAACATATCGTCGTTGTAGTGGAAAAATTGGCTACGTGCACCTTTTTATGAAGATGGGTTCTTTTTGTAATCTAATAAGGATTTAATGTCTCTTCCCTTCCAAATAAATATGTTTTTCTGCTCTCCTGTTGTCATTCACCCAAACCTCTAGGTTGAGAAACTCAAGAAGGGATTTTTAGCAATTCAACCTCTAAGGGGGTCGAAAGTGCACTCCTATTTCTGTCAAACTGACAGGTATTGGTGTCTAGATTTGAGAAGGTAGGAATTAGGAAGCAAATTGATATTTTTGACATGGTGTTGATAGTTGTAGGTTATTTGTGATTTTTAAATTATTCATAGTTTTTGATATTTAAACATTTTAATTTATCTTTTATGCTCCTTATATATAAACAAATCACTGGAAGCAATTGAGAAAGAGATGCAACATATTGTCAACCCCTTATTGGAGATGGCAGTAACGGAACTTAAAATGTACTTTCGCCTCTGGTTAAATTCGTAATTTATTGACGACATCACCGTTTCTGTTGGTCTTAATGTACGTTCTTCATGTAATAATTTACCTTCATGTCGTCACCAAAAAATTATTATAAAAGTATCTATAAAGGTTTCAACGGTATCGTATGTCAACTACCAATATATCTAGTAATATTCCTTGCATAGTTGTAGCTTCGTAAAATAAGAAGAGTCTTCTAAGTACTTACTTTTTTGCTTTTTTTGTTGTTCTTAAAATTAGTGAAAATGTATAGAATATAGACCAACTGTCTTTGAAAAAGGTAATATTACCTTAGCACAACGGGCCCGGAAAGGGTGGCCTAAGTGCTGGCCTAAATTTTAGGCAACCCACAACGAATCCAGAAGGTAATATGACCTATATTTAGATTCCATCAACGTATAAACGACGATTATGACGTTGAAGGTGAATGTTAATTAACTCAGAAACATAACATTTAGATCAACAAAAACAACTCTCCCGCCAAAAAATCGCAAATTCAACGGAAGAGGTGAAGTAAATTAGACCTTCTGCGAATATCGCTTAAAAAATACAAGCCAAAATATGTCCATTTTGGTAGTGCAGAAATGAGTGTGACTACCCGAAAGCACGCTATTCGTGAGACATTTTCTCAGTAACGACTAATTACAAAAAAATAATTAATAACCCTTTTGCAGTGGCGGCTGGTAACTTGTTGACGGGGGTGCGCAGATGTAAAAAATGTTATTAAATAAAATTTAGGTTACGTTATTGCAGTTTTGTCGGAAAGTATTAAATTTAGGGGAAAAAAGTGATACTCTAAATATTGACGTCTGAAAAGAATTAGACAGTCATAGGGACTGCTGACAGAAGACAAAGCTTATTTTCAAATTAATTGTTCTGTCAAAAATTAAAATTTCATCATTTATAAATTAAAATTATGATCATAAGGAAGTATATCGTCCCCACACCCTTAAAGTCAGCAAAAATTGATATTTTTGTCAACAAGGAGTGTAGCGCAATGAGTAAAGGCGACTGATTTTGTTTAAGAGGCTGATAGGTTGCGAGTTCAAACTTCGCTGTTCATGAATTTTTTAATTCTATTAAACCTCTTATCGACAGCTACATAATACTGTTAACATTAGAACCTGTTGATAACGCAAATTAGCGTGATGGCGATGCGAAACATAAGTTTTCCCCATATCAAAATTGCTCAAAGCGCCAAAAGAAGTTTTCACTTCAAAAAAGAGGTGGTATTTATAGTAATATTTTTACGAACTAAAATTAATTAACATCCATTTAAAACTGGCAATGTTAAAGTGCGGTTGGTTATTGTGAAAATATTTTATTTTGGTGTAATACATTTTTATTAGTTAAGTGTAGTAATTTTTATGTTTATATGACTTAGTTTAAAGTTCATTTTTAAAACCATTTGTACCGAGGCGGTGCGATGAACTGCGCTAGCATGGTGTTCCGTGGGTTATTTCCAATTGAATCTCCGTGTCGCGTGGATGCCGTTGATAGGCAACGGGAGCCACGCTAGGAGCATAATTCTGAGCGCTCCAACTTATTTAAATTTCTTTATAATGGAATAAAACGTAAGCATACTTTATTCTAAGTCACTTACAAGTACAAGTTAATTAAGGTACGATTATTTGGTGATTAAAAATATCGCAAATCATATTCTTTTACATTAAAGAGAAAACATTAAATCACTCATTTCACGAGGTATGCGCGCTCTTCCGCTCTTTAGGACCAGCCGCCACTACTTTTTTGTAGAAAATTCAAAGCTCTCCAACTTTTATTAAGACATTTTTTGTTAGGCGAAAATTGTGGAAATTATTGGCAAATAAACAAAATTTTTTATCTTCAAATCAATGTGGCAGCCGCTCCGCACACAATCTTAGCGGGGAACTTTATACAATTATTTGTTAAATCTAAGTAAAAATATTGCTAAAATAAAAGTTAAGTGATTTTTCATCTATTTTTGCTGGACTAAGTACGTCTCATTTAAAATGAAGACAATCGTAAGCTTTCGCACAGTTGCATACCTATAAACCATTTATATCCAGGTTAGTAACATAAAATTAGGTAACAATACCAGAAAGCAGCAGCTCCTAAATTCGAACCTCTTCCCAATATTTGACTTCGCCTAGATATTATTGAGAAACCTTATAATAAAGTTGTTCGAAATTTAATGTTTAATCTCAATATCAAATTTCGTTACAAAAATTTTTTGGTTTAACAATTCCTTTAAACGAAATCCATGCAGAGTTCTGCATAATAAAATTGGAATATTTAACGTGAACTTAAAATTGACAACCACAACTGTAACCACTTATAGATTTGACAAAAAATATCACAAAAACTAAAAATGCAAATTTTGCAATGAGACTGGGTAGATTCTGGGCTCAAAAGAAACAGAAATTCTTATTAACTTTTCCCAATAACTTAAATGCGAAACAAAATATAGAAATATAGGCAAAAGGTTTGAATTTGGAAACTGCTGTTATCTTAGATTGTTACTTAAATTTAAAGTTAAGTTAATGTTTCTATAATATAAAAGGCAAATGGAACTCACTCATCACGAAATCTCCTCAATAATTAAACTTAGTAAAAATTTGGCATATTGGTTCTTTATAAGACGCAAACATCCTCGGAATTTAAGACCTAAAGGCGTGAACGTGTGTTTCAAGTTTTACATGTAATAAATAAGTTGCTGGGTTGTAGGCCGTCAACAAATGAAACAGATGGTTGTATTTAAAATTTATTTTGTTTTGTTTGGCAATACCAGAAATGAATTCACATTAGGTGCAAATCTTGAGTCTGAGATCCAAATTTGAAGATTCAAGGCAAAAATTTAAAAAGTGTAAAAATTTGAAAAATCGGAATATCAAGTTTCCTAAAAAAAAATTAGAAACACCTTCTTGATTTTTTAAATTATGAATTTTTTTTAACATCTCAGCTTATTCATGATTTTAAATTTAGACTTAAAATTACTTTCTTTCGACATTAAATTGTTAAAATCGAAATTTCTAGAAATAACATTAAAATTTTAAAATAAAATTCGAATATTTAAAATTCAAAGAAAAGATAGAATCTTCGATTTTAAGTCAAAACAAAGGTTTGATAAAAAAAAACTTTCAAATAAATAAGCCTTTTTTATAGAAATCGTTAGGATTCTTTTCAGAAATGTCCTTCTTTTTCAGTTTTCAACTTGAAGTGCAAATTTTTAATAATTTTTTTTTAATTTTGACTTTAAAAACGAAACTCGGAAATAATGTTGAAATTTTTAGACAAAAGTCTACAGTCTAAGTAACAAGTTCATAATTTTCTTTCTTATTTCTTGAAATTTTTAGAAAAAACTCAATATCTCGAATCTTATAAAAAACATTGGTTAGAAATATACTGGAAATATAAGAAAGGTCAAAACAAGCTTAAAAAAATTCTAATTATTTTCCTAAAACTTCAGCAAAGAAAGCTTGGAATTCTCGATTTTTTAACTTTTTACGTTTTCTGATAACGCAAAATTAGTCTTGGGATTAAATAATTTTTATTTAAAGTTTTAAAGTTTAAAACTTCTATTATTTAAATTAAAATTTATAGAAAAAGATAATAATTGTAAGATTCAAAAAATAATTTATATAAATCTAGATTTTTTCTTAGAATAGCAAGAGAAAATTTGGATTATTTAATTATTTTCCTAAAGTTGTTACCCCTTGCAATAAACAATTTTCAATAAATTTTCAAATTTTAGTAAAAGAGGAAAATATATTTTTTTTTAATTTTAATATAAAAACAACTGCTGGTCGACCTTTTAATAGAAAGTTAAAATTTCATAACTAAAATTAAAATTTCTAGATTAAAGTCGACATGATGGGATTGAAATCAAAATAATTTCAATATTTCTACAAACATTTCAACTTAACCATAGTAATTTCCAAATTAAAACAAAACTTTTGAACTTAAAATTGACATGCTTAGATTAGAGTGAAAAAAATTAAAAATTTAATTATACGAATATAGAATATACGAAAATTTGCGATTTAAAATTAAGGTCCTTACTTTTTTCCTGATTTAAAACCCGATTTAAAATTATTATGAGAAATATTTTTATCAAGTAATTTAAATAATATTTTTAAGTTAGGTTTTTTATTCGAAAAAAAGGTTCTTCCATTTTAAGGTTGAAGAATTTCAGTCTTAAAAGTTGAATTTAAAATGAAACGTCAAAGTCGTCTTTTGGCACGAAATTTCTAGAAAAAATTTAGTTTCAATTAAAACTTGAAATATATAAAAATTCTAATTTTTGAGCGTTTAATCCGCAATTTGTTTAAAACATGAAATTTTTATAAAAATCTTAATATTTTAAAACTCTTTTAAAAATAGGGTTTGTTTTTTTTTTTTCAAAATTTCCACTGATATTCGGAACTTACACCTTTTTTATTTTAAATGTTGTATTTTGAATTAAAATTTTAATTAGGAAAAATTTAATTTCAAGTTTAAATTCGAAGTGTTGAGAATATAATTTTGGCTTAAATAGCTCAAAATTATAACATTTGTAGAATAGGTTACACAAAGAAAGTCGAAAATTTTGCAAAAAATAAATTTTTGTCACGTGTTCCTTTAGTTAGTTTGGCCTTCCCCTATTGCACAGTTGCAAGGTCGGTACCTACACCTTAAGAATGCATCAGACAAAAAAAATCAGAGAGGGAGATCTTACGGGACATCACTAAATTACAGAGTTTGTCCAGTCACATATCCTAACGCTACCAAAGGACTATATGGATATTAAATACGATCTCAAAATTCGATATTTTATTTAAAGTGGAACACTTATCTGGTTCACAGAGAGCTCTAAGACGGATGAAAACATTGGCATTGGTGTATATGGCCCTAACTTCAGGGCATCACAACCCTACCATCTTTCAGGCCGAAGGACATGCCATAAATATGTGCACTCGTAAATGTCTTAAGAGACGCAATGGAGGCAGGCGCTAGAAGATTTTTTTATATTATATATTATTATATATATAGGCAACTCTTGGGGCTTTGAAGTCCTATACATTTAATTCTAATGGTTAGTACACACTCGTAACAAAATCACGGAACTCGTGTTTATAGACAAAGTTCTGCGGCTGTCTACAGATAAATGGAGAACAAATAGCTTGTTGTACTTCTCCCTGTGAACGAGCAGACATTCCATAGATTGCTGTCTTACTTATTATGGTGTCTCAGAAACTAGTTTAGAGGAATTGCCAATCTGTTGACGCCAGACAAAGTCTCTAGACTATTTTGAGACTTGTTTCAGACCATCTAGAGACAAAATCTTCGATTTGTCAATAGAGAGTCGTGCAATTTTATTTACAAGTGTGTACTAAACTTAAGATTAACTGGAAGTGCAAAAAGTAACTAAAGAAACTGAGAATAGGTAATAAATTGACCTTAATGTGGGTGCCAGGTCTGCCAAAGGACTAGAAGTAAATTATATAGCTGAAAACCTCGCGCAAAGAGAAGCTAAAGCACCATTTTGTGGACACGAACCATTCTTTGGTATTTCTTAAACCCATGTCTCAACGAAAATTTACAATGGCAAAAATGAGACAAATGAGCACCCTCTGAAGAAATACTCCAAGCCAAAGGCAAACAAAAAGGATTCTAGTTTATTATTCGCCAGAAAAGGCAAGAATGACTTTCGATTTGCCCAAGAACTGAAACTTATTACTGATCGTGTTATGTCACTGCCTCTCAAGATGCCACCTCAATAAAATGAGTAAAACGGGTAACAATCTACGTCGATTCTACGTTTTTTGGACAAGATAACCGAGCACATATTATGCAGCTGCTTCCTACTGAATTGAAAGATTTCCCAAGAATGGAAATAACACTTGCTAAAACTGTTAACTTAGCTTCAAGGAACATTCTCAACTTTCCGAAAAGTCTAAGAAATATTGGAATAGTTTAGATAAGGGTTACTCACAAGAAAACAAAGTGAAGAAAGGAAACTAAAAACCAAACTACCCCACATAAATCTGAAACTCATGATCAAGTTTTCTATGCAGTTATCCGTCTGTAAGTTGCGATGAAAAATTAAAACTAAGGTGGCCCAAGAATTTTTCCTGTTCTTTCGCGTGGAGGAAGTCGTTGGTATCAAATGGTATAGGTAATATTTCAATATAGCATACATAATCAATCTGAATCGGTTTAAAAGATCTGTGTTATAGAACTTGGCTGCTCTTCTTACAAAATTAAAGCGTTATTTCCGAACAGATTTAAATATGTTGGACACAAATCATTCTAAATCGAGAATGTATTTATCTTTCTTTACCAGTGCAACGAAATGATTGCCAAAGTAACAAATTATTATGCATAAGTCATTATTTGTTTGCTATTTATACGAAGCCGTGAAACATCTGTTAAGCATCAAGTAGTTCTATCAATATATTAATTTAGCTGATAGCTGGCTAAATTTCTTCCTAATATTTACAATTTTGGCAACATTTAATTTACTTCCAAATTTTTTGTCAAAAACTCAGAGGGACAGCAACCCAAGGGATATAAAAATATGGAAATATCGACAAATAAAGTATCTAAATTAATTCATAAGAATAAGACATTTTTCCATTTAATTTTAAAAAACGAAAATGCTATTCCTAGAAAATAAACGGAATATATAGTTCTGCTTGCACAAAAAATACTGTTTCATTACCAACATAACTAATGATAAACTCAGCATATAGTTTATGTACATATACATAGAATATTTGAAAATTTACCATTCATGCGAAATAAATGAATGAATTACTGAAGCAGTAATATGCAACAAAAATATATTAGCCGACTTCACTTTAAACAATGCGCAATGCACCTAATCAAAAAATGAGCTTTTTAAAGGTTTTTCCATACCATACTATATTTAAACCATATCTGAAGAGCAATAGATATGCTATGGAGCTTCTATCTCATGAGTCCTCTTTGGACAGCCAAATTGATACCAAAGACTATAATAGTAGCATCGCTTATTACATATAAAATGAAACGACATAACGAATAGAGCAAGATGGCGTTCAGTTTTCGAGTTGTAGTTCTTACCAATAGTGATCTTGCATGATTTTCTAATCCAGACGAGGTAAGCAGCGCCACCAGAAAAATATCTGGCGCCTTTTCATATCAAAGCTTGTGCACCCTCCTTTCTTCTTTACTAGCCGGTGACCGCAGAGAATTTTCAATGCTTTCTGGTGTCATTTCGAATTATTTATAACTTTTTATTATACGCCTTGATACCATCATACTTTGGTAAAGAAAAATGAGAAAGCAATTGACCTTAAAATTGTAAAGTAAAAACCAGGACCGACTACTTTCTGAAAAGAAAAGAAACAGAACAAATTATATTTGCTATCACTAAACTGAAATCTGGAAAGCAAACTACCAAAAATTACGCAGGCCTTGAGAGAAAAAGTTATCCTAACCCTTTTTTGGGATGCAAAAAAAGTTATTACTGTCATATACTTTTGATGAACCAACTTAAGTTTACTATCAGAAGCAAAAACTGAATAAGCGGTGTTCTTTTGCAAGGCAATTCTCAACATCTTTCTGCGGAGCACTGCGTAGTGCAGCGGCGACGAACATTCGAGATTTGAAATAAGTGTTCAAATATCAGGCGTTTCCAATTCGAATGACTTTCGAGCTCTTTCACACGTAGAGTCTTTCACATGGGGAACCTTTCGTCTCTGGTGCTAACCATTGCGTCCGCTGTTAAGTACAATGAATCAGATCACACCCGGACTATGTTCTAAAATCCCTGTTATGGACTTCGAAAACTCCCATCGAATAGTTAGTTACAATTGCGGTTCTTGTATGGCTCAATATTTGTGCCTCAAAGCTCGGGTCGGATCAGAGTTGTCACATTTTGTGCCGTAAAAATAGGAACGGCCATATATCCACCAACAAAAAAGCTCTTTGTACCCAAAATTTGTCTTAAACCTTTCTTATCGTATTAACAATATTTTCAATGACCAAAAAAGGCTCTATTCAGAACATTTTTTATAATCTATTTACAGTGCAGGGTACACAAGTCACATATAACAAACTTTAAAACTTTCGTTAGATCCGTAATTCATCTTAACCATTCCAATTGTGCATTAGATCATTTATATTTTATAAGAAAAAAAATGGTTTAGCAATATTACTCAAAATCCGGTATGCGGAATTCTGATCGAAACGCGGGACTTTGATGCTTATATAGGGATTATCCCGTTGAGGTGGATACTAATTAAATTAATTAACAGCTGGACCATAAAAACCGTCTTGACCTAACATTGGGGACCGAGAGCCATTGTCGCTCTTCTCGTGTGAATGTTCCATTCGTCTCTTTACATTTCGAGGAAGAGGCGCAATCCTTTTCCGGCTTGAGATACACGAGCCATGCACAACCACCCAGCTCAAACTGATCTTCTGATATTTCAATGACAAAATGTCGCAAGAGAAATCGGAGCAACACGAACAATGATGATTGACTGGAGTTCTACTTGTTCTGCCATTATTTCAAAATACTTTTTTTTTTGTTTTGTGTATTTGTCGATTGACCTTTTCTTCTGAAATATTTGCATTCTTAGAAATAAATGTCTGAAAAAGATAAGTGCTGTGTGTATTTTATTATTATTGTTTATGTAGCCGTGTCAGGGAGCGAATATCATACTTTTTTATATTAAATACAGTTAGTAATATTTGTTGTAACTTTTATTATTTTTTGCAAGTCACACACGTGAACGCCATATTATAATCATAATTGTCAACTCTGCCAACTGTTGTCAGGCATACCAACTTATAAAACATCTGCCCCTTTTACATGAAAACTAATACTAGTAAAAAACATAATCCTTATATTTAGAAAGCATTCTTCTCATTCGACTAAATCTAGATTTTTCACACTTGGCAGTTTATGGTATCACTGCACTAGCACTATTTTCAGCGTCTGTTTTGCCACAATTGATATTATCATCTTAGTATAATTTACACAGTTAAAATTCGGTTTATGCACAGATTTTCTTAAATGTCCACTATTTCTACGATACAATTTATTTGGTTTATCACATACAACATCAACTAGGTCCATCTAACTTGGACTGAATTTTAGCACGAACCCAATCTTTATCTTTTTTCATTACTACATTTTGCTCCTCTGAAAATAAAGCCCTATTTTGTGCTGTTTTGTCATAATAGTACTTTTTTTGTTCAATTTTTTGTTGTATGTTCCTGTTTAAATTGTTAACATTGGGCAGCAAGATTTTTGTTATCATCGAAATTTGTAACCTGAGCCCTCTACTCATTAATAATTGAGCTGGAGAAAAATCGAGACCACTCACTGGAGTGTCCCGATAATTAAATAAATAAACTCAATGCTAAATCTTTAATTTTTCTTAAAATACCTTTTGCAATACCTACTGCTTTTTCAGCAAGCCCATTAGATTTTGGATAATGAGGGCTATTCGTTTTTAAACAAAAACTCCACTTTTTAGCAAAGTTTCTAAAATTGTAAGAATTAAATGGCATATTGTTTTACACAAATTCTTCTGTTACTCTATGTGTAACAAAAACCACCTTGAGTTTTTCAATAATAACTTCTGCAGTTTTATTCTCAAAGGGAATGACTTTAAACCATTGAGAAAAATAGTCTACTAAAACTGTATATGATTTACCAGCGAATTCAAGTATGTCACTTGCTACCTTTGCAAATAACCTGCCTGGAGAATCTTATGACTTATCATAGGTTTTTTAATATTTTCTCGCCGATACTGCTCCCGTTCACAAATTTTACATTCAGTTATAAAATTTTCAATGTCTTTTGACATATTTGTCCAAAACAAATGTACTTTCGCTCTACTTCGTGTTTTAGTTATACCCATATGATTTTGATGCAATAATGTTAACATATCAGTTATTAATGTTTTTGGAATAACAAGTCGATCATTTAAAAATAATAATCCATTTGACAAGACAAATTCGTCTTTATAAGACTAGTATTTTTTAAAATTTTGTGGAACATGTTTATAATTAATTGGCCAACCATTTTCAATAAACTTTTTTAATTCTACAAACTCTAAATCTTTAGCTGTTTCTTCTACAAATTGTTTTTGTTTTTCAGGAGTAATTGTCAGGTGCTTTTTTACAGAATGAACTACCTCGATTAATTCACTATCATCTTCTACTTTACCTTTGATGTAGGAACGCGATAATAAATCTGCTATTTGTAACAGTTTTCCTTGTCGATATTCTAATTTCTAATTTAAATTTGTATTTAAATAGTTTTAATTTCATGCGCTGCAACCTAGGAGATGATATTTGTGATAAATCTTTTTTCATTATACCTAAAAGAGGCTTATGGTCTGTGACTATTGTGACATTTTTACGATAAATAAAATAATGAAACCTTTGTGAAGCAAATACAACACCCAACATTTCATTTTCTATTTGGGAGAATTTTTCCTCTGATTCTCTTAAACTTCTTAATGTAAAATATATTGGTCTTCCTTGTTGTAACAAAGATGTGTAATAGATGTTGTAATGAAGCACATCCTAATCCATTTTGATAAGCATCTGTATCAATAACTATTTCTTTAGTTCTATCAAAAAAGGCAGGTTCTGAATTTATTATGCTCTTTAACTTGTTGAAAGCTACTTCATGACACGGTAACCATTGAAAATATACACCTTTTTTCAATAGTTCTCGTAAAGGACTAGAAATAGTCAAAAAATTTGGAATAAATCTATGTAAATAGTTAAACATACCTAAAATACGTTGTAATTCTTTGACGCACGACGGGGTTTCGGAAACGTTAATAACTTTTATTCTTTGTTAGGTTTAACTCCTTCTTACAAAAAATATGTTTTAGATACTTGACTCTAATTTATATTGCAATTTATTTGCATTAAATTTGATATTTAAATGTTTGCTCTTTCCATAACTTTCATCAAGATAAAATTATGTTTCTCTTCAGAATTTACCGCAATTAATAAGCCATCAAAATACATAGGTACTTCTTTAATATCTGCTCTATTCTGCTCTATAACTTTTTGAAAATTCTCTGGAGCCACTGCGATGCCAAGTGGCATGCGCAGAAACTTATAACACCCAAACGAAGTGCTAAATGTACCTAGATTACTAGATTTTGCTGATAATTCACACTGATAATATCCATCTTTAAGATCTAATATTGTAAAATATTGTTTACCAGATAGATTTGAGGTGATGTCTTCTAATGTTGCGATTTCATAAAAACTTCTTTGAATTGCTTTATCTCTCGCGGATCTAGGCATAACCTCGAAGTTCCATATGACTTTTCTATTATTATTAAATGACTAATCCATCCCTCCGGACTTTCTACCTTTTCTATAATTTGTAACTTTCCCAAACTATCTAATTTTGCTTTTATTTTACATTTTAAATTTAAACGAACTCTACGAACTGGTTTTGCAACAGGTGTCCAGTTTGGTTTTAATTTTAATTCACAATTTTCAGAAAATTTGCCAAGATCTTTAAAATTTACATCATACTTATCTAAAAACTTTTATTTCCATTTTCTTTCTTAACAATTTTATTATTTTTTGCATTATTTACTTCAAGAACAGCACTTACTTTATTTATTATTCCTAACTTTTCACATTTTTTTAGACCTAATATAGAAATTGAGTTTACATTTGCAATTAAGAACTTTAAATTTTCTTTTTTATCATTAAATTTACAATCTAATGATACACACCCTGTTGGTTTAATTTTAAACCCTCCATAAGTTTGCAAAATTACATTGCTTTCATATTTCTTGATTTCTCTAAAATTTTCCTCAACAATACTACTTGCTAAAATATTTACCACAGCCCCAGAATCTATTTTAAATCTAACACACTTCTTATTTACTTTAACATTTTCATACTATGCAAATATTTCATTGACATAAACGATCTCTTTGTTACATTTAATGTACTAATACTTAAACTTTCTTCTTCACTTACCACCTGTTTATTTTCTTCGCTTACTTCCCTTACATTTTTAGCTCTGAATGCAATTTCTGAAAGGTTATACAGTCCACATGGCTTACATTTTTTCCCAAAAGCGTTACATTCTCTCGGACCATGATGTGACCTACACCTACAGCATACAAATTTATTTTGAATACCATTTTCTTTTCTCTTTTCTTTCTTTTCAGAGTCCCGATTTTTCATGTTCATCATTTTCTTCTGTTGTAATGAACCTTTTCTCTTCTGAATTGCATTTACATTATCTTCCTGTACCTTTTGAATTTGCTTCTTTGTTATTCCAGCTGATCGTCACTAATTTTCTGCTTTTATCGAATCCAAGTTTTCCTTTCCTAATAATCTTTCTTGTAAACTTTTATCATTAATTCCAAGCACAATTCTGTCCCTTATCAATGATTCCTTTTGATCTTTAAATTCACATGATACAGATAATTTTTTAAGATCTCTTAAGAAGTGATCTAGTGCTTTCATCTTATTTATGACTGAAAAATTTGAATGTCTCGTATACAATATTTTTCTTGGCATTCAGATATTTTTTAAATTTCTGTATTACTTTTGCTTAATCATCTCGTCGATTTTCTATTAAGCTCAAAGTATCAAATACATGGACACCTTCCTCTCCTATTAGGTTTTAAAAGGTTTATCAGTTTTTTTACTGGTTATTAGGTAAATCTCAAAATATTGCTTGAATTTTTTAAAATTCTCAGCTAAATTACCTTCGATCCATAACGCTGTTGGCATTCTATATATACTCCATTTTCTTCTTTTTGTGATTGTCCAAATTTACATTTACACTTAACTTTTAAGAAGACTGCGCCATATTTTATTATTATTGTTTATGTTGTCGTGTCAGGGAGCGAATCTCATACTTATTGATATTAAATACACCGAGTAATATTTGTTGTAACTTTTATTATTTTTTGCAAGTCACACACATGAATAGGGATGCAGACGATAGTTCGATGTTTTGAAAACATTGATGTATCGTTTGTGAACATCGATGCTAAAGCAAAAGAGATATCGATACATCGTTTAGTTTATAAACGATCTTCGAAAAATCGATGTATCGCATCGGGACAGAATTAGTGTCACCTGTCGCATAAAACTGATGAGACAAAGGACCACACAATAACTAGTCACCCGGTGGCAGCAGTGCATATTTAACAAATTGATGCTCAATTTATATGTCGTAGATATACAAACAGTAAAATTATGTGAAAATTAATAGTTAAGATGTTTTTAATATGCAATCCCTGAAAACGCCTAAATTTTGAAAGAAAAATGTAAATATTTAAAAAAGTTTTGTAAGTATTAACTTTGAAAAGTCGAAAACATAAACTGAATTCCTTAAAATTTTGATTTTAAATTCACAATTATTTGTTATACAGGTTGAACCAAATTTGATTTCCACTACAGGAATCTCGTAAACTGATAGAGATACAAGGAAGCTTAAATAGGCAAAGTAGTTCAGAATTTAATGCCTAATAATATTTCGTTGAGAAAACAATTGAATTCCAATCGTCTTGATTTTATTTGGAAAAAACTAAAAATCGCCATTTTCAACAATCAGCTGTAACTTGTTTATTTAAAATCCGATTTAAAAAAATCAAAAAAATCCTATTAGCTCTTTTTCAAGGTCTTTTCATCGATATAAGTTATTTTTTCCTAATTTAACTGTTTTCAAGAAAATCATATCAACTTCGATATTTCTCATACACGCTATATTGAATTTTACTATTTTCGAATTCAGCATATTATTTTGATTAATTTGATATATAACATGCCATACTTCAAAAGTGACAAAGTAGATTAAATGAAATAATTTTTTATTTCCAAACAAAAAATTATAGTAGGCGTTGCTAATGCCATATCTTTTAATAATTAAAATACAGTAACATAATTACGTAACAATAATTATTGAAAAACCAAAACTATTATAACAAGCTGTGCAATATTGAAACAAATATTAGTATAATCATAACATACATACACTCCTTTAAATGGCGGAATTCTATGAAAACGTGAAGATGTTCTACAAATGTTGCCGCCAATTTAAAAAAAATTCTTTTAACCTTGAATACCTACTTGTGTAACGTGAAATATCTAACAAACTAACATTAGAAAGAACTCTCATAGTTATGCACATTATCCGTCTTAGAAACTTAACTTCTAGAGAAGTATAGAACGCACACTTGGGTTGAGCATGGGAAAGTCGCTCCTACTAAAATGCTTAGAATGTTCAGAGAATTACGACATTCGAAGGGAATCATGCACATCACGAGTATTTATAAATATTTCAATACACCATAGTTTGTTACAATATTTTTGATTTTTTAATAATAACTATTGCTTTTTTAGGGACTGTATTTTTTATTATTAAGAGCTACAGCGATTGCATTAACTACTATGATTTATTTTTTTTAAATAATAAACTTATCTTATTTAACCCACTTTGCTACATTTGACATTTGCCACGACATACATCAAATTAAACAAAAAATCAGCTTAATTCGAAAATGAAAAAATTCAATATGGCTTCCATGAGAAATAACAAAGTTTGTATAATTTTCTCAGAAACAGCTAAATTTAGAAAAAATTAACGCACGCCAATAAAAAGGCCCTAAAAAACAACTAATTACAGGAGACTCCCGCTAAACTTGAGCTCACCGTACTGGATCGACCGTTAAAGTTGCTACTCCACGTAATCCCTACCATTGTCGAAAAATATATATTTTTTATTGCTCCTTGCGCAGTTGAATGGGTTATTCAAAAGTGGCGCTAAAACTCGGAAGTCCAATTCGTTGTTCGAAAATTAGAGTGGGGGAATATCCGCGCAACTTTAATGATCGTATCCTGACAACTTTAATGAGTATGCAACTTTAACGGGCGCAACTTTAGCGAAAGTCGACTGTACAGTTTTTGATTTATTTTCGATCAGACTTCAAATAAACAAGATGCGGCTGATTATTAAAAATGGCGATTTTCAGTTTTTTCCAAATAAAATGAAGACGAATTGAAATTCAATTGTTTTTTCATCGGAATATTTTTGGGCATTAAATTCTGCACTACTTTGCCCATTTAAGCTTCCTTGTGTCTCTAATGGTTTCCGAGTTCCCTGTAGTGGAAATGAAATTTGGTTCAACCTGTACAATTAATATTTCTTATATTAAATTTTGGAGCCAAAAGAAAATTCTTATCTTTATGAAGATTTCAGGTTTAAACTTCAAATTTTTAATTCCTTTAGGACAACTCTCTTTACATAAATTTCCTTTTTTTCGAACTTCTAATTTTGTTAATTCAAAATCTCTAGAAAAAAGTCGAAATTTTCAGAAAAAAACATTTTTAAAAATACACCAATATTTAAGTTAAAAATGAAAAATTCCAAACTAAAACCAGAAACAGTATTCTCCTAACCTAAAATATGGAATATTTTAGAAGTTGTCAGTTTTTGAGCAAGCAAATCAGCTACTACCAGAAATTAGAAATTCTTATCAAAATTCCATATTTAAACTTGAAAATTTCAAATTTTGTAATTCCGAATTCTCTAAGAAACCTTGAATCTTTCCTGAAATTTTGCATTAAACCAAATTTTATTTTTGTACATTTTAGGTTTTTCCTAAAATTTGAACTTTTTTTCCCTAATCCGAACTTAAATTTTTATCGAAAATTTGAAAATTTTTTATAAATATTTAAAATCAAAGTAAATTTTTTAAAATTTTGAGTTAAACTTTTAAATGATAAGGTTTTTCTCCAATGTATGTCTGTAATTTCAAAATATCTACCTTGTACGAAAATTTTAATCTTCAAACGTATTCTTCGACTCAAAACGCTTTTTTACAACATTAGAATTTTACAAAATATCCACTTTTTTGGGAAGCTCGATTTATTATTGAAAATTTGAACTTTTTATAAAAATGTCGATATTATTTAAAATTTCGACTATTAACAATTTTGATATTTTCCCCGAATTCATGTGCCTTTCAAACTGTTTATTTTTCCGAAAATTTGAAGTTTTTTAAGAATTTTGTTTCTTAAAATATTTTCTCTTTCTAAAAATTAGTAAAACTTTTTTTTTTTACTTTTTGAAAAAGTTAATTTTTTTTTGAAATTTCGATGTTTTTTTAAGAAAATTTACCATTTTTAAAAAATTCTACTTTTAATTTCTTAAAAATGTTAATTTCTTTTTAAAAATTGTGTGTTTTTCTTTAAATTTCGACATTTTTAAAATCTCTTTAGTTTTTAAGAACCCAAAATTTGTAATTTTTGAATTTTTGTTAAAAATTTTGATGTTTTTTATTTGTCGATTATTTTTTTAAATTCTGACATGTTAAAATTTCAACTGTTTTGAAAATTCGGATTTTTTCAAATCACATTGGTTTAAAATCTCAGCTATTTTTTAAATTTTTGGCTTTCTGAAAATTTCGAATTTTGTTTTTTAAATCCTTATTTTTCAGAATTACATTTTTTTAATTAAATTAGAACGACTTTTAAAAAAGTTTGGCTTCTTTGAAAATTTCGTTTTATAACAAAAATTTGAAATTTTCTTACAAATTTCAGCATCTTTTGAAATTTATCTATTGTCTTGAAAATTTTGACTTTTTTAAAAATTTCGATTTTTCTTTTGAACATTTCGATATTTTTCAATTTTTGACATTATTTCAAAATTTTGTCCTTTTGAAATACTGGCTCTTTTACCTTTTTTAAAAATCTTTACTTTGGTCAAAATTACGATTTATTTTCAAATTACTTCAAAAATTTCACATTTCTTTGAAAATTGGATTTTTTCAAATTTCTTTTTTTATAAAGTTTAACATTTATACAAAATTTTGCCGGACTTTTTTAAAGAGTTTTATTGCAACTTTTTTTGAAAAACCAGATGTTTGTTGAAAATTATATTTTCGTATGAAAATTTCAACATTTTTCAAAATCCAAGCTCTTTTTAAAGTTCCTTAAAATTTTAAGTTCTCTTTCAAAATCTGGGTTATTTAAAAAATTTTGACATTTTAAAAATTAGTTTATTTTTTAAAATTATTTTTATAATTTTCAGCTTTTCTCGAAATTTTAAGTTTTTTCTTTAAATCCCGAGTTTAACCTTGGTTTTTTATTTAATATTCGAGCATTTTTTATAAATATTTGAGATTAAAGTGCGAATTTTTAAAATTTTCAGTTTAACTTTTAGATGTTGAAGTTTTTTTCCAACGTAGGGCTGTTATCTCAAAATGTCTACTTTTTTTGAAAATTTTAATCCTCAAATAATTTTCGTTTCAAAAAACGTAGATTTTGTATTTCAAATCAAAATTTTGGGGAAAAAATAAGTTAAAAAAATATAGAAGTAAATTCGGAAGGAAAATATTTGTCATTTCATAACAAATAATTAAATAAATTGGACGCAGAAAGGCCATCAATTTGAAAAAAAAAATGTTTTATAAACTTGGGTCTAAAAGGCGAATTTTCAAGTTTCTGCTCGAAATTTCGGCTATAATCTTGAAATATTAACTTTCTTCCAAGGTTAGGGTCAAAATTTCAACTTTAATTTTGACTTCAATGTAGAAATTTTAAGAAAAAAGTCGAAATTTTGAGAAAAAATTCGAAATTTTGCAAATTAAAATACTGCCAACTGTTAATATCGTATGGCTAATCTAAGTTACGTGTGTCGAAAGTTCGAGATTCAAGTCGACATTTTGACTTTAATCTCGGATTTCTAGAAAAAAGTCGAAATTTGGAAAATGCAAAATTTTGAAAAAAGTCGAATTTTCGAGAAAAAAGTCGAAATTTTAAGATTAGAGTCGAAATTTTAGGTGTAATCCCGAATTTCAAAAAAAAAATTTTTTAATTACCGTTCTTTCTACACCTTCCTAATTTTGACATGTTAAACTCAGAATTAAATATTTAAAAAATATCGGAAAAACATCGATGTATCATTACCGAATACCGATGTTTGAGGCATCGATGTTTCGTTGAGAAAAATATCGATGTTCAAATATCGATGTTTTTTTTTTTGAACGATGTTGCATCCCTACACATGAACGCCATATTCTAATAATAATTGTCAACTCTGTCAGCTGCCGTCAGGCATATCAACTTATAAAACAATGTGTCAAAAACAATTTAGTGTTATTTATAATTTAGCGAAACATATGCGAAATATGCAGATGAGTAATTCTAATTAAACTAATCTCCTCTGAATGTAACTAATTTCTGTTAGGAATTTCGATTTCAACGGTAATGTCCCAATTCTATATTATTTTTCTCGCGTTGCTCCTAACCCCAGGTCGATAGAAAAATCACGACATTTGAGAATGAAAGTATTATTTCAATACTAAAACAATCAGTGGCGGCCGGTGACTTTTTGACAGGGGGTGCGCAAATGTAAAAAATGTTATTAGCTTGAATTTAGGTTATGTTACTGGAAAATCGTGGGAAGGTATTAAATTTAGGGGAAAAATGTGATACTCTAAATAAACATTGACGACTAAAAAAAATTACACAGTCATGGGGACTGCTGACAGAAGAGAAAATTTATTTTCAAATTAATTATTGTGTAAAAAATTAAAATTTCATCATTTATAAATTAAAATGAGGATCATAAGGGAGCATACCGCCCCCACACCCTTAAAGCTCGTTAAAATTTATATTTTTGTCAACCAGCAGTATAGAGCAATGAGTAAAGGCAACTGATTTTGCTTGAGAGGCTGATAGGTTGCGAGTTTAAACTCCGGTGTTCATGAATTTTTTAATTCTTTTAAACCTCTTATTGACAGCTACATAATACTGTTAACATTAGAACCTGTTGATAACGCAAATTAGCGTGATGGCGATGCGAAACATAAGTTTTCCCCATATTAAAATCGCTCAACGCGCCTAAAGAATGTTTCACTTCAAAAAAGAGGTGGTATTTATAATAATATTTTTATGAACTAAAATTAATTAACATCCATTTAAAGCTGGCAATGTTAAAGTGCAGTTGGTTATTGTGAAAATATTTTATTTTAGTGCAATACATTTTTTATATTTAAGTGCAGTAATTTTTAAGTTTATTTGACCCAATTTTAAAGTTTATTTAAAACCATTTGTACCGAGGCGGTGCGGCGCACTGCGCTAGCATGGTATTCTGTGGTTTATTTCTAATTGAATCGCCTTATCGCGTGGATGCCGTTAATAGGCAACGGCAGCCACGCTAGGAACATATTTCCGAGCGCACCAACTTATTTAAATTTCTTCATAATAGAATAGAACGTATGCGTAGTTTATTCTAAGTCACTTACAAGTACAATTTAATTAAGGTACTATTATTTGTTGCTTAAAAATGTGGTAAATTATATTCTTTTGCATTAACGAGAAAACAATAAATCACTCATTTCACGAGGTGCACGGGCTGCTGCGCACTTTAGGATCAGCCGCCACTAAAAAAAAATTCAACTTTCAACCCAAAAAATACAGTCATTCTAAAATTCGTACTTTCTAAAAATTCTTTATTAAATCTGCCGATATTTTTTTGAAATTTTTAGTTAAATCCTGACTTGTTTTACGTTTACAGTTAAACTCTCAGAACTTCGCCTCCTTTTGCAGATTTTTGGACTGATTTTAGTTTTCCAGTTTTCACCCTAAAAGTTGAAATGGTTTCAAATTCATAAAAATGTTTATTTCAAGAGTTTTTCGTTTCAAAATATTGAAATTTTTTCGAAAGTTTATATTTTTAACTTTTCATTTAAAGATTTTGGTCAAAGTTTTGATATTAAACTTGACATGCGACATATCAGATTATTCAGAAAATTTTATTAAATCTAAAAAAATTCCAATCAAATTCCATATGTAATAAAGAACAAAGTGCTACGTTATAATTTTCTCAGAAATTATCCAACAAGAAAAATAATTAACTACACCAATGTAAATTCTTTCAGAAACAAGCGAAAATGATTTTCAATTTTTTCCAATCGGAATACAAATAAAGAAGTTACAGCAGATGTTAAAAAATGAAGTTGTTCACTTCTTTTTTCATAAAATCCAAATAAGCCGGTATTCAATTGTTTTCTTAATAATATATTGATGGGTATAACATTCCGCAGTACTTTGCCCATTTAAACGACTTGCTATCTCCACTAATAACGAAAATACCCATGTTATTTCATGATGCGATTACTAAAGTTAGCTACAGGGTCATGATGATAAGTCACGTCCAGTGGAACAAACACATCGTCATAATAGTATGAGCAAAGCAATTAGCAATCTGATCTTTAAAAGGAAAAGCCTCTGCTCGTGTTGTTTCGATTTCGTTTGCATCATTTTGCCATATGAAATATCAATAGATCAGTGTCGGCTTGGCGCTTGTACCCATACCGGCCTTCAGTCGCGCGCCCTAAAGGCCCATGCTTTCTATGTGAAAGCTCCATTGTTCTCTTTGCATTTCAATCTTGTGAGCCTTCTTCTTGCTCGCGAAGACGAGCCTGACTCTGCCTGACAGAGACGTTATGATGTACAGAAAGTAGTAGGGGACTACGACTATTTGAGTCTGGCAATTGACATAGGTGTAATAAAAAAGAAATAATTTCCAAAATTGTATTTATTTGCGTTGAATTATTATTTTAGTTACAACTTCTATTTGGCTTGAAGAACAATCTTCTTTCTTGCTCCATTGTGTATAATGTCAAGAGATAATGGGTGCTGTTTTGAAAGATTGTATAAATCAGCAGGCACTCTTGCTGGAACTCCATTTATGTGTGTTATTATATCACCAGCTTCTAGGCCACAACTAAAAGTAAAATAACAGAGTTGTTCCGGTATAAGTATATACAGGGGGTTAAGGTAATGAGGGCCAGTATGGCAATTTCAAAAACAAGAAAAAATACAAATTTGGTTAAATGGGGAAAAAGATGCGCAAATGAAAGACGCCTAGAAACATTTCATGTAATTTTTACTTACTTAAAAAAATGCGAATTTGCATATTTTTATTTTATTTTTTTCTGTCTTGTTACCGAAATCAATTTAAAAATTGTTCCCAAGATATTTTAAATGCTGCTCTGGAAGCGTCTCCAAGTTTATCTTATGTGAAACTGTGTTAAATCAACAGTAAGGCCGTTTTTAGAGTCACGCGGGTGGCACCCGTTTGTTTGCAGCGACGCACCCGCGTGCGGCCACCCGTTCCATTCTAAATAATTTGCTGCACCCGCGCGCGGGTAACGGGTGCTACCCGCGTGACTCTAAAAACGGCCTAAAGTTTGATATGTAGTAAATGTAATCTAAACGATTTTGAATTCAGTAAAATAGCACATTATCAGCAAAATGCAAAATTATATTACAGGTATTTTCTTTGAGATGCTTAAGATCTTTTAGATGTTTTAATAAAAGTGTTTGTTTTTGAAATTAGTTTAAAAAAATTAAAGGAATAGCTGATTTATATTCTATTAATATTGCGGAAAAGTCGTTGGGTGATTTGCTTTTTTATATGAACATCTGATAACAACGAAATGCAAAAGAATGTTACGCGTAAATAAAAAAAGGGGAAATCGCCAGATGGATGTAAACGTTGATATCAACGCTGCAAGTAATGAATTAAATTCGCTGTTGTGGGTGCAAGTGTTAAAAGTGGTTAATACTCGAGAATTATTTCTCAACGTTTTATTTTATCTGACCCTCTGTGATACGATGGAAACTTTTTAAACCATGTTTACTTTACCAACGAATCATCACTTTTTTCATGCGCCTAACAGGTTTAAAATAGTTCGGAAAAGAGGCACTCGAGTATTATTGGAAGTACACTGCACCTATTCTGAATGTGGGCTATCGTTGACATATGCTGCAAAATTAAATAAACCAGTGCGTCGTATCATTATTTATTTTGTAGAATTAATATTTTAATTTGAGTCGTTTGTGTTTTGTTTCATTTGCATTTTGCTTTTCATCAGGCCGATTAATTAACGAAACAAAAAAATGTAAAAAGTTTTAAGTGTATGAAAATACAAATACTTATTCGTCAAAATAACTAGTAGAGATTTGTTGCCCATTAATTAGCGATGTTTCGCCCTCGCCACTTCGGCTTATCATTGCAGCTGGTGAGTGGATCATAACGTGATAAGCGTTTGTTGCTGTAAAGGCAAAACAGAGGAAACTTTAGCGGGTGCTTAGGTTTGAAAAAAAAATACGCGCGGGCGACGCGTGCAACCCGTGTGACTCTAAAAACGGCCTTAATGTGGTCAGTAGCGACGGGCTTTTGGTGGTGAATGGGATAATTTGGGTCTATTTTGAAAAGTCGAATTTTTTTTTTTTTTCGATTTTCTGTCTTTACTAAGCCTTTCGAACACGTAGTTAAAGTTAATGCCATTATGACTGAATTACCCTTTATTAATGTTCATACAGTAGTTTTTAGTAGAAAAAATATATGCTCTAGTTCCATTAGTGGTGTCCGTGTTAACATGTCCTCCCTGACATTTGTCTAGCATGATAGATTAACAAAGCTATTACGTTACTTTCGGTACAGAACTCTCTTAAAATATCTACTTCAGTTTATATACCAGAGTTGACATTTATTTCCATAGCCTACTCAACTAATTTCCCATCTATTTTCGATGTCTAATATAATAAGTTTAAGATCTCATACCTCAGTTACTATTCATCCTAACAAAAAATTTATAATAATCATTTTTATTCTAAATTCCATTATATTTCATAAAAACATAAAATATACAGGGTTTTCCATTTAAAAAATTATAACTTTGTGATAAAATTCAAAAACGCGAAATTCAATTGCTTTTTGTCACCATAATAACTATCGTTCAAAAATATACAGCTTTGCAAATCTAACCGAAGTTGTATTTTTAATAATAAGAAGTTTAGGAATTGTGGCGAGTTTATTATGAACCCCCTGTGTAATTAGGAAACTTATAAATTGGCAAGCCCCAAGTTTGCCAGGAAATAATGTGCGCACAAAAACAATGTTAACCACAACAATTTTCGTACAAATTGCCTTGTTAATAAACTTTACAAAACATGTTTTGTTTAAAACCAAGCATCACACTTGAAATTTGGGGATAGAGGGCTTAGTAATCTAATAACTTAATCTTTTGTTTGGACTAAGTTAAACATAGGAGCTGAAAATAAAAACAATATTAACTTTACTAAGCTTTAGTAGTCGTGCTTATTGCTTTCCGATTTCGTAGATTTATCGCAATTTATTTATTATGTGTAAATCAAACTAAATATGTTAGTTTGAATGTGATGCAGGCTTTGCTATTCGCAAGTATGAACTTTACATTGACCTATTATTAAAAATTTGATTTAATAATGGTCCAATTTTAGACAACAAATAAACAAGAGATATTTTGAGAACATAAAAGTAAACGAAGCTTGCTTTAAGAAAAACAGACCAAATTTAAGTCGGATATTAAATTCCGATGTATGTAAGTGTTTCAGAAATAAGGAAAGAATCAGCCCAACGTAGTTACTGGATATGTTCGTAAAAATAATATCTAGTCAGCTAGCACTCAACTGATTTAGATCATTTTAAACTAATAAAAATACTTTTGCCCAGCACTAAATTATTTATGAAATACTCACCAACCTCAACAGTAAATTAATGAAGGGGGCTTTGGAGGCTGAAGCCGCTTAGCCCCATTACCTAGGGACATTTAAGAACTTATGAGACATTTTTCAAATCGAAAATACATTTCTTTTTATTAGGTTTCTTTTTTATTAAGAGATTTCAATTTGATTAATTTGATGATAAGCTATACCAACTTTGCAGTTTAAAAAATTAATATTATCAACAAAGCGAAAGGAAAGATATTCTGAGGACCAATATAAATTTCTTTTAAATGAAAGGAAAGCATTCAGAATAGAGACATTTTTAGTAATTACCAACTTGATTTTGAATTACAGAACAGAAAAGAAGTAATGTCCATTCCAAAATTACGGACCTGTTTGGTTTATTAGGAAAACTAAAGAATGCACATATACAGTGGGTGGCCAAATTATTAGAAACATTTGCAATTTTACAAATTTTCCGAATTTTCCGAAACGCAAATTAACTCAGTTAATTATACTAAATGATATACAGGATGGACTGTAAGTAATGGTACATAGAGCAAGAGTAGATTTTTCGTATAAAAATAACGTGATTTAGCCTCATTTACCTTATACCAAAAGTTGATATTAACAGAGATGCAGGGTGTTAAAGTTGAAAAAAAAATTGTGATTTTTTCGCATAATTGATGAACACATTTCACTATAGACAAGAAATTTGGCATAGGGGGTTTCTTTGGTCAAGAAATTCTAATTTGCTAACAGATTGTCAGTAACTCATAGGGGGCGTCACCTGCGCTACCTTGTATTATTCTAAAGCATCATAATTTTTTGTGCCTTCATGTACACTTATTTTAAATAGATATTTTTATTAACCTACATTTTTTTCGTAAAAAAAGGAATACTTTCTAAATATTGATACAAGCAACCGTTTTCAAGATATTTGCCTTCAAAGTTTGCCGCACGTTTATTTTAAGTTATGTAAATGTGAATTTTTCGCAATAAGTTTTAAAATAAAAGTAATAAAACTAACCCTAAAATAGTTTCTAATAAATATTACTCTACTGACATTATTATTAAACATATTTTTTAAATTTCTAAAGCAAATTTAAATAAAATACCACAAAAATATTTATTTTCAAAAATAAGTATGTGGGAAATGACCTTTTTCATGTAAAGGGATTGTAAACAATAAAAAATCTAGCTGTCTTTTATTAAAATTCATCTCCAAATATCTGCTTTGACTACCCAGACTATTAAAATTTTCTTGTGCGGACTCAGAGATCATATCCCACATCTCTATGTTAGAAAATAAATTACGTCTTAAATTTTTGGATTTTCTTTATTGAGATTTTCAAAATTTAGGTAATAATATTATCAGCCAAGTAATATTAGACAAAAATTAGTTTTAAAGCTGTCTTATGATTACTTTTTTTTCAAGCCTACTTCTACAATTTAATATCTTAGTAATTTAAAACCAAAGCTCGTCAAGCTTTAAAGGCAAATATCTTGGAAAGGGTTGCTCGTATCAACTTTCAGAAAGTACACCCTTTTTACGTAAAAGAGATGGGGAAATAAAATAACCTATTTAAAATTAATATACGTGGGTGCACAAAAAAGTTATGATGATTTAGAGATATGGAAGATAGCGCAGGTAGCGCCTCCTAGCAGCTATTGATAATAGGTTGGCAAATTAGAATTTATCGACTTAAGAAACTTTTAGGTGTTAAATTTGGTGCCTATATTACAATTTATTACATAACTATAAGAAAAAATCGAATTTTTTTTGCAACTTTGACAGCGCATATCTCTGTTAATGCAACGTTTGGTATAAGGAAATTGTAGTTAAATCACATTATTTTTATTGGAAAAATCTACCATTGCTATGTGTACCATTACTTATGATCCACCCTGTATAATAGTGATGTAACGAATACTCGAATTCGCGAATATTTGCATGATTTTTAATATTCGCATTCGCAAAAAATTATGCAAATATAATCCGAAAGTATTTGGCAATAAAACGGGAAATTATTTAGGGAATAATAATGCAACTGCTAAGGCAGGGTTTCTTAAACTGGGGTTCATGGACCCTTGACGTATCTATATCATGAGTGTACCTAACAACCTAATAAAAAGTATTTTTTAATGTCCTCTTTTTTCCTTTCTTTCTTTTTTCTTCATTTTTTTTCTTTTCCTATAAGTTAGAATAGGATACTAGGGCGCTTGTTCTTCCCTGGTTCATAGAACCAATTGAAATTTTATAGTCTCACCTGCGGGACCCTTTGTCGAAAATTTGCATGTGTTCATGTGTAAAAATTACAACCTATTCTTGTTTAAGAAGGCGGTTCATCGCCATCTATCCTTGTTTCCGTATCCTACCCGCAGTGTTTTAAAGGCATAATGGGGTTACACTTTGCGAGTGGATTAAACTTTAAAAAAATATATATATATATATCTAGAAACTTTCGTCTTCCGTCTTTTTTCACAAAGTTTCTCTTTTTCTTTGAAATTTATTTTAAAGTTCGAGTTCTTTTACCCAAATCTGACTTTCTTAAAATTCGTCTTTTTTTTTTCTTCAAAATTTTGTCATTTTTCTAAATTTGGCTTTTTATGAACATTCCAATTTTTTTAAAGTTTTCTTTCTACAAATTTCAACTTTTTATCAAACTTTGCCTTTTTCTCGAAATTTAATAGATCTGTTAATAAAAAAGTAAAATATTTAAAATAATACTTACTTGGAAATTTTAAAAATATATTTTGAAAATGTTGAATTTTTGTAAAAAGACAGGAATCCCAGAAAACTTAAATTCCAACTTGTTTTTCAAAATCTCGACTATTATCTCAATAGCTGATATTTTTTGACACCTTGGAAGAAGGTAGCTTGTCTTTCACTCGCCGTTAAAAAATAAATACTGAGTCGAGAAATTTCGACTCTTTTGTTTTAAATATCGACTTTTTCCTAAAATTTTTCTCAAAATTCGCTCCTTTTTTTGAAGTTTTGTCAAAATTTGACTTTTTTCTCGAAATTTCTATCTTTTTCTTAGAAAGCTGATATTTTCCTCAAAATTTTTATTTTTTTTCGAAATTTGTTTGGGTATTTGAAACCTCTGATTTTTACCTCGAAAAACTTTTTTTACTCCAAATTTTGATATTTTTGGAATGTTTGCAAAAGTTCGGGTATTATATTAAATTTGATTCCTGAAAATTTCGACCTTATTCCAAAACTGGTTTTTTTTATTATAATTCGTGAGTATAAAGCTATACATTTTTTTAAAGAAAATTTCTCTCAAGAGCATTTTTCAAAGAGTATGATTATTTCCAGATGGAAAAGACTAATTATATTCTTCCAATCAAATTTTCGGAAGTTTCTGAAGAATACTACCTACCCTTAAAAAAAATTATCAGCTTAAACTCACATTCCCGCTGCCATAGTTAACAGAATCAAAGTAAAAAAAAATAGGCAGTTATGGGCAGAACTGGGCAGTAGTCATTACAAAATGTAATGCATTACCAGTTTAATTACATTTTTTAAAAAAGCAATTGTAATTGCATTAGTCTGATAAAAAATGTAATGTAAAGTAATAGAGCATTTCTCATTTAATGGAGTTAATTACGGATACCCATTTCTTTTCTTAAATTACGCTGTAAGAAAGGTACTAAATTTCTAAATTAAATTAAATTCCTTTTTGTTATTCCATTACAATAATGGATGTTATTTCTGTCATACTTGCTTTAGGACACGTTAACAAAAATAAATTTATAGAATCAGCAATCATGATACAAGAATAGTTATGATTTTGCTCCAGTCGAAGTCTAGCTTAGCACTTCACTACTCGAAGACAAATTCAGCTGGGCGCACCGAAATATTTGACAGATCAAAACTCATAAACAAAAGCTTAATGTGCAAATAAATGTCATTGACTCTGCCCATGATTTATTTGTTCGAAAAGCCTTTCATTAAAAATCAGGTTTTTTATGTAATTTTAAATTTTTTACTAAAAAGTGCTCTTTTTTCAAAATTCCATGTTTTAATTTTAAACTCGAAAATTCTTCTAAATTCTGGCTTTTTATATTAAAAGAAATGCTCGTTTTTAACATGCTAGCTTTAAGTTTTGTCAGATTCTGCTTCAAAAGTTAAAATTTTAAAAATATGTCCCATTCTGGAAAATCTGAACGTTTAACAAAAAAGAAAATTTGACACTCGAAATTTTTAAAATATAAGTCAAAAATTTTCGACATTCTTCAATGTTATTTTCATTCATGTTTTATTGGCTTTTATTATTATTGAGTCACAAACGGTGATTGACAAACAAAGTCCCACGCAATCACTGCTTGAGGCAATCTATAAGATATTGCCAATCTAGGTTACAGAAAATCTAGAATTATGGAGAGAGTAGCTGGCGAAGAAAAAGTCAATAAAACATGAATCAGAAATTTTCAATGAAAACCGATGTAACATTTTTCAAAAAGGTCATTCAGAAAGTATAAACCTTAAGAAAAACTAGAAATCCTTCAAAATATTCAAATTTTTAGAAACAATTCTTTAAAAAAAAGGCAAATTTAGAAAAAAATTGAAAAAAGCTATAAATTTTTTCGATAGGAAGAAAAATTAAAAATAATTTGAAATTTTCAAAAGTAAGTCCTACATCTTAAAAAAACCGATTTTTTTCAAAAAATTCAAAACTTCGAGATAAAGTCAATATATTCAAAAATTAATGTAAATTTTAGAAAGCAATCGGACTTAAAAATGTTGAAATTTCAAAAAACGCGAAAAAAAGGTCCAAATTTTTAAAATTAAGTTAAAATTTCGAGAGAAAGTCAAAATTTTGGCAGTCGATATTTTTAAACATGAGAAAAGTCGAAATTGCGAAAAAAGTTGATATTTTGAAATGCCCAAATTTTCAATAAATTCAAAACACTGAAAATAAGTTAAAATTAAAAAAAAGTGGAATTATTTAAAAAAAATTGACTTTTTTAAAAACAGTTGGGATTCTTAAAATATCAATATTTTAAAATATAAGTCAAAATTTTTAATAAGAGCCAGTATTTAAAAAATATGTATAAATTTTCATGAAAGTCGAAATATTTAAAAGAAGGCAATATTTTCTAATAAAAAAAGTCAAAAAGTATAAAAGTGATCCAAATTTTCGGAAAAAAAAGAAAAGGCAAAATTTGATATAATAAGGTAAAAATTCTGGTAAATGTCGAGATTTTGAATGGTCGAAATTTTCAAACAAGTCGAAATTTTCATTAAACAAAAACGATGTTTTGTATTTTTTTTTTTGTAAAATTTAAAAGTAATTGAAAATATATTTGATTTGTAATTAATTCCTTTTTCTAAGCAATGGGTAATTGAATTACTTTTTAAGCAATGGTTATGTAATTCGAAGTAATTTTGTTCCGTTTTCTGTAAAAGTAATGAGTAATATAATGATTCCATTTTAAAAGTAATTTGTCCGGGTCTGGTTATGGGGACTGCCGATTAAAGTAAAAACCGAAAACTATGATATAACAGTGTTTTTTTTATCAAAAATAAAAAAGTTCTAGTTTGTAAGTTAAAATTGTTATTTCCAGTTTTAATATGTTTTATATTTGTATACGATCTAGTTTTTGATCTTATCTATTTTGGGTTACTGCATATTAAAAAACCTGGCACACTATCTAAATTTTATATTTGCATAGCAACACATTAAGTTGAATTATTACAATGCTGCCTATAATGAGTTACTACAGTCTTCGTTGGATTAGTCGATATGCAAAATATGTAGAATTAATTTTAAAAATTCAAATATATTAAAACAATTTTATCTTTATGTATCTATCAACAAGTGCTTCATAGGAAGCTTTCTACGTGACTTGTATTTATAAAGATTCGCTGAACAACATAAAATAGATACATTAAACTTCGGTCATTAAAAAAAATAAAAATTCTTCAAGGTGTTATTAATTATTGATACCCTTTGAAACTCCATTTAAAATATCTCTTTCTTCCAATTAAATTAGGTAAATGTTTAAAACATTTTTTGTGCGTTCTTAAAAGCGTTCACAACGGCCCCACAATTGCCTTCTTCAAGTTCCTAATTCATTTGATTTCAAGTGCCTTCTTTATAATCGGGGTCTCGCTCACTAAACAGTTTCTTAGTTGGGAGGTTACCTTTATATGGAGTACTACTTTTTATAAAGGCAAACTGATTTTGTCAATGGGGCTAATCGAGGCCAAACTATCATTTAAAAATATTTTCAACTTCCTCCCTCTTCCGGTTATACCGAAAGTAGACATCAACTTTCTTATTTTAAATAGCAACCCTCAAATTTTATATTTTAATTGAATTTTACGTAAAAAAATAAGGTGAGTTTATGTATACATATTTATTGCTACCTTTATTAGTTTTAAACATGTTTCAAATTTTCGAAAAAAGAAATGACGTATCTTTTTCGTTATTTGCAGTATGTGTGTACCGCAAAAAAATGATGTTATAAAAAATATAAATGACTTACCTAACTGTCCAGTGTTTTCTGACCTATGGTTTGCCAGGGAATGGAAAGGGAAAATAGGAAAAACCCCAGCAAACACTAATTAAATTACAACCGAAAAATTTGACTACTGCCTTCCCTTATGGCCTTGCGATGTTCTCTCTCGTTCTTTCATTATCATATCAACACCTGCTGGCACGCCTTTTTGATTATATGGCGCCAACACAGTAAAAAACTGAATTTTGAGTTGAAGTCTTGGAATATTATAAAGACTATAACAACATAATCAGATTTTACAGTTATTATACAGGGTGATGGAAACTTTATAATCTTTAGTGTTTTTGATTTATTCAAAAAAACTCTGTTTTTTAAATAGGACCTATATGTTTTTTAATCATTTTTGGATTCTTTACATAAAAAGAAGAAAAAAGTTACATTGCTTTTTTTTAAATTTTGTGCCGCTACAGTGGTATTTTACATAAATCTTAAAATAAAAAAATCAAACATATCTTTTTTATTCAAGTAGGAAATCAACTGTAGGCAATAAAAGCTTAAATAATTAATCATTATAAGTAATAGGAAAATAAAATAACTGACAAAAAATGTACATCAAGAACAACAAGGACGGTTTTCTGTTTCATGTTTCAATACTTTTAAAGGCATGTTTTAAGATTTCGAATTGAGTAACCTTTTTAAGCACATCCCATTGTTCCTATCAATATGCTTGTCATGCAGTAGTCGTAAAAAAATCACTAAATAATTTCCGTTTCAATTTGCATTATAAAATTTAAGGCTTACGAATCCTGAGTTCTAATCCAACAGCTTAACAGTTAAAGGACGAATTTTCTTCAACATTTGTTGTTGATTTTCATTACTCCAAAAATGAGAAGTCTGTTTAACAAACCATTTTTACGAAACTTACTTTTCAATAAGTATTCTAACAATTAACCAAAAACTTATTTGTCCTGTAAGGTTATCTTTTAAATGTTATTTAGCCTAAAATTTTTAGGCCTTGTAGTTATGTTTTATTTTTGAAAATTTTGTTGTCTACTGCCAAATTGCTATTAGAGAGAAGAAAATGATATATATTTCTTTTTATTTTGAATTATATCTCTGTAACGATGCGGAATTTTAAAGAATTAGTTATATACCTTTTTTCTCCTTTTTATGCGAAGAATCTAAAAATGATTAAAAAACACATAGTTTCTATTTTAAAAACAGAGTTTTTTTTAAATAAAACAAAAACATTACCCTGTGTAATAAATGTAAAACCTGATTACGTTATTATAGTCTCCATAATATTTCATGGCTTCAACTAAAATTTCATTTTTTTACTGCAAATATTAAAAAAGATACAAAGAGTCAAAATAGCCCCCTTTTCTGTCATTTTTATTAGAAAAACTGAAATATCTTTAAAACTATCAAAGGTAGTAATAAACGTGTATACAGAAACTCACCTTATTTTTTTACTTAAAATAAAATTTGGGCCATAGGCCATTTAAAATAAGAAAGTTGATGTCTACTTCCAGGATAACCGGAAATGGAAGGAAGTTTAAAAGGTAGTTTAACTCCGATTAGCCCCATCGACAAAATCAGTTTGCCTTTATAATAAGTGGTACTCCATATAAAGGAACCTCCCAACTGAAAAAAGAACACCCGGTATGAAGCTGCTCATCGTTTCTTTGTAATTGTCACCTGTACGAGATTCCATTCTCAAAGATAAATTGATTTCATAATAAAACAAATAACAAATAATCTCCAAAATTGACAGCTTTTCGCGTGAGGCGAATCTTTATTGCCATTTTCTCGCTTATCTCGCACGGCGCATTTCGAATTGACACCCGATGGCCAACCAGAATTTTGCAAGGGTTTTTTCTTTTCTAATATAGACAATTTTCGCTTACGGACAGAATAGAAATAATAATAATTTAGTTAAAACGCAACTTAAACAGTTGAAGGGGTCAGAGCAAAAAGGGAAATTAGTTCCCAAACCTTATTACTTTTTTAAAATGTTCTAATAACGATACAAGTTTTTAGCAAAATGAATTATATGAAAGGATAACGTATAATTTTATTAGTAAAATCATTATATTCGAAAAAAGTATATTTTTGTGAAAAAATCAAATTAAAAGTATTTATACTCTTTTTGCACTAATATATTTATTCATTGTATTATTAAAACATATGTAGTTCTGCCAAAAAATATTTATTGGCAAAAAAATAACAAACTATCATGGTTCATAGTCCGAACTTATGTCATCGTCATCAATGTCGCTTTCGTTGTCAGTCTCTTCATGATACTCTCGAGTGGTGCTGGGTTCAGGTGTCAGTGTTCGTTTTCCTCCTGTTGTTTTACTTTTGGGATCTTCCTCATGGTTCATGTTTGTTTAAAATAAATGGAACACTGAAGGTATATAATCTAAAAGACTTTGTAGATTTTTCCATTTTTCAAATTTAATTGGAACTAAACTTGTATACAACTGGGTAAATGTGTTATCAAAAAAATAAAATGGGCATCCAGTACAACTTGATCCAGATATACATTTCAAGAATGCATAAAGATCACCCAAGACTGGTTTAAATTTAAAGGAAAACCATTCGAATTCTTGCTCATATCTAAAGTGAGTCACTTCTCTAAACTTAATAGGTCTTCCTAATGTATATTTTTTTGAACCTTTTATTAATTTATTTAACTTTTCAAAAGAATAGAACATTTGTTGGGTCACACTATGTACTATACATTTTTTGCAGGAACCAGCAATCCATTTTCTCCAATTCTCGGGAATAAAAACTGGGTGGGCACTTTTCAATTCTAGCAAAGTCCCTATCGCACTCCATATATGTATGTGTGGCTAGGCTCCAGAAATTTGTGATGAGCTTCTTCTAGGTGGGTGGCTTTTAGTAAAAACATAAACATTTTGATAATGTTCTTATTTTTGTTTTGTCCTCCACATGAATCACTATAGGCAATTATTTTGGTGATACTGGATGACAACAACTTTAATCAGTAGCCTATCTCCTGACACCCTCTGCCAGATATAGTCTCATCCCATGTGTACAAACGAGCCTTTTTAGTAATTAAATTAAGTGTGCCAAAATTATGCATCCAAAGTTGCCTCAAATAGAAGACCTTTGATGTAGTAAGCAGGGGTGTAGGTAGGGTTTGTTGTAAATCAAAACATATAACTACAGTGTCCCTGGAGTCTCTGTTACTTTCGATATCCATTTTTTTTTTCAAATCGCATGTCTTTTGAGCTTTTCTTTGATGTAATTCTAAAGATACTTTAGCAGCGTGCACACTCTTTTCATTACCTAAGTTATTTATGATATTCTGTAAGTTGTCACACTTTAGAGCAAGTGTCGCTGTGTAATACTTGTCTATCGGCCTCAGAAATTTTCCCGTTACATTTGTATCTACACACATGATTAAAAATGCTGAACTGTTTACTTGGATGCATTACGCCTTTGTGTCTATGTACAATTTCTCTTCTGTTCGTAATCTCTTCTTCTCATTTCTTTTCCGTTTGCTGGTATTCTGTCTTCTCTCTGCTTTCTTCTCTTTCTTCTCTGCTCTTCAGAATGTTATTGAGTTTATAGATTTGATTTTATTTAGCGCACAAAAAACAATTTAAAAATCCGTTAACAATTCGTTATTAGTATAAACACCATCTCAGTATGACATCTGTCTTTAATATATGAGGTGGCTGTTGAATGCAAAACTGGTACAAGTGATATACCTTTTTTGTACCAACAGGTTTTCGATAATTGTAAGTATTGCTACTGATTCAAATATGACGCTAGTACTCGTCAAATGCACTTAACCCTTTTTGCTCGAAAAGAATACATGCTTAAATGTCAGTATTTACACATATCTCAAAAAACAAGATAATGTCACTTATACATTTTTATTCTAAACCAATTACATAAATATAGGATGCACATTTTCACATATTCAATTTTAATTCGGGGTAGGGTTAGATTATTTCGTAAGTAGTTCAAGGTGGCGTTTTTTGGCAAATCGAAAGAAACCATTCGTTTGTCCCCTATCTTTAATCACTAATACCCTTCTATAATGCACAGACCAATAGGTTTGAACATTTATTAGATTCGAAGTTTGGAAACCAAATACCGGTTTCGATCTTGTTAGATCTCGTCAGTTTGGTATATCCAACTCGAAACCGGTATTTGGTTTCCAAACTTCGAATCTAATAAATGTTCAAACCTATTGGTCTGTGCATTATAGAATCCTTGTCTTCTGGGAACTCTCCTAGAGAGCAACCGCTTCGCTAGGTGGCAGTGTTTCAACTGTTGGTAGTTCAGCTACCTATGATTCACTATACCCGCCTGGAGGGCTGCATGAATTTGTAGTCTAGGTTGCATTCTTCTTGCATACGACATTGTTAGCGATGGCCATAGTTTCTCTATGGACCAATAGGTGGTAGTACTAAAATGTCACTCGCTCGACGCCTGTGAATGTTTTAGTACTTACTTGTCGGAACATTTATTAGCATTCGAGTTGGATATACCAAACTGACGAGATCTAACAAGATCGAAACCGGTATTTGGTTTCCAAACTTCGAATCTAATAAATGTTCAAACCTATTGGTCTGTGCATTATAGAATCCTTGTCTTCTGGGAACTCTCCTAGAGAGCAACCGCTTCGCTAGGTGGCAGTGTTTCAACTGTTGGTAGTTCAGCTACCTATGATTCACTATACCCGCCTGGAGGGCTGCATGAATTTGTAGTCTAGGTTGCATTCTTCTTGCATACTAATACCCTTATTAAAAAATTCTGAGGATTTATGAGGAAGACCTTGATGATAGTTTTGTTGATGAATATATGATGAATGATGAATGTACATAAAATTATTTTGTAGATCGGTGGGTCATTTGCAACGTTTTCGTCTCCAATGATTTATGTCCTAAATAATATAATTACTGAGAAATTAAATGTTAAACTTTTCCTTAAATTGCCCAAAATCTCCCATTTAAGCCTTCAAAATTATTTTGTTTGCAATTGTTTGAGCGTAGATTTTTTTATTTTCTTTTGTAATAAATTCTTTTCCAAATTAAATCATTAATTCGTGTCACGGTCTCCAGGAACTTGAAAAAATTCTTAAAATAAGTTAGAAATTGTAAAAAGGTCTTAATTCTAAATTTTTAAAAAAATAATAATAGCAACTTAGAGGTTCGCTTGTATTTAGAAAATTCTCTAGTGTACATATGTCCTTTCTAATAGTGTGCTACATGTAATACAAATCATCTAATAAGTGGTAAATGGCAATCTTTGGATAGTATTTCATAATAATTTTAAAATTAATATATTTTACACAAAATATTTTAAAAACGGTTTATCTAAACATCGACTATGCTTATATTTTTAAAATCAGGAGAAAGGGAACTTCCATTTAAAGCAGTATTACTTATATAGGGCATTCCATTAAGAAAAAAGTAAAGTTATGTAATCTCTTCGATTTTGCGATGTTAATATTATTTGTTCAAACGGATATTTTTATAGCTAGCAAAACGTTGTACAGTTTCCATTTTAATTTATTTTGCAATCTTCAAAATTAAGGCCACCAGCAGCCGCACTACTTATAAATAACTAGACCCTGATGTACTTTGTTTTAGCCTCCTTCATTTTCAGCCACACGAGGGTTGTAAAAAAATAATATTTGATCCGAAAACATAGTTAATGGTTTCGCTATTATTTAAATACCATGCTAAACAAATTTTTCGAAAAATTTCTTGAACTTCAGTCCATAACATCGGTAAAAATAAATACAACAAATAAGTTTATAAACAAGGAAGTTAGGAAAGGAGTGAGTGATAAGCATTGTTAGAATCAATACATAAGTATTGACAAATCACTCCCAACTTGGACAGATAATTTATTCACTTTGTTTAAAATCTTAACTGCTAGGAATAGTCGTCCCTTTTGGAGATAAAAGAAAGACATTCAGTAAAATTTTTGCAAGCGAGGAATTGTAGCACACGTTAAATTGTCCCAGGGGGAATTGTTCGCTAAATCGTCTGCGAGGAATTGTAGTGATACGCTTTATACGGCAGTTAAGACTTAAAATATACTACAGTTTTTTCTTACACACCTGTGTCAAATTGATCTCCTCTATTTCATATATAGGAAAGATAACTTTCTCTAATTTAAATGGCTATTGTCTGGAGAATCATTTCTTTTCACTACTTCCAAATGCCAAATCGCGATCAAAATTTCTCTAGTAGGCACCTTCGTTGTGCACACCAGCCCCTTTCCACATTCTCAGACAACGAAAGATGTCAGGATCACCCTTTTCTATCCATGCATTGGGAAATGTATAGTCCAGATACCCTCGGACCATTTATATCCCTAATTTTCACCATTTATTAAATGATTTGTTATCACATGAAATGTACTATTAAAAAAGGCACAAATTAGAAAAGTTTTTCAATAAAAACAAAGCTCTCAGTTGCTACTGGTTTTTTAAAATAAATTTAGCATTTGAAAAATTTTACTCCTTTTAAACTCATTTTAAGAATTTGTAGCATTGTTAAAATAATTTTAAGGGTTTGAATGGGCAATTTTGACTAATTTTAAAAAACACCGACATTTATAGAAATAAGTAGCAATTTCGATTTTAAAGTTGTTGTTGGACAGTATAAAGCAAAGTTTGAAAAAATTCAAAAATTTACATAAATTTATTTATGAAAATATCAGATTCCTCTTTAAACCTGGAATTCGAGAAAAAAATTAACATTTTTACAAACACTTATTTACAAAAAAAAAAAGATTTAGGTAACTGAGAATTTTGGTTTTAAAAAGAAATTTAATTTTTAAGTTTGAATTGAAAATTTTGATGGAAACCCTGAAACCAAGATGATTTGAAAAACATAACAACAGCTGCTCTAACGAGTTTCGATTGCCAAGTTATCATGCTATAACCTTCAGAGAGGTACTGATATCTCTCTTAAATTAATAAGTTTCAGAGAAAAGTCGCATATTAGAGGAAAAACTAGAAATTTGTAGTACAAATATTGTCGAAAGTTCGTGTTTAAAATCCAATAAACAAACAATTTTGAAAAAAAAATAAAATTACATATAAACAATTTTGTATTAACACGGAATTTCAAAATAAGGTTGAAATTTAAAATAAAAATTAAATTTAGAGGAAAAGTAAAAATTTTGGAGTTAGGAACAAAAGAGCGATGAACTATTTCTAAAAAATCCTAGACGTTTAAGCACGGACTTTTTAAAAGAAATTTACTTTAAACCTCAATATTGGAATTTCATCCTTAATTGTCACATTTTAAACTCAGAAATTTACCTACTTGATTATTTTTCAAAAAGTCGAAATGTCGAAATTTTAAGATTAACATTTTGAGAAAAATATTTCTTTTAAATTGAGCTTTTTTTCGGAATTTTAACTTGAATATTAAAAGTTTTTAAAAAAAGCGATTAAAAACTTTTAAAATTTTAGAACTCCCTATTTTAAGAAAAAAAGTTCAAATTTGGAAAAACTCAATATTTCCAAAAATTAAATTCTGCTTATAACAGAAAATATCGAGATAAAAGTTGAGTTTTCGAGGAAAATTCCAATTTTATAAAAGTGTTCGAATTTGATAGATTAAAGTTTAAAAGTGGAATCTTAATAAAATTTTGAATATTCAATTTTTTGATCATGAATTTAAAATTTTCAAAAAAAAATTCTTAAAATTTGGTTCTTCTTTTAGGTTTGGGTTAAGATTTTTTTGACATTTTTCTCTCAAAATTTTCAACCTAAACTTGAGATTTATAAAGAAAACGATAAAATTTTCAAAAAAAAACTTAACTTACAAAATTTAGAATATTCGGTTTTTTAGCTCGAACTTAAAAATTTACAAAGAAAATTAAAATTTCGAGATCATGTTTTCATTTTGGGAAATTACTATTATATCGGGTGTAACAGGATCATGGTAAATCCCCTATTTTTTCTTTATTTATGAAGATAAAATTTTAAAAGTTGCTACACCTGATGTATTTATGAAATTCAAAGTGACATTTCTACTGCTGTCACTTTCTCTAAAACTGGTACCGACTTTTGATTTTTAAATAGAACACCCTGTATATTGTTACATTTTGAAATCTGCACAATTTTCTTGATGCAATGCACATAAAATGAGTGATTTTTAAAGGATCGAAAATTTTTTTAATCCCATTTTATTTTTCAGCCTAGAAGGTTATGAATCATTCTATTTAGGGCTAAGTGACCACATTAACGCTGTAAAATTAAATTAGGAAACCTTAGAAAGTGTATTTTTTCTAAATTTGTTTTTCACAGCTGTCTTATGTTCTTATTGCATAAATCTGCAAATAAATTGAAACCGAATATTTTGAATTCCTTTGGCTATAACTTCGGTCCTATTGATTTCACAGCAAAAATGCAAATATAGTTAGATTTCCCATTAATTACACTTTTTGGTGGTACCACAGTACCAATATGGTGCTATTTAAGAAAATGAAGTTATAAGATAAAAACCATTTTTGTTAACTTTATCACGTGACAAAAGAATGAAATACTTCTTTTTTCACGTGAATTGAATTTTTTAGCATTAATGTGGTCCATTGAAATTAATAAGAATGAGTAATAGGCTTCTAGGTCGAAAAGTAAAATAGGATCCAAAAAAAATGTTGATTCTTTAAAAATATTTTTTTTAAAATGCATTGTATTCAGAAAATTATGCAGGTTCCGAAAGTGTAATAATATACAGGGTATTCTATTTAAAAATCAAAAGTTAGTATCAGTTTTAGCGAAAGTGACAGCAGTAGGAATATCATTTTTATGTCAAAATTTGACGTTTTATAAATACATCAAGTGCAGTAAGTATGAAACTTTTATTCCTATAAAGATATATTTTTTTGTAAGTTTGACTAAGTAATTTAGATTTACAAAAAAATTCATAAATTTTCTGAAGATTTCTTCTCGTAATTTTTCTCCAAACTTGAAAAGTTATAGAAAAAATTTAACTTTTGAGAACATTCGTGTGATATGTAATAAAATCAAAATATTTTAGCTCTTTGCAACAAATCGGTAATTATTCATAAGCATTTCACCACTAGAACTGACGTTACCAAGTGTACTAATTGTAAGTCCTAGTTGACCAATAAAAGACGCATCGCATAATTATGCCATTTGTGCATTAAAGTGTCGCATAATTATTCATTAATTTTCGATGTGGCTTTATTGCTTTTCTTTTTTATATAGTCTGAGGAATATGTGTAGGTAAACGTTAAAATTTTTCAAAGGTTTTCTTTATCATTTTGATGCTTCATTATGGATGAATTTTATAAGCGATATTATACTGAGATATTTTTCCTTAGCTTAAAGAGTGCAACATAAATACATAGATTACATGCAATTTTACCATAAAATAATCCTGAATTGTGTTTGACACGCTTTCCTTAAAATATTGCTTTTGAGCAACTACACTTCATAGTGAAAATGGTGGTTACAGTACAATAAAATTCAAGATTTTTCGTCATACTTTCTTTAATATTATACGGAGCGGCCTATTCGAAGACAAAAAAAATCAAAAACAAATGATTTTAATTTTGTAAGAAGAAGCTTTAGAACTTTGTTTCAAATTGGTTTCAATCCTTAAGCAGCAGAGATGCAATGTCAGTTAGTTTACAAATGATTGCATGAGAACAAAGTAGAATTTCAAAAACATATTAAAGACTGATATAAAGAAATAAAAGTCTTAAATTCAATAGTATTCAATTCATCAGTTTTCATCTAGTAAAATATACTATAACACCGTTAGTGTATGGGAACCTGATTTGCAAAAGGAAGACATCATGTTATTTTCGGCGGAGTCATTCAACTTGCAAAAATAATGCACTTGTAGTATTTACACGCAGGCTACATTAACCTCAGCTGCTTTTTCATTATATCTCTCTCACTTTTTGCCCCATTTAATATAATTATGATTTCATGGGATCAAATTACACAGGCGTAATTATTTCTTCCGTTAACTTACGATTTTGCAAAACTTCCTTCCAAAATCTTCCATATTAAAAGACCCTCCCCTATGTCTCTGGGAATACTCATATCATTATGTAGCAAATCAATTATCAAATCTCTGTTAACCGGTATGGTTGTTATTCCAAATAGCTGCATACTCTCCTGAGACAATGTTACAATTTTGTTTCCAAAGGGTCTGCTTTTATCTAAGAATTTTTCACAAAAATCTAGAACATAGGGATTATCTTTATCTGCTGAAACGAAAACAATTTTCAATCTTGTATAAGCATACGAGATCGAGAATTGTTTCATTTTTAACTAAATTTAAAAAAGGGGGAAACTGTTCATAGTTTGCATGCAACGTGGAATTTCAAGTAAGATCGGTGACCCTTCAACGAGCAAATAAAAGTGAATGTAAGCTAAATGAGGTACGAACCGACAGGAATAGCGAACGCTATCCCGAAGTTAACCGGAGACTGTTAATTCCGATAACGTGGCCATCTAAATTCACAAGGGGCCCTCCGGAATTTCCGAACGTGATCAGTGCATCGGTCTGTATGTACGACATCGAATAATTGGTCAGTCCCAAGTCTTTCGCAGATCGATTCACTGAGCTGATCTAAAATAGAAAATAATAATGAAACGGGAACTCTGCTTTCAATTAATGTTGTGGAACTAGCGAAGTTATTTAGCTTTTACTGTAGCAAAAGTCAACTTTGGAATGCAAATAAATAACTCATTAATATAGCCTAAAAAACAATCAAGCCATACCACACCAACTGAAACTGAATTGCTTAAAGAAAGGGGGTTTCCCATGGCTATAACCCATTCTCCCACATTATAATCGCCTGGAGTGCCAAATTGGAGGATTGGTAACTTTTCAGGGGTCTCAATTTTCAGAAGAGCTATATCCATATTCACATCAATATCCTGAACTTGAGCATTGTAATATTTACCATCCAACATTTTACAAGTAATAATCGATTCCTTGTTAAGTACAACATGAGCATTAGTTAGGGCCCATCCATCTTCTGATATAACAAAACCTGATCCATAAACGTATGGAGTAGCTTCTCCTGTTTTCTCATCTACATTTTTAGCGTCCCTTAAGAGTATATGAAAAACTGAAGGGGCACATTTTTTAACTACCTTGTCGATGAAATTGAATTTGCTTCTCATACTATCTTCAAAATTAGTTTTGCTCAACATGGCGAAATTAAGCTTTTTTGGTGGTTCATCACTATCTCCACTATCTATAAGGTTTATCTTTGGTTGATGTATTGGCTTTGGTATATGGTTTTTGTATTTTAAAACGCAGTATCCCAGAAATGCACCAAGTGCCACAATTCCTATTGATTTAAGGTATGATAAATAATTACTGTTGTAATTTTTGGGAGAATGGGAATGGTTCCGATGTTGAGAAAATCTGCAAGCTATTTTTGGTAGTTTGTACATTATCTACGGAAAATTTTGTCGCATGATAATGAAATGAAAATGCGCTAATGTCAAAAAGGCACAACCATCGGAGTTGACAGGTTTGTCAGTCACGAGTGAAATTTATAAACTAAAGACAGAATAAAGCTAACATAGAGCATTCATTTTTATTTACTTTATGATTCAGCGTGAAAGAGTCAGTATTGACCCGAGCATATTTGGTGCCCTAGGCTAAAGATCTACACAGCACCCCTAATTGTTTTTGATGTCCAAAAATAAGGTACTTAATTATATTTGGCGTCCTTTATAGACCATTTGCCGCCACTAACAGTCCCCTATTGTCAACAAACAATAAAAATTTAAATATTTCCAAACTGGGCCGAAGAAATGTAAAATAAAATTAATAAACATAATATTTTCGGTCAATAAGAGTTCACCATGAAGAATAAACCTATTGCTCTAACGGAACGAACGGACTCCGCAAATGGTGAGTGCTTCTAACTACCAAGCTGAAGGGATTTCGGCGTTAGGAACAGTAGTCACCAAGAGCATGTAAGTTCGACCCACAAATGTAGTTCAATGCCGGAAGGGGTATTAGCCCTCGGAGTAGTTGTTTCTTGTGGATCGGACTTCAAATATTTAAATTTTTACCGCAGTAAATTATTGATGAAACGTCTATTCATGTTAAAAAAAATTTTATATTTTTAAAAATTTTTATTTTTAAGATTTTCTTCCTCATTGTTCATTTTCCATGTTATGCACTGCTGACGAGCTCAAATGAGAGCGAAACATCGATGTCCAGTGCTACAACCTTTTTTATGTATTTTTTTTTCATATCTAATTTTGGTCTTCTATTTTTTATATTTTATGTTCTATGTAAGATAAACTAACTTCTTATTTTGTTAACTATCATGAGGTGACGTTTTAAATAAATTTAAATATCACGTAGTCATATTTCAAAAACTGTTTAGAATATTGTCAACAAACAATAAAAATTTAAATATTTTCAAACTGGGCCGGAGAAATGTTAAATAAAATTAATAAACCATATATCTTAAAAATAAAGCGGTTCCAAACCTATGTTGATACGAAGTTTTTTTCTTAAAACCGTTGAAGGATGATGCTCCTTCAATATTAGCAACTTATTCGAAAATACCATGTATAGCTGTTTACCGACCAATCATTTTTTCTCTTTATAGAAGCCATAACCCTTTAATAATTCAATATATTGTATTGGTATAAGGGAAATAAGCAACTGATTACTCGTGCAGGGACCTAGTAACTTTATCAAGAAATTAAATGTTTGGGCGGGTATGTTCTGCTGCTAGGACATTTTTTTATAAACCGAAGCCCAACTGCCAAAAAATGTTAAATTTGTTTTGTAATTTGAACCAAATAATTTCGGTTGTTGATCCGTCAATTTTTATTTTTTAGAATTTTTTTTTAAATTTAATCCGCTCGCAAAGGGCAAATCCCAGCATGCCTTCAAAATACTGCAAGCAGGATAAGGAAACAAGGATAGATGGCGATGAACCGCCTTCTTAAACAAAAATAGGTTGTCATTTTTGGGGAAAATTCCTTTCAGTTACGAGTTCCATAGCTTGGAAGTTCTATAGAAAAAAGAGTCAAGCTGGACCGCAGAGGAATTTGCTGTCTCCGACTGTCTTGTATGCCTCAAAAATCTTGCCCTTGGAGGGGTCAATCCTATTAGTTCCTTCAAGCATCTTTCATGATAGTACTTATAGAAAAGAGACAAGTCACGAACCATCCCCTTGTGCTCCAGTGTTTTGAGAGAATCGATCAAACTCTCGGCATCAATTAGGTGAATCGCTCTTCTTTGAACTGAATCCAAAAGAGCTAAAGTGTGTTATGTGGCTGAACTCCAAACATGAGAACAGTATTCTAGTGTTGGTCTAATTTGAGCTTTGTATAATGTGAGTAGCTGACGAGATGTGAAGTAGTTTTTTAGGTTCTGAAAGGCGGACTTGGCAATTGCGCGCACATGATGTCCCAAGAGAAGTTGGTGCTTGCATTCACTCCTAGGATAGACAGATTAGATCCCATCGGGAGGATTTTACCGTACTTTAGTATGTTTGTTGCATTATCCCTTGATGTTTTTTTAGAGAAAACTGTGGCGTGAGTTTTTAAATTGTTGAAGTCGACAGATTTTTCTTACCCCGTTCCAGAATAATTTCGAGATCATGACTAATCATCTGTATCTGCCGTTCCCTTAGTCGATCTGAAGCAGCGACTGACTATGGTTTGTCGGAGAAAAAAGATGACACCTGCGTCGCTGCATATAGGACTGAAAGTTAAAGCTAAGAAATCGTTTATGTGTAACAAAAAGAGAGTAGGAGACAGGACAGACCTCTGAGGTACCCCTGCTTTAATCGCAAATGTTTCGGATAAGATGCCATTGACGACGACCTGAAGAGATCTGGCGGCAAGAAAATTGGATATCAAATGACCGAGTCCAGGAGGAAGACCATAAGATGTTAATTTGACGAGAAGAGATCGGTACCAGACTCTATCAAAGGCCCTTGAGATATCCAATATCACAATCATAGCCTCAGTATGATTTTCCATAGCTGAGTTGCAGATATAAGAAACATAGGTCAGTAGATTTCCAGTTGAGCGTTGTTATCTGAAACCGTATTGCCTCTCCAAGATGATTCTATTCTCGTCCAGATGTTTGATAATCTCGATGTTGATAACCTTTTTCATCACTTTAGATCGAGGATCAAGCGCATTTTGCGATCAAAATCACTTTTGCCTCGTCAATAACCTGTTTACAAAAATGTTGTGCATCTACAAAGGTGGTCCGAGTCTCGACTGAGGGATTATTTCGCCAACGACGAAATGCGCGATTTTTGCAGAAAACACCCCGAATACATTTTTTGCTGAACCATGCTGATTTACTGAAGACAAACTTCTTTTGGAAGTGGGGAATTGAGCATTCCATACCAATCAGGATAGTTTCAGTGATGGATTCGGCGACTGAGGAAGGGTTTTCTGAGATAAAGCAGACTCCTTCCCATGGGAAAGATGCAAAAAAGTATCTCAATTCTTCCCAGTTAGCAGAGTTAAAGTGCCAAATCTTACGGGACTGTGTCTGAGAAGGAAATGGTATATGAAGCGAGCGAGAGGCTGCTTCAAGCTTATGATCGGAATTTCCAAGCGGTGATATCACAGATATTTTATACGAATCTGAAGAATTTGTAAGGAAAATGTTGAGTAGATTAGGTTGATGGGTATCTCCATTTGGAATTCTTGTGGGTTTCTCAACCAATTGCGATAGTCTACAAGTGATGGCGAAAGTCTCTGCCACCCTTTCAGCGTCGTCAGTTCGGCAAGAAAACCTTAATCAGGGGATGTTGTGTACGTTGAAGTCACCGAGAAAGACAACCTCAGCGTTTGGATAATTCTTCTGTAGGTAATCGAAGGCTACGGAGTGTTAAGAGAAGAGCTGTCTGTATGAGGGCTCGCTTAGCGACAAATAAAGTGAACAAATGATTATTACTGCGCTTTAAGAGCAAATTTTCAGCCAAATCGCATTATTATCAGCAGATTCCAGCGCTTTTTCTCGTTGACAGAATAGGTCGCTTCGCGTAAAAGCACAAATTCCCCTCTTGTGTCGAAACTTTGTGTGCAAATCGTAAATAGGGCAAAGCAAATGGACCGTATTGATGAATAAGAAGACTTGGAATTCTGTCAGAGAAAACAGAATGAGACTTATTTGAAAGAACCTTGGCCCGTGGCATATTAAAATTTTTCATGGATTTTGGATTCCCTCGCATACCCTCCACCTGGACATCTGAACGGAAGGGAATTTTTGTTTTTAATAATTGCAAAAAAAGTAGATGAAAAAGAGAAAAAAAGGAAAAGGACAGGATGAGGAAAGAAGATTAAGAGGAACAGGAACCGACTCACATGTCCGAGACGAAAACATGATGTAAGCATAATTCCACCGCCTCCTAGTGATACGTGAAGTGGTACTACCTTGGACGATAAAGATCCAGTCGACCATCTACAATTCTCGTTATATTTTCCTTATGTCAGACCAACTAATTAGAAAAAAAAAATGTAAATTATTTTCCTACCAATTTAAAGTGCTTGGTGGAAATAATCTAGAGGTGATTCAAAATTCGATGCACAAATTGTAAAAGCGTATTTTTGTATTTCTTTTTAGTTATAGGATACTTTTTACCATATGCTCGAAAAAGTAGTGGTGGATTGCCAGCTCTGTTAGGTGGTGATGTCATGAAGTAATTAGTACTTTGTCGAGTCATGAAATCGTGAAACAATAAAATTTTAATTTTTTTTGTCCTTGCAGAATTCTAATAATTATATTCTTTTATCTTAACGAGCAAATCGAAAGAGCGAATTAAATATCAAAAGAATATAAAGTGTGTCCAAACATAAATTTTATCTTTTAAGAGGGGTTTGCATTTGTAAACCCCATTTGTAAATAATACTTTTCGATACCGACAAAGATGACATTAGTTTATTTCTAATCATTTTTTACAATTTTCAAATAATTGAACCCCTTGTCCAAAAAATAAAGAAAACAATATCATTTCGAGCGATTTTAGATCAAACAGGAATTTTTATAAAGAATGATTACAAAAAAATTTACGTATAAAAAAGAAATCTATTTTCCATACTGTCCTTGGGACACCCTGTGTATTGAATCAAATTTTTCATGCCTTTACGAGGTATACGCGATGAAAAAATTTAATAATAAAAAAAAATACAAGTAATATTAATACTTGTTGAAAACGTATTGACCTTTCTAATTTCTACCGACTTCTTTGGTTGCGGATAGTTTCAATTCAAGGAAAGGAATTTCTATGTAGTGTAATGTGTTATAGTAATGTAGTTTATTAGGTAAAAACTGGTATACGCCTTATGAAGTATTTAATGTTATATATTTTAGATTAGTTTACGCAAACGTAAGCGTATTTAGTTGATTGAAAAATAACTCTTCCATTAAGCAAATTAATATAAAATATCAACACCATTAATTTAATGAACAATAATATAAAATGATACATTAGTGGCAAGAGACATGTTTGAACAAAGCATATTTTGAATTCGTTTTAAGATCCGAAATGTATAATGAAATACGACCAGAAAATTCAAAATACCCATGTTTATGCGAAAGTTTGAGAACCGTTTTGACTTGGACTAGATATTTCGGTTTGTTGCCCATTAGACCAATCAGGAAAAGAAAGCATAAGCGTCTCTCCCAGTGTGAATTCGAAATATCAACCGTTTCAGTATATTTCTCTAGAACGATCCAATTTTTAATACTAGTTTACATCTTGACGATACATTCCTTGGCAATATTATGTGGCCCTCGACATAGAAAATTTGCAGATTGGTAATTATAATAACATATTTCTAAAAATGCATAAAATACAGCGCAAACAGTTATATCTCTTAATTTCTAGGTACATGTCACTTTTTGGACATTTGATTGTAGATTTTGATACTTTGACGACAATTGTTCTTTCGTGTTTGCTAGCAAAAAAATGTTGCCACATTTTGAAGAAGCTATCCACTCTGGAAACTCCTGTGCATGATGCGCAAAATCTTCCAAGAAATATGCGAATTTCTCTGGCATGGTTTTTTTGTACAGCATTAATGCGTCTGGCTTCATATCTTTATTTATGTTTCCTGGATTTTACCAGATATAAAATAACAAGTGACGTTTGTGAAATTATAGGTGAGGAAAAAAAAATAAAAGAAAATTTGGCTGTTATATTGTAAGAAACAAAAGAATTTTTAAACCATTTTATACCATATTCAAATAACTTTGATATTTACTTAATGATCATATTTTGCTTTCAACAAATTTTCATTTTAAATAAACAGATCTATGCAAAATTTTTGTGAAAGGTGCCAATATTTAATATTCATCATCATTACCATCAATATTTAATATAACATTAACCATAAGTTTGTCCATAAAATTTCTCATAGAAAATTCCTAACGGGTCTCATGTCAAAATTTTAGAAGCTATATCCTACGAAGGAACCAGAGGTGAACCATGGACGGTAACGTCAGACCAAAATAAAGGGTTAGCTTTGCCCTGTTTGCGAAATTTATAGAGCGAATTTGCAGGACGAGATAGAAAAGCGAGTTCTTACAATTCAAATTAAACTGAAAGTTTGACGTCAGATGCGCGTTTACGGTCTAGAGTTGGATTCTCCGAGCGTTTTATGTTAGGATTTCTAAAATGAAACCTAACTTAGAGGTCATAGCTGTAAAAAATTGAAATACCAATATTGTCCCCTTCAATCAAGAAAGATTAAAAAACACAACAGAGGTTGCTCTAATGCTTTTCGATAGCCAAGCTGTCATCTTCAGAAAGATACTAATACCTAATCCTAAAATTAACCCTTATGTACTAAGAATATTCACTTCGTGTAGATAATATTATTATCTATAATAATAATAATAATAAACTGTTAAGAGTAGAAAATATGAATTCTATGTAAAATGCTTGTGAAAGTTTAGCCATCCATAAGGCTGGAGACAACCTTATGAATGGTTGAGCTGGGCTTTTAGGCCACTCATCTCTGTTAAAAATAGTTAAGGTTGATGGATAAGGAATTCTGACACTACAACGTGTATGATTAGATGAGCATGCACGTTCGGATGAGGTAGATCATGCAGGAAGTGAACACCCCCTATTTTTTTTATTTATGAAGATAAAATTTTCAAGGTTGCTACACTTGGATGTATTTATGAAATGTCAAATTTTGACATAAAATTGACATTCCTACTGCTGTCACTTTTGCTAAAACTAATACCAACTTTTCATATTTAAATGGTACATCCTATATGTTTTTACATTTTTAGAATCTGCACAAATTTTTGGATATAATACACATAAAATGAGTGACTTTTAAAGAATCTAACATTTTTTTGGTTTCATTTTATTTTTCAGCCTAGAAGGTCATGAGTCATCCTAATTAACGCCAACTGATCGCATTAGCGCTGCAAAAAAATTAAATTAGGAAAACTTAGGAAGTGTCCTTTTTCTAAATTTTGAAGTTATGATATAAAAACCATTTTTATTACGTTTATCACGTGACAAAAGAATGAAATATTCCTTTTTTCACTTAATTTAATTTTTTTAGTGTTAATGTGGTCCATTAGCATTAATTTAAATGAATCATAGCCTTCTAGCTTGAAAAATAAAATCGGACCAAAAAATGTTACGATTCTCTAAAAATCATTTTTTTTAGGTGAATTGAATTAAAAAATTTCTGCAGCTTTCAAAAATGTTATAATATATAGGGTGTTCCATTTAAAAATCAAAAGTTGGTATCAGTTTTAGCAAAAATGACAGCAGTAGGAATGTCATTTTTATGTTAAAATTTGACACTTCATAAGTACATCAAGTGTAGTAAGTGTAAGAATTTTATCTTAATAATTAAAGAAAAAAGGGGGTGTACCATTATCCTGTTACACCCGATATAGCGGTTAATTTTAGTATTAGGTGTTAGTATCTCTCTGAAGATGATAGCTTGGCTATTGAAACGCGTTAGAGCAACCTCTGTTGTGTTTTTTAATCTTTTTTGGTTTCAAGGGACAATATTTGTATTTCAATTTTTGAAGGTAACCAAAGACCAGTCCGTTCAACCAAGTCATAGCTGTAAATCAAACAAAGTAAAGCCCTTCGAAGTAGTTTTAAACATTCATAAAAAAAAAGATGGTACTGCAGCAGAGCCAACATTTAACTGTTATTTGATTGTTAGTGACTACTGTTTTAAAAGCATTTCACATAGTGGAAATCCCAAAAACTTTATTAAGACATTTACCCATATTGAAGAAATGTTACATTTATAAACAGTAACGAAATTTGTATTTCGGTTGTGGAAGATCAAAATTTACCTTTAGCATTATAATATTTTGTCTCACTCAAATATTCTTTTAATACAATCCACTCGGAAAAGGGAACCCTATTATGCAAATAAAAGGCGGCAATGAGTGAGTTGGATACTTTTGCTTAGAAGTATTACCCAATTCTACAAATCACAACAGTGTTAACATTATTAAACCTGGTGACAAAACTAACTGTATATTTCTGCCTTTTAGATTCTTGGGCCGTATTTATGGTGAGAGCAAGCGCAGGTGTCACTTATCCATACTTGCAATTGGTCGTGGTATACATGCTGTGCTCTATATTGTCATCTAAGTATCGCTTTCTAAAAATGCAAACAAAAATCCACATCAATCAAATTTCATCTTCGTTAGAAACACAAAATGATGCTTTTGTAGCTATGAAGGAAATTTCACAACAATGGCGATCAAAATATGTACTAAAAGTAAGTTCGTGTTCTACTTTACTATGTCATTATACTCAGAGTTTCCCAAATTTCTTCTGGGATGAGACACTTGGTAAATAATGAAATTTTTGTGGATTGCGTTTGCAAATAACCCTGTATAATAGCAAACGTTATCTAATTAAAATGTTGTCCATGGAAAACTAGTGTTCCACGGACAACACTGGTGTTCCATAGACAACATAGTTTGTTCCACGGAACATAGTTTGGGAAACCCTGCATTATACCCTTGTATCCAATATAAGTACATAAGTTTAACTTGCAGTTTATGAAACTTGAGGACATGTATCATCAAATAAATCAATGTCATAATGAAATTAATGATTTCATAGGATTCCAAACACTGTCTTCTTTTTCTTCAAGTTTATACTGCACCGTTTATTATCTATTTAGATTTTCTACTTCAAATAAGGCAGGATTTGTAAGCACGACAACTGAAAGGGGGCATTACATTGGTGGTCTTTTGCATATTATGGCAAAAGTATTTCTCTATATGATTGTAGGCCGGAAATTGTTACAACATGTAAGTATATTAACTTTTTATTTACAACTAAAAAATCTCAGTTTATTAAAGCCAGGATTATTAACGCCTGATCTTTCGCTGGATTGTTAATTAACTTTGTGATAGATAAATATGTAAATTCTGTAATGTTCTAGAATATCCAAAATGCATTACAAGTCTTTTATCTTATTGAATCAACTTCATCCATAGACTGTGGTAAAAAATTGAAACATTGCTACGCTTCAAAATTACTTTCAACGATTTTTCAAACTGTGTTTATAAATAATACACCATAGAATAGTTTTGCCTATGTTATGCTGATACGCTTTATATTGACAAAAAAAAATTTCTCCCATATGGTTGACACTATTACCATGCTCGTTTGTTTTCGTTATTAAACTATTTCTGCAGAAGAGTTTCGTCTCTGATGTGCTTGACATGATGAGTTAGTGTTGCCTTCTGTATTGACTGTTCCCAACACATATCGCACACCAGTATCGTCGGTCGTGCTGCACATCATTGCTATATTATAGGAAATGCCAAAAACTCAACCTTTCTCCATAAAACTGATTATATCTCGGATTATTTTACACCGAATCAGTTACAATATAACTATTTGGATAGAGGGTAGCTTTTTCCAAACAATGATATCATTTCCTACATTATAAAGGTGCTATTAATTCCAAAATTCGCCATTCGTCAATTCCTTCGGTTGGTCTGTGTGAAAATATGTCATAACACTACAAGTCGCAATTTCTTAATCGATTTTTGGCATTCTTGTTTCTATCGAACCCTAGTAATTTTGGTGAAAATTGGTCAAATAGATTAATTTTTATTAAAGGAAAACCTAATTTATTAGGGAAAAATCAAACTTAGGAATCGCAGGTTGGTCCCGAGTAGAATGTAAAGGGGTAAGAAGTAATTTGCTTTCGTTTTCGAGAAAAATCCATTTGACGATTTTTTCTTTCTTTTCATTTCATAGAAATTGTTTGTGCTTTTTATTCAAGTAATCTGTAATGATGGCGAAATTTTGACAAGCTTGTCAAAGTTAAAATTTTAAATGTATTTATTTTAAGACTGTCATCAACGATGAATACCTGTTAGATAAACACTGCTGACACGTGAAATAGCTGAAGTGCTAGAGACTATACCATATGCCGTAAATAAAAGAAATCGACATGAAATGTATTCTGTACCATAATAATTGCCATGGAAATAGAAGCTGCACAAATTGCACACTGGCATTTGCTAACAATTGTGTGCTTATTGTTTATTTTTATTTATTTTTTATCACTCTAAACAATATGTTTGCTTCCGAACAAAGCATAGAGGAAACGCATATGATGAGGAATATTTTTGTGAAATGCATGTGATATAAGATATCTTTATGTTAAGAATAGTTTTGGAAACAAAAGAAAATTTGTATTGGTATGTTTAGCTTAAAGATAAACCTTCTGCTTTTTTCTAAAAGTTTGGAGTTTAATTTAGGGTTAACGTATCGAAAAACAGTCAACAATTTAATTGTAAGCTATGAAACCAATTGCCTTAGTGTGAACTTGTGGCTTTAAAAATTGAAATGCAAATCTTGTCCCCTGAAACCAAGAAAGATTAAAAAATACAACAAAAGTTGCTCTAACGCATTTCGCTAGCCAAGCGCGCTAAAGCAACCTTTGTTGTGTTTTTTAATTTTTCTTGGTTTCAGGGGACAATATTTGTTTTTTAATTTTTGAAAATAATTAAGGACACCAAAACTCTTGGTCTTATCAACAATTTTATTTTTTACATATCCTAACATCAATGTTAAAATATTGATGTTCAATCTCAATATTGTTTACTATCGATGAACATCGTTCATTGTTAGTAAGCATGCCATGGTAATTTTAGATATTTAGTTTTATTCTTAAATACCAGAATACATTTATTACAAAAATCTGAATCAACATTTAAAAATAAATAAAAATCTGGAAATGAAATAATCAATAACACATATAAATGATTGACCAAAAATTATGATAAAAACATTTAGTGGTTTATTTTAAATTTCTTTATAAACAATTTATTTTTTTAGTCTCAACAGCCTGTAAAGGAGTTAAGGAAACTGAGAACCATTCATCTGCCACTGGAAATTCAACAACAGGTTGATAAAAATTAACGTACAAATACTATTGACCAAAAATGTATTAAATAGTATTACGTTATAGGTACAAACTTTACTTTTAAAATGGAATCAAAAGGGATATTTGTCTGCTTGTGGAGTAGTAAATATAGGACCATGGCTTTTAGCTCCAGTGAGTCAAATTTTAATTCAATGTTATCGTCTCGATTTACACACGTGACTTGAGATATTGTTGAGTATTTTCTTTTGTTCACCGAATCATTCTCGAAAGTCAAACCTTAACTACATCCAAGAAAAATTTATGGACAAATACATCTAACTGATATTTCAAAATAAATGAATTGGAGAGGCCAGTTTCGAAAAGAATAACAAATAAACCTCAGGAGTTTCAGCAATGTATGACTTTGTAAGGGTTTGTTGTGACAATTGGATTACCTTATCTAATTGCTTAGAAGCAATATATTTTTAAAAATGTAGTTACATGAAAAAGCAGATAAATAAAAATGAAAAAATATTGAAATATAGAGATAAAGAGTGTTAAAAAATTATCAGTTCAAGGTTTAATTACTAAGATTGTGCTTCGGGGATAAGATTATTTTAACAATCTTATGCAACTCTTTATGAATAGAAAAATAGAGATTGTAATAAATTCGCTTCTTATACAAAGATTTCAAAAACGGTAAAAGATACAGCATCGGTTAAATCGGGCCAAAGTTGCATAATTTGACGATTAGGAATAGGTCATTGAGAAATCCAAAATATTTCTTGCTGTTCTTGAAATTTAAAAAAAAGAAATTTTTGAATTTTAATTTTTATTATTTCTTGGTGTTGCAATAATAATAATAATAATAATAATAATAATAATAATAATAATACTATAACCGACAAGATTCAAAGGTTTTATCATATAGCAAATAAGTACACAAATATATTTTTTTGGATTCTTCAATTCACTTGCTGTGCAGGTTTGCAAATAATTGGTTCACGAAATGAAAAATCATTAACTGATTAAACATTTTGTCACTATATTCTAATGCACAGAGTAATATGTTTGCACATTTATCAGATTCATAGTTTGAGAACCAAAGACCTGTTTGGATCTTGTTAGATTTTGTCATTTTACCACACACAATTTGAACCTGATAAATGCTCAGCCAGCAAGAAAGAAATTAAAAAGTTTACTACATTACTACATGTAATTTCTTTGTCTAGCACCACCTGTAAAAGAAACTATTTGCATTTAATCACTATATTGTGTATTACTTTTTAGATAATTGGAAATGTTGTCACGTATTTATTGGTAGCTCTACAGTTTACACCTGAAGTTAAGTCATCTAATGGAACTGCTCTCATTTTAAATTAATTTATGACTGAAATGAAGGATAATAACCGAATTGGAGTAATGGCAACTATTTCAAATTGATAGAATATATTATAATGCAAAAGTTGTGTGAAACTGTGATTCATTATTCATTCATTATTATGTTTCGTAAAAAAAATTAACAAATGAGGTATTTTGTAATCCTCTAATGCTAACAATGTTTTTTTTTATAAATATTATTGTATCTATGTCAGATTAATGATATTTATATAAGCATGACCACAAAATATTTAGAAAGACTGTATCTATTTTGTGAAAATATCTTGAATGTAATTCTACTTAAATGTGAAATATTTGCAAGCGGGTAAGGGATATAAGAATTAAAACCCAAGAAACTGTTATGAATTCAGAGACTTCTTTACTCATTGCAAACCAGCTCCTGAAATCTATATCGAGATTTCTCATCACTAAGTCGACCTTCTCTGGATTCTATAATCTTCTGTGGATTGACTCATCATCAGAAGAAGGTTTTGTCTAGATGCTTCAGGGTTTTCGTCAGACTGAATATACAAGCTGAAGACGAAATTAAGAAAAAATGAGTGGTGAACAAATTCAATTTTCATGATATGTAACAGCAATAATTCCTGGTTTTCCTTTTGAGTTTTTACATCATTGAAGTTACTCTTTGTGATATAAAATAAATCAATTTCCGTTATCTTTCGAATTTTCGGAGTGTCATCAGTTGGGCCATTAGGAAAAATAACCTAAAAACTGGCTAAATATAATGATGTTATTTCTTTTTTTTTCTTCCCTGGGTTCTTCGTAAAGCTTTAATTCGTTTTTTTTTTCTAATTATTTTGGATTATTCCTCCCAAAAGGTTGGTTTTATTGGTTGTCAAAAATTGATTGGCCACTGATGGCATTATAAGAACGTTGTTTTTTTTTTGGTCGTAAAAATTTGTGAGATCATGGGGACTTTTTTTGGTCGTCAAAAATTTATTAGCCGCTCATAAGATTATGAGAACTTTTTTTTATTGTTGGGTCATCAAAAAATGCTTAAAAGACCAATGTGCATCTCTCCTTTTCAGACGATATCAAAAGTGTGTCGCTTTTAAAAAAAATATATTGGGAAATGCCGCTCTAAGGTGTTAATTATTTGCATAGTTTCTAAATTATAAGCATCAAATAATTGCACAAAGTAATCGTTATTGATGAACAGCAAGAAAATCTTTTAGAAATTTCATGTACTAATTAATTATGGATATTTTTTGTTACTTTTCTATTTTTACGAGATTTAAAGCTTTTAATTTTTCATTTTTTGCATCGTCTTTTTTAACTATTTATTTTGTCGTTTTTTTATGTAAATGCTTTTATTAAAATTCGTATAAACAGTAAATAAGGAACTAAAACTAGTTTTATCAGCCTGTCCATCGATAAATCACATTGGATTGGAGTGACTCATTACTACAGGCAAAAATGAATGTGATACGCACATTTTTGGCAGTTTGGAGTCCAGCAATGCAATTAGGATTTTAGTGCAGTTTGAAATCTTTCTGTAATTGAGAATTGTTGTCCACCTCTTGACTACCCACTGGTCTACAATATTGTGGGACCATCTTTGCCGATGAATGGGACCCTTTAAATTAGAACACAGAGCTCGGAGTGGGTCCCGAAACAGGTCCGGGCATTTAAAAACAGTCCTCCATTCTCAACAAGATTATAAGATTATATCTACGCAAGAATTTAAAATTTATATTATACTATTTTCTCAAAATTTCGAGTTCAAACCTGAATTGCACAAAATTTTTAAATTCAAATTTTATAACTAAAAACAACTTCAAGGTTAATTTTTCAAGTGAAATTTTCTTTAGGCGCATTGAGCGATTTTAGAAAAGGGGAAAAATTAAGGTTTAGTTTCAACACCACGCTAATTAGCCTTACCAACATGGTCAAATGTTAACGGTAATAAGTAGCTATAAGTTAGACGTATAATCAGAGACTAAGGCAACCGCATCAGGCGGCACCTTAAGGCAGGGGGTCTGGTAAATCGCTAAGTACGATTTGGGTCTCGGATTTAAATGCCCAGTTGAGGGGGGTTAACAGAGACGGAAGGGGTTTCGGGGGGGAATTGAGTAACTCGATCCATTTGGATACCTTAAGGAAGTGTGCATGTTGCTGATAGCAGTTGTTTTAGTATTCTTATTACGATGTAACTCATAAATATCCATTTTATCTCAAAATTTCGTTTTTTTTTTAAATTTTGTATTTAGGCATTTAAATTTTATTTTTCTTTTCTTAATTTTCCTGAAATGCCTTTTTTTTGTCTTTTACTTGTGAAATCGAATATTACTTGCCCATTTTTTTCTATATCGACCTTTTTTTTTAAATTTCGGGAAGATTTTTTGAACAGTGTCGACTTTGTATCTACTAATTTCGATTTTATCCAAATTTTGAATTATTTTAACAAATCGCAAGTTTAAATTCGAAATTTTGTCCGTAAAGAATAGTAGACTTTTTTCAGAACTCAAAATTCTCATAATTTTAATTGAGTTACAAAAAAGTATTCATTTTTTAATTAAATACGGAATTTGAGAATAAGGTAAAAGCTTAAGATTTAATTTTCGGGATTAAACTTGAAAACTGGAAAAAGGTGAAATATCAAGATTTATAAAATAATTCCAAAAATATCACATTTTTTAAAATTGGAAACTTTTTCGAAATCTAAAGTTTCAAGTTTTCAATTGTAATTACTATTTTTTTCTTAATTTTAGGCATTACAATTGAAGTTTCGTTATTTAAATCGAAATTTCAGTAAGCAACTTTAATATTTTAAGACCTATTCGACTATTCAACTTTAAGACCAAAATTTTGTGAAAGAAGTAAATATTTCGAGTTTAAAATTAAAAATTACAAATTTCAAAAAAAATAGTCACAATTTTCAAATTTTTCAAAAAAATAGAAACTATTTTTTAATTTCGACTTCAGGAACAAAATGTGGAGAATAAAGTCAAAATTTTGAGACTAAAATAGAAATTCCAAGAAACAAGTTCAAAATTTTGAGCTTATAAAGTCGAGGGTTTAAGAAAAATTGAAATACAACAATTCTCCCCTGAAACCAAGAAAGATTAAAAAACACAACAAACGTTGCTCTAACGCGTTTAGACAGTCAAGCTATTATCTTCAGTATCTCTCTGAAAATGATAGCTTGGCTGTCGAAATGCGTTAAAGCAATTATTGTGTTTTTTTTTCATCTTTCTTGGTTTCAGTCAGTATCTCTCTGAAGATGATAGCTTGGCTGTCGAAACGTGTTAGAGCAACCTTTCTTGTGTTTTTTAATCTCTCTTGGTTTCAGGGGACAATTTTTGTATTTCAACTTTTGAAGATAACCAAGGACCAGTCTTTTTCGCCAAAATTGAGAAAAATTGTAAACTTCGACTAAAATGTCCAAATTTTTATGTTACTTAAAGAGTTTGAACAAAATTTCGAGAAATGATTGAAGATTCTAAACTTAAAAAAGGATATATTTAAATAAATTCTGAAAAAAAGTCAAAAAGTTTAAATTGAAAATTTTAAATTATTTTCTTAAAACTTAGACTTGGAAATAGAATTTCTAGAAAAAAAGTCGAAATTACAAGATTTCTAAAATTTCCATTTTACAAATGTCAATTTATATTCATTATTATTTTTATTTATTTATTTTCTTAAGCTCGAATTTGGAATCCACATTTTTTTAACCTCGAATTGAGGATCCGGAATTTGAGATTGATGTCAAAATTCTGGAAAAAATTTTGAACAAAATTAAAATAGACGTTACATGAATTTTTTCCAAATAATTTTTGTCGACTCTTTTACCTGAAATGTTAGTTTACTTTAAAATTTAAAAAATAAGTTTTTCTTTTGCTATTTTCATTTTGGCTGGAAAGTAAAGGCTGAAAATTTAATTTTTTTTTCTAGAATTGCAATTCCAAATTAAAAAAAAAAACAATTTCAGATTTAAATTGGAAATTTTGAAAATATCGCCAAAGTTTTAAAAAAATTCTAAATGTTCTCTTTAGAATTGCAATTGAGTTGTGAAAAAAAAAAACTATTTTATATTTGAACTGAAATTTTTGAAAAATAGCAGCAGATTTTAAAAAAATTAGATTTATGTAAGGAAGTTCTCGAGTTCCCACTTTCATTTTAAATTGAAATATTAGATATTCTTGTCGACGTTCTCCATGAAATTTCAAAATCTCTAGGAACATTCGATTAATAGATTAAACTTTAAATTTAAAATTTCGAGAGAAAAGCTTAAAATTGGGCTAATGAATTGCAAACTTATAAAAAAATTCGTTGACATGTATTCCTTCTTTCAGTTCTCTACGCAGGTAAAGTACATAATTAGAAATAGGTGACTTAAAAATGCTTCCTTTTACCCTTTTTGTTTCCTGTTAATTCCTTTAAAATTAACATACACTTTTCTACAAAGATACGGAAGCACAGTTTTTTCTCGAAATTACGAATTTTTTTAAAAATTTTTTTTTGTTAGCTCTTCGGCTTTACTCTCGAAATTCAACTTTTTTCGAAAAATTTGACTTTGAAACAACTTTTTTCTAAATTTCCACAAAAGTTTTACCTTTTTTCTTTAAATTCGTGCCTTTTGGAATGTTGCCATTTTTTTTAAACTTCGGTTTTTTAATAATATACACTTTTTTTCTAAAAATTCGAATTTTCGAAAATGTTGACCTGGTCAGAATTATTGGTTGAAGTAGTCAAAAAAAGCAGATTTTTTAAAAAAAAGTAGAGATACATGGTCCTGCAACAGTGCGTCGGGCATCTAAAGGTCCTATAATAAAGAAGTTAGGAGTTCCCTTCACATGCAGACCTTAACTCTGTACAAAAATGTATTTCAGGAAAATATAGTCACATGTATAGGGTATCTCCAAAAAGTGTGAGCCGCTGAGGGTGAATTTTTTTAAATAGAACCTCCTGTATTTTTTTACATTTTTGGATTCCTTTCTGACAACTTTACATATTTCTAAGATATTGTTAAATTTGGTTAGATAGTTCCAGAGCAATAAATAAATAAAGAGAAAAAAAATATTTTGCAACATTTTCTTTAAAAATTCATTAAAAATACAAAAACGCCCCAAAATCAAAACTACGCTAGATGTTTACTGTAGTGGGTCTCTAGTTACTTTGCTATGAATATCTTAAGCCTAACTTGTACAGGGTGTCCAAAATTCAATACCAAATTGGCTAAAATATAAAGCAATTTTTCTTCATTTTTTCAAATGGAACACCCCGTATTTTTTTTTCTATGAGATACAAAATTAAAAAATGACCATTTTTTGTACCTACAAATATTTCGAAATTTTTAACGGTTAAGCAGATATTCGTCGGATTATTACATATCGCTCTTTGGACCCTAAGATACAAGACAAAAAATCATAGATGGCTTTGATAAAAATTAATTACCTTATTATTATTTTCTAAGTTAACTGCGAAACTCTCTTAGGACTACAAATAAATAACTAAATAACAAAACATCCGACCAATTCAAACCACTAAAGACTACCTTAATAAATGTTCAAATGCCTTAGACTCTAAATAAAAATAAAACGTAGAGTGCGTTAAAAAAGTTGAAAAAAGTTCTTGTCATAAAATTAAATGAGAGATTTAATATTCGCTGAAAAGAATTTGGTTGATTTCATAGGTCTTCAAATGAATTTTAGTAAAGATGAGCTTGTAGATATGATTTTTGTGTTAGGTGAAAGTGAAAAGAGTTGCATATTAGCAAGTAAGCTTTATGCTAGTCAGTATCCTGAAAGAAGGCATCCTGAAGAAATTACTTTTAGAAGACTGCTTGAATGGTTTACCGATACGGGAAATGTGATGTACACAAAGAAAGAACGAACAAAGCCTGTTATTAACGAGGAAATTCAATTAAAAAATAATTATAAGGTAATTAATTTTTATCAAAGCGATCTATGATTACATTATGTATAAAACAAAATAAAAATTTCCGGAAATTTTGAAAAATTAGGAAGTTCCAAAAATAGTACTATTTTAGAAAAAGGGAAAATTTTGAAATTGTTATAATTTTCTAATTGAGTTAAAATTTTGTTTTTTTTTTCTTAAATGAGAATTTGAAATAAGTGGAAATTTTAAAATATCCAAGTCGAAATCATTAATAAAGTAGAAATTAAAAATGTTAAAATCTTTAAAAAAAACTAGAGATTTTGAAAAAAAGTTGAAAATATGTATCAGAAAATAGAATTCTTAAGAAAAGTCGAAATATTTAGCGAGTGGTCGAAATTTTCAAAACTAAATAAAGAAAGGTCGAAATTATCATAAAAATCATATTCCTCAAAAAATAACATAATTTTCAAAAACAGTCCAAAGTCCAAAGATGTCGAAATTGTGAAAAAAGTTGAGATTTTCAAAAAAAAGTAGATTTTCAAAAAACTATTGAAATTTTAAAAATAGCCTAAATTTTCGAAAAATTCGAAATTTTCAAAGAGCTGAAATTTTTATTTTCCCAGATATTTTCTCCTATCGTCAAGAACCAAATATTTGCATATAAATACAGTCAAACCTGTTTTTGTGCGGTCTTTTTTTGTGCGCCACAAAAAAAGACCGCACAAAAACAGGTTTGACTGTACCTATTAATTATGTGAAAAATAATTGGTCGATTTTCGACTACAAGTGACGCTAGTAGAATATAACATTTCCAATTTAAATGATATAAAATCAATTTTTCTTGTTTTGCCTAAATCTGTCAGAGCATTTATTTACCTAAACAATTTATATTTTTCCAAAGAGTAATATAAAAATGTTAATTAAGAGAGAAAAAAATTCTTCTAAACATATAAAAACAAAAACCACTAATATTCAGTATATGATTGTAAGCTACAAATACTAAACAATTTATTTTATTCTCAAACTCTGGTAAAACCAATGTTTTAATGTTGTTTATTATTATTATTTTTATGATATATCCGCCGTGCTTAGATAAAGAAATATGAGCTTGGAAACCGAATATACTTCGTTCGTTGATGACGTATTGGGGAAGGGGTAAAAATTTCTTTGCGCCGCATCACGTCCGTCTCCGTACCCTGCCTGACCAGAGTGAGGGCAACCGAAATCTAAGCGCAATTTTTATGCCAAACACTGCTCTCTCCCTTTACAAATGGTGCCTTCATTTTTCAATATTTTGTTTTCAAATTTAAAAAACTTATGAAGCAAGGATGTCGAATTTGCACTTTGGAAATGATTTCTTTAAAATCCGTTTAGTGTCCCAGATATTCGCTTCTGAAAACAGGCAAAAAAGAGACAAATTGTACGCCCTTTTGTGGGAGTACTAAAAAAAACTTCCATTAAATTCTAAGCGATAGTATTGACGTAGTTTGTAAAATGGCGAGCGAAAAATTTCGACATTTTAAGAGTACCAGACCACCGCCTTAAAGGGGACGACATAAGTAACTAAATCAAAATATAATTTGAGTCATTCAATAATTTTTACACATCGTTTTTTTATATCGGTCTATGTTAAAGGTGGGCAAATGGGGTTATTCGATGAGTTGGGGGCCGTTCCTCTTCAAATTCAGAACTTCTTTTACAATTCTTGTTACAAGTTTAAGTTAAAAATTAAATAAAATTCCAAAGTGTATAAAAATTTTTTTGAAAACACACTCTTTACGGACAAAATTCGAAGTTAAACTCGGGATTTTGCTGAAATAGCTTACACTTTAGATAAAATAAAAATTAGCAGATATAAACCTGACAAATATTCAAAACAAAAACTCTTTGACATTTAAAAAAAAGTCATCAATCACGTCTCATTAATCAAGTCCCAATTTCGCAAACTGAAGAAGAAAAAATTAAAGACTTCGTTTGAGGAAAATTAGAAAAAATATAAATAAAACTTGCGTGTCAGCAAAAAAATGTTTAGAAAAAAGCCAAATTTTGAAAAAAAAGTTTGATCGTTTTTTTATAATGTTGAGTTTTTTCTTGAAATGTTCGTTTATTCTCAAAATTCTATGTTTACATTTTAGAATTCTTATTATTTTCTAAGCTAAACTAGAAATTTTGAAAAAGAATCGAAATTTGAAAAGTGTCTTCAAAAATTTTGAGATAAAAGATGGCCATATCGGGATGGGATAAACGAGAAAACAGTTAATATTTCAAAAAGTCAAAAATTCAAGGCTACAGTCGAAGTTTCAGAAGGAACGTGAAAATTAAATTTTGGCTCTATAAAACAACATTTTGAATGGTTGAAAAAAAAATTCAAAAATAGCAAATTGTTTTAAAAAAATGTCTTTTTGAAAATTATGAAATCAAGACGGAATTTTAAAAAGAATTCAAAGTTAAAAAACCGAAATATAAATTTTTTTTTTTTAGAAATTCAGAGCAAAAGTTGAAGTTTCGAAACTAAAACATAAAACATAAACATAAACATAAAAAAGTTTAAATTTAAGAAGAGGTCGAAAATTTGAAAAATGGTTGAAATTTCTGATAAAAGTGAAAATTATGAAAAAGAAAAAAATTTTGAAAGTCAACATTTTGAAAAAATAAAAAATTGCAAGAAATTTACCAAGAAAATTTCAAATTTTTGAGAGAAATATGACATTTTGAAGAAAAAATTAAAATTTTGAAAAAAAAATGTAAAATAATTGTAAAATATTTTCAAAAATCCACAAAAAGTAAATATTTTAATAAGGTCAAAAGTTTCCAAAAAAGTTGAACTATTCAAAAGTTAAAATCTTCAAGTAAAGTAAAAACTGAGAGAACAAATCAAATTTTGGAAAATCGATTGAAATTACCAAAAAAGATCGCGAAATTTATACAAGTAGAGTTTCTACGATAAAATAAAAAATTTCAGAACAGACCGAATTCCTCCGAAAAGTAAACTATGAAAATAAAAATGTTGAAGAAAATAACTCCAAATCCTGAAAGAGATCAAAATTTGAAATATTTGAGCTTTAAAAAAACTCGAAAGTAAAATAAAAAATAAACATTTTTATTAATTTTCTTTTAAGAAGTAGAATTTTTTGAAAAAGTCAAAATTTTGAAAAAATAGAAAAGAATTTTGAGTAGAAGTTTTAAAAATAGCCTAAGTAAAAATGTTCAATAACGTCGAAATTTTCCACAGTAAAGTTTTACAAAAGTTAATATTTTTGAAAGTTGAAATCAAAGATCAAAATTTTAGTATTAATTTAAAATCTAAGAAAAAGTCATATTTAAAAAAATGGAAATGTTGAAAAATCTGGGAAGTGTGAAATTTAAAATTTTCAACTGAAGTGCCAACATTTTCAAAAAAATGTTCAAGTTAGATTTGAAATTAAAATTGAATTTCAAAAATGTCAAATCAAAAAATCAAAATATTCAAAAAGGCAAAATTTCGAAAAAAAAGTTGAAATCTGGAAAAAAGACGATATTTGGAAAAAATCAAAAATTTCAAATAAGTAGAAATATTCAAAAAAGGTGACTTTTTTTTTAAAAGTTGAAATTTTGAAAAAAGAGTGAATCCTTTTTGAAAAAGTAAAAATATTTTTATAAAGGCGCGGTTTTCCTAAAAAGTCATAACCTCAAATAAAGGTCAACATTTTCGAAACTTAACATTTTCAAAAAAAAAGTAGAAGGTCAAATATTTCACATAACGTTTAAAATGTTTAAAAAAAATGCTTTGAAGAAAAACATATTTTATTACAAAATAAAAATTTCGAGAAAAAGACGAAATATTGAAAAAATCAAAATTATGAAGTGAACATTTTCAAACAATTTAAAATTTTAAGTTCTTAAGAAATTTTAAAAAGTTTACAAGTTCGTAATTTTTAACAATAAAAATTCATAAAAAGTTAAATTTCGAGGAAAGTTCCAAATTCTGAGAAAAAATTAAGAATTTCAGAAAAAGGTAGACATTTTTAAACAGATCAAAATTGTCGATAAAAAATCATACATTTTCAAAAAGAGTAGAATTTTTCATATTGCATACAAACATGTATTTGGCCGAATTTTGAACACAAGCGATATGAGTAAAAAATCCCAACATTTCGAGAATAACTTCGAAACTAAAATACAAATTGCATTCCAAACACTGTATATAAAAATTCGAGAAAAAGGTCTACATTTTGATATTAAGGTCAAAATTTTAGGTAAACATGTAAAAACTAAAAGTGCGAACTCTTTATTTCGAAAAAACTCAAATTGTTGGGAATGATAAACAGAATTACATTCAAAAGTATTTCGTGATTTTTTTTGCAAAAATTGCTATTTTACGCCTTCAATTGTTATTATTTTCGTTGTTTTAAAAATAAAACTTATTCGAAAAAAAATCTAAAATTAAAAAATATTCTCGAATCTTTGAGAAAAAGTCGAAATTTCAAATTCAAAGTCACAATTTGAGGAAAAAAGTCAAGTTTGAAATTGCCTCAAGGAGGTCATTATTTCGACATAGACTTCGATATTTTCTATTATACAATGTTATAAAAATTGAATATTTTAATCGAAATTTTGACAGATGTTGTGTTGACATATCTGTTTTAAGCTTACACTTAACTTTTCATCGATCATTTAACTCATAATGGAAAGTAATTTTGTTTGTTTTAAAGAAAAAACTTTAATGGGGTGGCATTTCGAAGAGTTGCATCATACTGAGAAAATATACCACACTGCCCTGAGCATAAGTCGGGGTATTACTAAAATATTTTTTGTCAGGACTGCCTTTCGGTGGGCGATTTTTTTAAGAGACAATTATTTTTAGAATAAAAGGGCCTGTTTTTACATGCTGTCCTTTAAAAAAATGCGACCACGGTAAAAGTTATAATCGATAAAATGGCGAGGTAGGTAGAGAAAACTACTACTCAGTATACTGCATTCGATACAATCGGTAAAAAATGTGTTATGAATTATGATTATTTTTTTGTGACAAGTTTGAAAGTCAAAAGCTTGAAAGCTGCAGCTTTTTGCTTAGACTTTTTTTTGTATAAATCGTATTTATTTGCAGTCAAGCGTTGTCCTTCATCGTTAAAATTTGCGGCCATTCTGTATGATTGTATTAGGAATTTTCATATTAGTTCGATAACTATCCGATATCTTCTAATTGCCACACGATGCCCTATTAGGTTGTCCTTGACTTTCAACTTCCTGTAGAAATATTTATCTGCTATTTACATGCATATATGGAAAGTAGCTTCGGCGCATTTGAGTGTTTAAAAGCATGTCAAGTAAAACGCATCCTTTAAGTGACGGAGCCCTAAAGGTATCTATTTTTTTAAATATCTGCTATCAAAACGTGAATTCACATCAATTTTAGAGGATTGTAAACAACGACGTCCAGTGTGAAATTTTACAAGTGATCGATATCCAAGAAGTTAATAAAGATCAACATTATATCGTTTGGCTATCTGACGGCACATTTCATATGCCTTTTGAGCTTTGTGCATTAGAAGCTATTAACAACTTAAAATCTCTCAAATCGGATGTTATTAATTCTCTTATTAAAGTGAAAACTATTGTTAAAAAATACGACAGGTAAGTAGGTCTTGCAATCGCAATAAGTATTTGATTAGATATTAGATTAGTTAGATTAAACTTAGTATAATATACCCATTAGTAACAATATAAAAGATCAATATATACACAAAAGCGCGGGAAAATAGTTGTCACGTCTCACGTCATATCGCTATCTTATGTATAAATATGTAATATAATAATAATTACTCTTTATCGCTGCATTAAAACTTCTAACTGACGACTACTGTGAATATTTTAGAAACGCGTATCGCTTGTGATCGAAATTCGACCAACTGTTTCTGAAAAGTGATGATATTTTGTTATGTTTGTACGATATGTTATGTTTTTCACACAGTTAATTTATGGAACTTATTTGTATGCAAATTCTTAATTCTTATCTTGAGGCTATGAGAAAAATCGAGATATTGCCCGCTTTTTTTTTGAATATTTTGTCTTTTTTCTGGGTTTTAAGTTTTCCTCGACAATTCCATTTTTTTTAATAATTATTTCGACTCTTGATAAATTCGCCTTGTTTTGAAAATTTTAGCATTTTTGAAATCTCTAATTTTTTTTCGAAATGTTCTTTCTTGAAAATTTCGACCATTTTTGAATAGGTATATCGATTTTTAAGAATTTTAATTTTTTTTGAAAATTTGATTTTTTCAAAATTTCAAATTTTTCCTCCAGATGACTTCTTTAAAAAATTCAACTTCTTTGAAAATGTTTATTAATTTTATTTAACATTTCTACGACCCAGTTTGGAGATATTTAAATTTTTATTAATGTTTGTTGACAAAATTCTAAAACAGTTTTTGAAATATGACTACGTGATATCTAAAATTATTTAAAACGTCACCTCATGACAGTTGACAAGAAAATTGGTTAGTTTATTTTACATAGAATGAGAAAAAAAATGAAAAATAGAAGACCAAAATTAGATATGAAAAATATTTTTGTTTTTTTTGGTAAATTTTAAAAATATTAAAATATAAAATATATAAAAAAACATTGTAGCACTGGTCATCGATGTTTCGCTCTTATTTGAGCTCGTCAGCAGTGCATAACATGGAAATGGTGAGTGCTTCTAACTACTAAGCTGAAGAAATTTCGGCCGTTAGGAACAGTAATCAACAACAGCATATAAGTTCAACCCACACGTGTAGTTCAATGCCGGAAGGGGTATTAGCTCTCGGGTAGTTGTTTCTTGTGATCTGACTTCAAATATTTAAATTTTTACCACCGTAAATTATTGATGAAACCTCTATTCTATTCACGTTAATTTTTACGTATTTCTTCCTCATTGTTCCCTTTCCATGATATGCACTGCTGACGAGCTCAAATGAGAGCAAAACATCCAAGTCCACCTTTTTTATATTTTTTATATTTTTATATTTTCATAATTTACCAAAAAAAAACAAATTTTTTTCATTTCTTATTTTGGTCTTCTATTTTTCATTTTTTCCTATTCTATGTAAAATAAACTAACCTATTTTTTTGTCAACTGTCCTGAGGTGACGTTTTAAATAAATTTAGATATTACGTAGTCATATTTCAAAAACTGTTTTAGAATATTGTCAACAAACATGAATAAAAATTTAAATATTTACAAACTGGGTCGTAGAAATGTTAAATAAAATTAATAAACATAATGTTTCCGACCAATAAGAGTTTGATATAAATGCAGTGTGCCCCATTGAACGCGGGATAACATGCATTAGCTATTATGAATTATGAGCATTTTACCAAGAATGAAGGAGATCGTCACTTTACTGCCGGAAGAGGGTGGACCGACCAGTGACCCTTCTTAAAAATAGATCACATCTGTTGTAAATTTACTGTTTGTTGAGTTTTAACAAAAGAATTGCATCCAAGATCTCGACGATGTCATTTCACTCAATAAACCTAGTTAAACTTTCATATTAAAAAGCATTTAATGTTTATTGGAATTATACAGAACGGATGATTCCAAACAGATGGGTTATCTACGTTATTAGTGGTGATAGAAAATCAGTTACCGTGGAATGGGGTTACTTTGATTCGCGGGGTTACTTTGATAAAAACTTTATTTGATTTTCAAATTCAAATTACTTAATTTTTGAACCGAATCGAAAATATGTTTGTTACGATTCTCAAGACTAAATGTTAGTTATTCACATTACTCAGTCTCATCAAAATCAGACAACTCTATGTAGTAAAAATAAATAAAAAATATGAATAGTGTTTTTTTAGAGATGTTGTACTCTTAAATAACTTCAGCATTAACAAGTCAAGTATTGTGATGACACATTTTTCATAAAAGTTACCAAACAGATGCTTATTGTGCTATACCATTTTAGTTTGTTAAATGGTATAACAGTATAAATATATTTTATAATTGTCTTTGTTTTCGATGGGGTGACTTTGATCGCTCGATGGGGTAAGATTGATCAACTTTCAATGTCACCCCATTAAGTTTTTGTTGACTTAAATCCAAATTTTGTCGATTATTTTATGCCACTGTCTTGGGAAAATTGTGCAAATATTCAAAATGTATAATATACATTATATATATATATATATATATATATATATATATATATATATATACTATAATTTCATCTTTTCTTTTTCTAATTCATTAGTAAAGATATTTTAGTTAGAATTTTTTATTTTATTAGTTTTGAGTAATCCGATACCATAAATATGCTTATAACTTTAATTCTGATTGATCAATATTCGTAGTTCTTAAAGAAAGATGCTTCTATAATTGCTTGCTTTGGTTTCTGGTAAAAAAATGGAGGCGTATCAAAGTAACCCCACTCTCAGTTTAACTTCTATTTTTTATCACCTCTATTTAATTTTTTTTTCTCTTTTGTTTTCGAAGATTTTTACTTGCAATTGGAAAGATAGATATATTAAACAAAGTTGATATTCCCATTTTTTAATTACGGTAAAATTGATCAAAGTAACCCCATTCCACGGTAAATAAGCAAAGTAGTGCGAAATTGTATCTCCATCAATATCCCATTAAGAAAATAAACGAATACCCTCTTGTTTAGATTTTATTAGAAACTAACCGAGCTAGATTTTCAGCAGAAACTGAAACCGAATTTGGACTTCTACTTTGGTTTCGGCTGAAACCGAAACCGAATCCGAAACTTATGAAAATTGTATTAATATACACGTACAATTAAAGCAAAAGAAAAACAACCGGCAACGATTTAAATATTTAGCGAATTTAACTAATTTTTACCTTTACTACTTAATTAGCTACTTTAGTAGATAGCTAATTTAGCTATTATCATATATATATAATATATTATTTAAATATTTAAAACCAACAAAATCTTGCATTAGAGACGTGTTTTAAGTTTAAATTTGAATTTTTTAAGTTTTTGATGAGCTTAAACTTCGAATTTTGAAAAACTAGAAAATAAAATTTTAGGATCTAAAATTTAAATTTCGAAAAAAAGAAGGCAAGATCGCAGGTTTGAAGTAGAGGTGTTATAGAGCTCCGTACCCGTAACCGTACGAGACTTCTTTCCATCGTTCCCATGGAACTTTACTGCGTCTCATGAAACAATTTGTTAGGCTTTATCAATTGAAGCAGATTTTTTTCAAGTAATCATTGCGGCATTTCCGAGCCTGTGATATGAACCAATAAAGGGCGTATTTGATAGTTCACAGATTTAGAAGCTCGTCAAAGGTGAAGATTTCATAGGAACACTGAAAACTGTGACCCGTTTGCTTTCAAAAAAATTGTCAAAAACTTTCTTGAGCATACACGAGCTCAGAATTCCATCAAAAATTGTCTAATTCTTGAAAAGCTTAAAAATGCTTGGTGTCTACATAAAGATCTAATTACATTTTTTTTACATAGAAATCTTAGTGACTTTCTGAAAAATATTGGTGCGGGGGTTGAGCAGGGTGAGCGATTGCACGAATATTTGAAAGTCGTAGAGGCACGATGTCAAGGCAGATCGAATATACACATTACGAAAGTCAAACATTGTCCATAGGGAGAATGTTAATGAGAGATTTAACATTGAGAGCTAATAGTGGGATAGATGGGCGGCGCCTTGTATTCTCCTACACCGGTGTAAACAATTTAACGCAGAGCGCAGCGATCAGTGCTGATGGAGATTTCAGTAGTACATCATAGCTTCTAACGTGTTTTGTTACGGGATTGCTACTGGCAGGCAACAATTTTATTAAAATTTGCGTACCACATGTTCTTTTAGTCCGTTGATTTAATCAATCAATTCTTTGATAACCAAAATAAATAAATAAGATTTCCTAAACAAAATAAATAATAACTCTAATGAAGAATATAACATAATAACTCTTTAAATGTTACAATATAAGGAGTTCAAATAGACCGCCGGATTGTGTTAAACAATATTCCAGTCTGTTGTAAAACTCTTGACGAGTTTTTTCTAATATCTAAACTGGAAGATACGAGCATGCTGCGTCAAAGTAGGGGAATACGTTCAGCGGCCGTAGAAAACTAAGGAAGGGACAATTCTTAGCGTTTTACATGGACAATGAAAATTTTTCCTTATCTGTCTACATAATATATGATGGTTTACTATTGTTGAAGCATCAAGCCTTAAAAGAGTATGTCTACAGATTAAACACTCAAGAAAAAGCTAGACGTGAAACTTTTAGCTTCATACGTATGTTCAACGCTTGATAAAAAAATGTTACTATTTGTATAAACATAATTTAGCTTGAAGTAACTGTACATAGTATTGGTATGAAGAAACCAATTATTCTTGTACAATATATTTGGTACCTTTTCCTTCATTTTATTTTATATGCCCATTTTGTATGACTTTTGAGACAAAAGGAGGGTACCCAGTAGATTAAAAAGTTGACATGATGCAAAAAAATTCAGGTTATTTTTGAATTCAGGAACCAAACGTTAATAGAAAACAAGTCACAGATCTAAGACAACAAAATTGCTGTTCCCCAGAGTTTGAAATCAAAATTTACAAAAAACGATAGAAATTTCAATCGATTAAATTTCAAAAATAGTCTAATACTTTAAACATGTTAGTAATTTTACAAAAAAAGAAAAAGTACAAATTTAAACCTAAAATTTTGAGAAAAGAAATAAAGTTCCTGAGAACCCCACAATTTATGTTTGTACCTATCCATACTTCAAAAAGAAAATTGATGTTTTGGTTATTAAAATCGAAATTTGGAGAAACAATTGAAAACTATCACAGAAACTGAATTTTCGACCTTCGTTTTTGACGTCGAGAAAAATAAAATTGATTTTTCATTATTACAATTACATCGAAAAATTGCAAAACTTCTAGAGAGGGGTTTTTTGGGTTTAATATCCAAAGTTTCTGAAAAAAAAGTGAAAATTGAAGGTTTAAATCAGGAACTCTGAAGTAAAAAAATAAAATTGGGAAAGTTGAGAAAGTAATTTGTGATGCCATTTGAGCTCCAATGACGGTCTTAAACCTGCCCTTGAATGTGCTACTGATCGGTGGCTATCTTTTTGTTGATGATGATTGATGAATTTGTATTGGTTTCTAGTTGTAAGAAATATTTATTACTTTTTTTAGTATTTATTTAACGGACCTGGAAGTTTTCAAGAATGGTATTGAAGTGGGTAGAAGATTCGACCTATCTCCTGGAAACACATTTGTACCAAGGAGAGCTGAATTTCTCAACAAAGAATTTAAGCAAATTGCTGCTTTGAATGACGATTTGTTAAGGTAAGGATTATACGATGCAATTTTGCTAAGAAAATCACTTATAACATAACTTTATTTTCATTTTCTAAAATTATTAAACTTTAATTAAAAAGAATGCAATTGGATGTTATCCACATCCCATTTATTTTACGTTTTTTTTTTATTTCACTATATCAAAGAAATACATTAGAAATTAAAAATAAAATTTAAAGGTATGTGATCACACATACCATATTTAATACGGCCATTCTGTACAATTTGAAGTGTTATTTATGTTCTAAAGTGCAATACTTCAGATTAGCAGGCAAAAAAATTTAGCCAGTGGTGGTGGTACAGAGTATGCGAGAGTGCAAGTTTCCACCAGGGCCAAACAACAGGAATAATTAAATATATCTGATGGGCACAAAGTTTATTTTTCCACACTAGCATAGAAAATGCACTTGATAGTCAATTTTACGCTCTTTGTACCAAAACCTGAAAAGTATAGTCAGAATGACCCAATTCATAATTTTTTTACCTTTCGCTGATATTTTGCCAATTATCATGTCGCGTCTTTTTAGATGGGCTATAAAAGGAAATGTATCTTTTAAATCTATAGTGAAGCCAGTATCCACAGAAAATGGACAATACTTCGTCTTTGACTTGATAGATGATTCTGCTGAAATACGTTGTATAGTATATTCGAAATACGTGGACATAACTCACTATGAGAATCTTATTCAGGTAAGTAAATTTTCTATTCTGACTGAACTCATCTAATGATTATTTTCTATATCTTAGATGGGCAAAATGTTCTACATTACGCAGGGCAAAATCGAAAAACTTCAAGATGAATTCAAAGTTCCAAATCACAATTACAGAATTGAAATTTTACCGCACACCGTAATTGAAGATTGCTCTCCAGCTGAACTGAAGTTTGATTTTGTGCCAATTAGTAAAATACCAGAATACGGATACGAAACTCCAATTGGTAAATCAAATATTATAATCTTAATCTTCCTCATTTCATTGACATTTTACGCGACTTGCATTCTAATTTTTGAAAAAAAAAAAGAAATCAAACTCCATCTATAACTGGAGATTATCACAGCTTTGCCTAGATTTTATATCATACGTAATCAGTAACTTTTTTTAGTATTTGAAAACTAATAGGTTATTGTAATTATAATTTCCTTCTGGGGTTACATGCGGAACAATATCAATAGCAATGTTCTCTATTGCTGTTTACTAAAAATTAGTTTGTCGTCTGTAAAGAATGGAAAAAATGTATTTTGCATTTTTGTTATTTTTGGAACTAAATGCATTTTTACCTCAACAAAGCATTTTAAATATGAGATCATTGAAGCCGATATACCGTGATATTTCATAGTAACTGGGAAATAAAATACTATTATGTTTTAATATCACTTTGATATATTCACGAAAAAGACTGCAGTATCATCAAAAGTTTTATAATGACGCAACAATTTAACCTGCAATGACTTTCGTCAAAATGTTCAAATGATATTAGAATAATTGTGTTTTATTTCCTAATTATTACAAAGCATTTTGTTGCATATCATATTTTGCTAAAATTTGAAAAGTCTAAATTTTAAATAAGATAAAATACTCACTAACAAAAACGTTTTTGAAGTTTTAAATAAAATCGCGAAAAAAAATCGTAATAATCAAAGCATTAAGCAGCAGAAGTAGGATTAGGCGCTAAGCATTGAAGTAAAAATTTGATATTTAAAAGAAAATACCAAATTTTTTTGTTGAAATTTTGCGTTTTTCCTCAATTAATATGCGTTTGAAATTTTTATTGATCTATTTTTTTCCGAGAAAATAGTCGAAATTTCAAAAGACGTATGACGATATAAAAAGTTGATCTAAAAGCCGAAATTTTGAGAAAACAAAGAGAATATTTGATTTTGAATTCGAAATTTCCAGATTATAGCTGAAAATGCTTCTTTTCAAAAAATCTGATTTTATTTAACTTCCATTATCTAACTTTTTGCCTTCAACATTTTAAGTTAAAGATTTTTTTACACTTATTGTGTGTATCAACCGGATTTTTTAATAATATCGAACTCATTTTAAATTTTTGCTTTTTGTCTCGTATTAATCCTCAATTTTTTTCATATGAATTTCCAGCTTTTCTAGAAATTCTATGTTTAAACTTAAAAATTCTAAGTTCGATAACTGTCCGATTTTTTCTATACCTTTTCAGTAAACGTCAAAGTTTTATTTTTGGGCAAATTTAGAACCGTAACTGCAAAATTACCAACACTTTTAGTTTTTTTATGTATAAACTGAGATTGGTGTAGTTTGCATTTTTTTTACTAAAATCTTCTCTAAAACTTTTTTTGAATGTGAATTCACATTGATAAAAAAATAGTGCAAGAAATGGATACATCGAAAATATTAAGCTTGGAAACGAAAGCGGTAAACTTTATGATTAGTTTCAAGTATCATCATCATGGTTCTTTGGTAGTTTAACGCGGTTCCGAAACTTTCATTCCTTTGACCGCCGTCTTTTCGTGAACATTACTGTGGTGATAATTTTGTGAGCTGCGGAGACCGCCGATCGAAAGCTACTCAATTCACCTCCGATTTTCTTGTAATTTAGAAAATTTTTATACTCTTTGGCATCTTATTTAATTTTCAGCTCTTAGCAAAAGCTATAAAAAAGGTACTGAATTAATAAAAAAAGCAATAAAATTTTAACGGGGGCCGCACTCAACTCAACGAAGAATCGCATGCAGCGCTAAGAGCCTCATTTACCAACTCCTGACATAGACCGCTATAGAAAAGCGATGTGTAAAGATTTTTTTGTAACGTCATATTCCATAATGGCATTTATTTAACAGTTTCGATGATTCAAAACAATGTCATTATAGACAAGTGTAAAACAAAGGAAAAGAGTGAAATGATAGTAGTTTGTGCAACAAGAGCGGATATGATGTCCATATCGCACGAGAACGAAGTTTGAGCACGACGCCGAAGGCGGAGTGCCTCAATCGTTCGAGTGCGGTATGGACAATCCGCTCGAGTTGTACAGCGAATTTTTCCCACGACTACGATCTCTCAAAAACAAAAATACGATTTAACAAATATTTTTTTCGTTAAATACGTCAACTTGACAAATTCTATGGTATAATTTTGAACCTAAAAATGACATTCGTTCTTATCGCATGGTTATGATTGGTCAATTTCATATCCACACGAGTGTGACCAATCACTACGCGACTTAGTTTATATCCGTTCACTTGACTGATATGGCCTATCTATCCTGCTCGCAAGTTATAAAGAAAACAGTGAATATACGGGTGGGAGTGGGAAAAATTCTTTTCCCACTCCCACCCGTATATTCACTGTTTTCTTTATACCTTGCGAGCAGGATAGATAGACCATATCAGTCTAGTGAACGGATATAACGAAATATGATAACGAAGGCTTCCACGGCCAGAGTCAGTACAGGATATACTTCTTCCGGGATTGGACCGTATCAAAGAACTACTAAAAGGTTCGACGTTTCGCGTGCCATCGTAGGGGGCTTCTTCAGGAATAAAGAAAAGAAACAAAAAAGAAATATGAGGAAATTTGCAAAAACGAAAGAATGAAAAGGCCAATTTCAAAACATCGGAGCACTTTTTGTATTATTACATTGTTTTTTAATTTCCCATGTCGTTACAAAAAATATTTTATGTAACACGTATCTAAAATGTGTCTTTCTTTACTCGTGTGGTTTATAGCACACGCCTTCGGCTCGTTCCATAAACGCTACACTTGTAAAATTAACACCATTTAAGCCCCTTGTTATATAAAATACTATTAGTTATTGAGTGGCTCAAATTGTAGTTTAATTTAGATGCATACGTCGCCTCCTCACTGTGCCACCGGGTTCTATATTTTCTAAACAGAAAAAATAAAAGAAGAAGATTAAAAAAATATAATAAATCATAGTCCTACATTGTTAACCTTATTGACTTTGTATTGTATAGTTAATATTGTTTGTTTTGTCTAGATGTTATTGGAATTTGTCTGAATGTTTCGGAACCAATACCTCTAGGAGCTGACCTTGTAAAAAAGGAACTTATCCTTACTGACAATTTACAGAATACCGTAAGTATCTGAAAAACGTAGTAATAAACAAACAAACAAAAGTAAGTAGGTATACACATAAATAGTATGTACTTACTTTGCGTGCGAATAAGGTGAATATTGGGGTTCTTAAGTAACAACGTATGAGTCCTACAAAACAAAATAAAATATAATTACAGCACATTTTTTTTAAATTTGAATAAATTCCATTTTAGGTGATGCATACAATTTGGCAGGAGGATATTGAACAATATATTCCAGAGTGTCCATTTGTGGTGGCGCTGAAAGGCACTAGGCTTAAGCAGTATGATCAAGGAAACAAGGAAAGTTTAAATAAAGGCCGATTATTTATTAACCCGGCTATAAAAGAAGCAGTTGATTTGCAAAACATCTGCATTAAGAATCTACGTTCCTTTATTCATAAATTGCAAAAGGAGTGATGAATAAGAATCCTCCTGTCTCAATCAAAATTGGATCTTGCTACTTACAATTAGTGAAATGTTATTCTAATAGTTGTATGAATTATACCTGATACCTGCAATTACTTTGAGCATTTATTTATTTATATCCTTCATTTTTTCCAGTTCTTAGGTGGTAAAATAAATCCTATAGATAATAAATTTCTTTATTTCAAGAGAGTTCAATGTAAGGTTAACTATTAAAAAGAATTCAGAATTGGAAAGCCAAATTGTGGGTAAGTGACCAGTGGCGGCCAGTGCTAAGGTTTGCAGGTTTGTGCAACCTCCAAAAAAACGCTGGGATAAAAAAGAAAGTAAATTGTTCTTTATGTTGTTTATTTTATTTATTGATAACAGATTTATGGTTACCAAACATACTGCTGACTATAGCGGATTCCACCGATTCGTAAGGGTTTGACGACATTATTGGGTCCATGGTTTGCAAAGTTTGCAGGCTAGACTGCAAACTTTGCTTTACACATATGCACCTGCGCCTTAACTCATATTTGGTTTGCTTAAAATACTTGCCCATAAGCAAGCATTAGGTTGTATTTGTGGGTGCAAACCAAATATTGATTCGCTATTATAATCTGCAGTGGCGGCTAGTAGCTAAAACTAGAGGGGGTGTGCTGCGACAGCATTTGTGTTCAAATTGTGTAAAAGCTAATTAGTTAAAAAAATTAATAACATAAACCACCTCTGTTGCTTTCCAATGAACCTCCAATAGAAATCTCAACTTTAGGAAAAGTCGAAAATGCAAAATTTCGAATTTCCGAAAATTTTGGAATTTTGTGATTAAATAATGAATTTTGTCTGTTTTTTTAGAAAGTTTCCTGAGCTTGAAATATATATATTTAAAGCGATATTTTTTTCTTTTTAAATATAAACTTTTAAAGAAAAATGTCGAATTAAAACTCAAAATTAAAGAAATAGTAAGAAAAATTTCTATTTTTAAAATTGTTCAAAGTTTTGAAACAAATTTAGAAAAAGAACTTGCAGTTCAATTACAAATGGACTCCAAAAATGTGAATTTTAATTACAAAGGATCGACTTCAAGCTGAAATATTTGATCTTTGAAACTTCTCCGGCAACTTTAAAATTACTAGAAAAAATATTAGAACATTAAATTGTCAATTAATTTTTTTAAAGATTTTTACTATTTTTAATTTTGAAATTTCGACTTTTCTAGAAATGTTGACTCATTTTTTAAAATTTCAATAATTCCTACTTTAAAAGTCGAAATTTTTGAAATATTTTTAACAATTAATTTGTTTTTTTTTCATTGATTCCGACATTGCTATTTTTTTTTAAATTTTATGTGAAAATAACAAATTTCAACTTTTTTCTTGAAATGTTGTCCGCTTGTGCTCGAAATTTCGATTCAGAATTTTTTTTGGTTTTATAATAGTGGTAAGTTTTTTTTTAGCGAAATATCAAATCGCAAAAAGTTGAAATTTAGAAGGTTTATTTTTCTTGAAATCAATATTTTTCTCACAATTTAATATTTTTCTCAAAATTCTAAATTTTTCTGAAAATTCAATATTTTTGTCAAAATTGAAAATAACTTTTTTTTTAATTTCTTCGTTTTTTCCCAAAATGTTGACATTTTTGGAGAAACTTCATGGTTTTTTTCTGAACATTTTTTGTTAAAATTTCTATATAAAGAATACATGAAAGCAATCACTAAACACGTACTTAATCGATTTTAAAAATGTTAACCCCAAGCGGGATGAAAAAGGATATTTAACTGAACATTAAAATTTAAAATTTTCTTTTACAAGCCAAAAATTGGGTTTTGAAAAACAATTTTGTTCGAACAAGGCAACATTTAAAAAGTCGAAATTTTCGAAAACCTGAAAAAAAATTTCGAAACAAGACGCATTTTTAAGTCCTAAGAGGATGACAAACGGTACTATTTAATATTAGAAGATGTCAGCACTTTCTAAAATAATTTTGGCTCAACAAGACAAAATTTTGAAATGTCGAAATTTTGAAAAAAAATTGAAAATTTCGATAGTTAACATTTTGAATAAACTGTAAAATGTTTAAAAAAAAACGAAATTTTTAAAAAGGGTCTTAATTTTTAAATCAGGACGAAATTTTCAAAAAGGTCCAAATTTAAAAAAAAAATCGAAATTAAAAAAAATTTTCAATTAAATGTCGAAATTTAAAAAAAGAGCCGAAATTTCGAAAATAAGTTGTAGCTTTCAAAAGAAAAGTCCTTTCAAAAGAAAAATCAAAACTTCGAGAAGAGATCGAAAATTTAAAAAATAACTGGAATTTTTAATAAAAATGAAAATCATCAAAAATCAAAATTTTCCATATGTTGGAAAATCGAAATTTTCCAAATTTTGGAAAATCGAAATTTTCCAAATTTTGGTAAATCGAAATTTTCCAAATTTTGGTAAATCGAAATTTTCCAAAATTTGGAAAAAACGCCACATGAGAATAGTTAAAATTAAGCGGAAAAAATCAAACTTTTCAAAAGGGTCAAAATTTTGAAAGATTCAACACTTAAAAATAGTTTAAATTTCCATAAAAAGTAAATATTTAATAAAGCCGTAGGTTTTCAAAACAGTAATATTTTTGTAAATGTCTAAATTGTCAAAAAAAGTTAAAATTGGTAGAACAAATCAAATATTTGAAAAACGATCAAATTTCAAAAAATAAATTGTAAAACGCGGAAGTTTTTGAGGTTGACATTTTGCAATTAAATCGAAAATGTCAGAAGTGACGAAATTCTCACAAAATATCAAAATTTCTAGGAACATACGAACGAAATTCTTAACAAAGATGGAAATTTTCGAATGAAGTCAAAATTCTGAAATAGGTCAAAATTTTAAAAGATTTTAAAAGAAATTTTAGGAAAATAATCCATCGGTTATTAGTTTTTTTAAAGAAAAATATCAAAATGCGGAAGCAATGGAAAATTTTCCTAACATTTTTTGGTTTCTTTTCAAAACTGACATTTTTACAGAAATGAAGGGATATTTTTCTAAAAGTTGTAAGTCAAAATTATAAAATAAACTTTAAAATGTCAAAATGCCGTGGAAAACCTAACATTTTTAAAGGAAATTAGAGGAACATAAAAAATTAGAAGTTGAAATTTCCAGAAATATTTTAAGAACAAAATTTGCTGGAAAAGTAGTTTCGAGAAAATTTAGTGGTATAATATATTTAGGAGAATAAAAACTTTCCCAACAAAAAAAATCAAAATATTAGAAAAAAATAAAAATTTTTCTACAATATAGTAGAAATTGCAAAATCAGGTAAAAACGGGAAGGTTTGGTATTATTTTTTTCAGAGAAATAACAAAATGCGAGAAGAGAAAATTTTCATTATTTTCTCAAAATTTTGACACTTAGAGAAATTTAACCTTTTTTTTTAAATTTCAATTCTTTCTCGAAATATTAATTTCTTTATCAAAAGATTTAGAAAAATTAATTTTTGAAAATGCGTTTTTCATCAACATTAGTAATAAAATAGATTTTAGAAAGAAAGATGAAATTTTTATAAAAGAAATCAGCGAAAATTTAAAATTTCTATAAAAACGTGTTAGGGAAAAGTTTTCAAAAAAGACCAACATGTTGAGAAAAAACTCGAAAGCTGAATTGGGGGTGCTGCAGTTCCTCAGTGCATATTCGCGAGCCGCCACTGATAATCTGTCATCGGTCAATGTTGCGAGTCTTGAAACACAAATAAAAATGAATTCAGTGCAAAATTTAATTGCACAGCCATTCCGTAACCGATCTATGTCAAAAAAACTGGAAATTAAGCGACGTGGATGACCTATTCCAGACCTAAATATTGTGCAGACCGTGTTTTGTAAAAAGCGAAGTTGTTACAGAAATAGTTCGCGAAGCTAAAGAAGTACCTATGTGACATTGTTATTTCCTAAGCTAAAGAACGATTCAGCTTCACTGGCCATTTAATTGCAGCAACCTTATTTTTTTTCTAAAAAGTTTAACCAATATAAAATCACTTTTCCCGAAAAAAATTTAAAGAAACCGCTAAGGTTTATCAATTTTTTAATTTACAAAAACTAAGATCTGAATTATCTGTAATTTACAAAACAGAAAAGTTTTAATCGGTTTTTGGTTAACTTGTACTTTATAACATTATTTCAGAAAACAGTGAGCTTAGTGAAACTAAATCTTTTAAAAATCTTGATAACTACCCCAATGGCTTCTGCTTAAGTAGAGTGGTGGTTCTCCAGTCTGGAAAGAATACTTAAAAAAAACACATTATGCCAGGAAAGATTGTCCGAAAGATGTCTTCAAAGAAAAGAACTTAATTTAAGGAATACTCGACTTCAGTAAAAAGTTATTGATAAATTTGCAGCTGCCGAAGATCGTCCGTCGTATGGACTTCCTCTTCTTTTTGTTTCTGTTTTTGGCGAATATAAAAAAAGGAGAATTTTAGCAATATACTATATATGTATAACATATATCAATTTAAAATCCTAAATATCTCTTAATTCCTCCAGCTTAATTTAAAATTTCCAGTTTCGGCACATTTTTGCAAATGTCTCTTTGCAACCCCCAAATTTTATTAGCACCGGCCGCCACTGTAAGTGACTAATTTAAAAATCACTGCTGCTTAAAAAATCGGTTTTGAAAGCTCATTCCCTTTAACAGGGAACTAATAAGAGTAAGAGGTGTTGCTAATACTTCGTTTCTGGGTAGAAAAGTTCCCATTGTCACAGCCAAAATTATTTTAAATTTCCAACTATATCCAAACAATTGTTCTCAATTTCCAACTACTTTACCGCCAAGAAAAAAAATTCTTACTGCGATCTTTTTTTTAACACTAGCAACAAAAGTTTATCCTAATAATATAGAAACCCAAATTAATTAACCAACTCGACCGTGACTGCGAGGAAACATTCATCTAAACCCCTTTAGTTTCACCCACCGTAAAATTGTTTTACATTTCACACATTATCATGTGAGATAAAAGGGTCTACATAGACATGTTATGTTCAATCCCCAAAGGTTAACCCTATTATGACTCCAAAGCACAACGAGCAGAATGCGGAAAAAGGATAGGTTGTAATTTTTGGGAAAAATTCCGTTCGGTAACAAGTTCCATAGCTTGGAAGTTCTATATAAAATAAGAGTCTTCGTAGACGGAAGTCCTCACTGTGCCAAGCTAGACCGCACAGGAATTTGTTTTATCCGACTGTCTAGTATGCCTCAAAAATCATGCCCTTGGGGAGATCAATTCTATTAGTTCCTGTGAGCATCTCCCATGAAAGTACTTGTAGAAAAGAGATAAATTACCAACCATCCGCCCGTGCTCCAGTGTTTTGAGAGAATCGGTTAAACTCTCGTCATTAATTAGGCGAATCGCTCTTCTTTGAATTGAAACCAGAAGAGTTAAAATGTGCTTTGGGACTAAACTCCAAAGATGAGATCAATATTCTAGTGTTGGCCTAACTTGAGCTTTGTATAGTGTGAGTAGCTGATGAGATCCTGATAGAAGTTAGTGCTCGCATTCACTCCTGGGATAGACAGATTAAATCTCATCGAGAGGATTTTACTGTCCATGAGTAAATATCATTATATCAAGAATAAGAAAGCTTCAGAAAAGTAAAAAGTATCAAAATTATTTATGATTGCACCGCTAATAATTGTGATAATTTAAAATTATCAAATATCGAAATCTCTGTATAATATCATAGCGTTACCTTGATACAGGTTGGGACACAATGTAAAGTGAGATTTTAAGAATTAAAGATATACATGCTCACATAGCAACGCTTGCCAAATATTTTAAGGGAAAACGTGTGTTTCCCATTCATGAGATTATTAAATCTAATGTCACAGATCACTATGCAGCTGACGTACGACATCTAAAGAAAACCTGTCAACAAGGACAAAAATTCATTGATTGCATAATGAATATTGTTAAATAGTCACCTTTTTCAGATTTTTTTTCATTTACACATGGTACAAGAAATAATTTTGAAGCTCTTATCAATCGATTTTGGCTAACGGGTGATTGTCCTGGACTGCCGACACAAGTAGAGCGAATCAGTTTTTCTGACATGCATATTCACCGGCTCTTAATCCTTGTGATTTTGTCCATGCTGATGTATAATAGATAAAACGTATAAGAAAGAATTAAAGAATGCAAAACAGCTGAAAACTTCTACAGATGGTAAAATTGAAGGCATCTCTAAATACCCTCAATATATCTGAAGGTGCGTAACTTCAAATGTGAGCTGGATCCACAACAAGAGAAATGTGTGCGTTGTATTTGTAACTATAAGTTGGATTATATCTACGGTTATTGCACTGTATTTGGAGAGTTTAAAACCCACACAAACGGATTCGGTGTTGTAACACACAAAATAACTAGTTACACTACAAAATAATTATTTACCTCGCATGACATGAAAAATATGTTTTTTTAAATTTCAAAACACAACAGAACAAACAAATTTTTATTGATTTGGATCTAGCTTGACACGTTGACATGTGGTCTTCCTGGTATCATCGGAATTGATGAAAGCATTTTGAAAATATGTATTACTAACTTTAACATCTTACCTTCCTTATAAACTTTATTTAAGCTCGCGAGTTTATTGCATTCAAAAGACATTAAGCTTAAGGATTCCGGTGTACAGCATTTCGCACTCAATAACTGCAGCAAGGGATAAAATTCTCTAGGAATCAATGAAATTGTTTTAAATAAGATATAATATACATATATAATCTCTATACATGTACTATCAATACAAGTTAAATATGGTACCGACTAGTGCTGCAGCTAGCTTTGCAAGGCAAAATTTAGGCAGCATGGCACCCGAATATATTTTTGGAAATTAAAAGAAACTAAAAAGTTATGATGTCTAAATAATTTTCATCGGATAAAAAAAAGAAAAAAACGACGTCATCGCCATTTCTGGGCTCCCCTTTTAGGCCCTGTGCGATTGCGCCTATTGTCCCCGTCAGTTAGGGCTCTGATGCCGACAAAAGTCGTAAAAATTGAGTGACCAGACGTACTCTTTTTAACACAACAGTTCTTTATAACACATTTCTGTACGCTTCTCTTTTTTTTCTCTCCTAAAATGACATGTTCCCCTTTTTCCGAAAATGTTAGAATAAACTGCAAAATTTTTTAAATTTATTGCAAATAAACTACCGGTTTTTTGAAATTGCGAAATCTCTTTGAAAATTCCGCATAAACCTATTAATTTTTTATTTATTAGCTTTTTTCTAAAATTTTGAATTAAAACCCTAAATCTACTTTTTTGAACCAGAGATTTCGCTTGATAGTTAACATTTTCAAAAAAGGTCAATATTTCGAGATTACAGCTGCATATTCGAGAAAAAAGTCATTTTAAAGTTAAACTGGAAATTCTGAAAAGTTCAACAATAATCTCAAACATGATAAAAATTCTCGAATTTTTGACTTTCAAATTTTAAGACTAAAAAGAAGATAAATATAAATAAAGTTTGATGTAATTCAAAATTTTGGGGAAAAGGTCGAAATTTCGAAGAAGTAAATTTAGAATTTAAAAAATGTGCCATTTCCAAATTTAAGCATGAAATTTTGATAAAAATTTCTGGTAGGTAGGGCGGGTAAAGTGGCTATCTTGACAAAAAAAGGCTTTCTTGGAATGCAAAAAATAATTTAAAAATACATATTTAAATGGCAAAACAGTGTAATAAATTGTGATTAAATAAAAATATAGTTGGGGCCAATATATCGGAAGCTGTAGTAGATACAATCTTTTTTTATTGTGCACTACCAGGGTTAGCCGGAATTTGCGTTGATTGTAAAAAAACGTCGTAATATTAAATTTAATGGACGCTGTTTTCCTTGCAACAAATATGGCCTCCAACTTTTGTAAAGTCACATTAGGATGCCTTAAATCTAAAATGTTTTAACCTGGTTTTTTAGCAACTGGTTTTTCTTAATTGAAATAAGTTTCTGGTCCGTTTCTTTCTACTAATTCAGAAGTTATATATATATGCTGTAAATCAATGTAGGTATTCCAAACACTTTCAGTTTCATATCCACAAGCATTCAATATTGTTCTCCGGTAAAAGAGATGTTTGGCCAGTTTACGCAAACAGCTGAAAATCTGAATAAAATCCATTCTACGTCAAACTAGTTGACAAAGTTGAATTAATTACATGAAAAAATAGCCCAAAATATAACAATTTAGCCTAAAGTTATCAATAATAAAATAGAAAGTACTATGCACAAAAAGCAAAATAAATAACACTTATTTTAGATCAATATGTGCAAAATACACATTTTAGTTCAATGTTTTTAAACAAATACTAAGTACAAACTGTTTCTGTGTTCACTACAAAGTTAAATACGACCTATTAGAAGAAGTTCAAGAGCTCGTCGATACGTAACTACCTCAAACAGGGTTCCTAATTGGCAGTGACCTTCCCCGTGTTAGACTTTTTACTTAAATATTGACAACTTCTAGAAATTTGGAAATTTGGTTCCAAATTTTAAGAGTTCTATTTTGGTTTTTATTTAGAGGTTTTTATTTTTGACTTAAAAATTGCACTTTTTCTGATTTTTTTCTCAAAATTTCGACTTGTTTCTAAAAGATGAAAATTAAAAAACTTAAACTTTCGATAAAAAACTAGAATTTTCGCCTTTTTGCCCGATAAATTAATAGATTTGTAGATAATATACAATTATAAAGTCGGAATTTTAAAAATTTTCATTTCTAAATTCAGTTTGTTTTTCTTAAAATTTGTGATCTACCCAAAATTTAATTTTTTTAGCAATTTGGATTTTTTTCCAGATTGCAAAGAAAAAAATGAAAATATTTAAACTCCAAATTTTTTAAATTTAAATTTAAAATTCTGGATTGAAGTGCATATTTTGAACAAATATTCGAAATTTTTAATGAAAACAAATATTGAGAGAAAAAGTGAAAACTTTTGGAACAAACAAATATCTTCGAACCCAAAATTTTGTAAAAGAAAATTTCAATTCTAGATGAATGACAAAATTTTGAGAAGAAAGTCGAAATTTTCATTTTAAGTCGAAACATTGGCAAAATATAAAACAAACTCACTTCTAACTAAAGAAGTTGAAAAAAAGTCGAAAATTTAGAAAAAAAAAACTCGCTCTAAAAAAATTTTCAGTTTAAATTAGGACTATTTTGAGAAAAGTTAAAATTTCCTGAAAATTAAATTTTTCAGGAAATTTTAACTAGCTTTACAATTTTGTTTTCTTTTTGTTAGCGAACTTTGCTTTCATACTTTTCATGCAGAACACTCTAAAATATACTATATTTAAATGTTTTTTTAATTCTTAGCAATTTAATATGGTTATTTAAATGTTCTCTTTTCAAGTTATAGTTTTCTGGTTGGCCTAGAAAAAAATTCCCTATTTTTCTGGACTTTATCTGGAAATGTCTTTTTCTAAAATGCCTCGAAGTTGTATAATCCTTGAGTCATTTTAGGAAAAAAAGTTCATATCAACGTAGGTCCGAAACCGCTATATTTTTAAGATACGTCTTGAAAATTGGGAAAAAATTTCGTTTTTCTTTAAATACTTTAAAACTTTTTTTAAAATATTTTTTTTGAATTTTGGTAAATATTAACTAGGCAATAAAGCGCATTTTTTTACAGGAAAAATATTTGTTCTGCTTCTATCAGTGGTGTCTACGCTAACATGCCCTCGAATATTCCTAAAGAAAAAAATGGTACGCCAGTGATTTTTTTTAAAATATCTACCAATTTCACACACATCCTTTATTTCTTGGTAAAAATGCTCCCTTAATTTTTTTTCATACGCAAACGGTTTTCGATTAACATGTCCTTGAACATTTTTAGTCTAGAAAATATAAAGAAAAAAAATCACGCCACTGATTTTTTTATAAATAAATATGGTTTTCATTAAAAAATTTCATTCCTTAGTAAAAATTCCCTCTAACTTTTTCGTTCGACGAATAGTCTTTGATTAAAAAAATAAAATGCATTTCTTTGCATTTCGATGGACGCTTCATATTCTTTACTACCAATTTAATGCCGTATTGTGGCTTCTTTATAAATATGTGTGTTAAATAAGTTAGATTTAAATGTTTTTTGGAAGTAACTATTTTTTATAAAATTAATAAGCTCATGGCATGAAATAAGTAAACCGATGGTATGCTAAATAATTTTTTTAATGGAAAACCTTTCATCATACGAAAAAAGTCAAGGGAGCATTTTACCAAGAAATGAAAGTTGCTTGTGAAATTGGCAATTGATTTTGGAAAAATGCAGTGGCGTACATTTTCTTTTTTTTTCGTTTACTTTACTCAAGGACATGTTGGCACTGATGCAAGTAGAGCAAATAATTTTTCTGCAAAAAATGCGCTTAGTATCTACCAAAATTCAAAAGAATATTTCAAGCTGTTTCAATGTATTTAAGGAAAAACCAAATTTTTTCTTAATTTTCAACACCCTGTATCTTAAAAATATCAAAGATTATGTTCCTTCAGTATTAGCATCTTATTGAAAAACACTCTGTATATTTGTAAAAAAAATTTCAATAGTTAAATTGAAACTCAGAAGTTGAGAAAAATAAAAAAATAATCAAATAAACTTTTTTCTTTTGGTGGAACGGACTGGTCCGTCGTTATCTTCAAAAATTGATATACAAATTTTGTCCCCTGAAACCGAGAAAGATTATAAAACACAACAGTTGCTCTAACGTAATTCGATAGCCAAGCTATCATCTTCAGAAGAGCAACTGTGGTTGTGGTGGTTGGTATCAGGGGACAAAATTTGTAAATAAGAAAAAAGTAGACATATTTGAAGGAAAACATATCTTGAATTCTCAGGCTCAAACTCAGAATGTTTGTTTATAAACATAAGAGAATAGTTAGAAAATTGGAAGTAAAAGAAAAGAATAACATAGAAATGACATCAATTTAAAAACAAAACAAATTATTAGGAATGTCTAGTTTCAAGTCGAAATTTGAACTTTATTCTCGAAATTTTGACTTTTTTCTTGAAATTTTAACTTTTTTCTTGAAATTTCGAATTTTTTCCCAAAATTTCAATTTTTCGTTAAAGGTAGTACTTTCAGTTTTAGAGTTAGCGTTCAGAATTTAATGAAATTTTGGATATTGGCGGATTAGAGTAAGATAATGATCCAGTTAAATTTTTGAAGAGCTATAGGGAACCATTAAAAAGTTAATGGCATTTGAAATTTCAGACTTTTAACATTGGGCCTTGTGCGAAATCAGAGATTTTATCATATTTTACAAAAGTACCGTTCATATTTCAGTAACAAACAGAGAAAACAATGGAAAATAGCATATAAAATATTTTAGACATTTGTACTTACAGATTTAGAGAAGTAATTGGCAAACAAATATCAAAACAGGATTTTTTATGGTAATTTTTCCCTACTTTATTATATGTGGCAACGTCGTTTTTATGTAACCAATTAGACTACCATCGACGAACCTTCATCGAATATATCACCATTGTTTACTTCCGTTTTAAGATTATGTGACAGTTTTCAGGATAACCCGTTAATTAATTTATCAATTCAATCTATTGTAGCTTCTTCTTAAATGTTTTTTTAAGTAACTCTTTTACTTTTTCAATAAAATATATCTTTATTGTAACAGAATGATTTTAACAATGACACTGTTCGGTCATAGAAATTCCTTTGCGTAAACACTATGGTAATCAAACTAGATAATGGATACTTTTGCCGTGGTTTTGACTCTAGCAGTATCGACAGCACTACTTTAAAATTCTGAGATTCAAATCGATCTCAAAATTTTGACTTTAATCTCAAATTTCTATACTCTGTGGTTAGGTTAGGTTTTAGATAAATGTGCATCAGAGTAGGCACTGAACTTCTAATTTTGTAGTGGTAAAGCGAAGAACTACTAATATTTAGACGTGGTCGTGTGGCAGCGCTGTAACATTTAATAGTTTTCTGTGTTGTTGAGATCCCAACCTAAATATTATTAATGATTTTGATTGTTTGAAAAATGATTTAATATTTTATGTCAATTTTTTACGAGAATTATTAAATTGTTAGTAAAAACGATATTGAAAGTATTTACTTCGATTGCCAAACAACCTTAAATATAGGCAACATATTAATCATGAAAATGTTTTACGCGTGAAGGCAGCTTTAATTCTGGTGATTTTTTCCATAGAGAAATTGTACAGTCTCTGATTTTTTCATTTTCTTATCTACAGGTTAATTTTATACTTCACGACTTACTCTTATGCACATTTATCTGAAATGGACTATATTAAATTTAAATATGTAAGTATAAAGTGCTTGCATGCATTATTTTTTTATTGATTGTATTATTTATTCAAATTTGAACAAAACTTATTGTTTGACATTTGCCCGTTTAAGTTTTTGCATACAGTAAGAAAGCAATGTTGCGTGCTTTGCGTGTTTTAATTTTTTACTGCAAAGTTTTTGGTTTTTTTTGCTGCGCAAAAATCCAGTCTGTCATCTCTAATGTTGCCAGTGACCGCCAACGGTCAATGGATTAACACATATTTAAAGGTAATAAACAAAAAAAAATAACTACCTATAAATTGGCAGTTTTTCTCCACAAAACATTTTTTCTCTATGAAAGATTGGCGACGCTGGTTCTGTGATTAAAACTTAGAATATTAAGATTAAAAAGAGTATTGTTATTGTTGATGAACTCATTAAACAGTTGGTTTTAATGGCTCATTTTATTATTTTAAATATTTTTGAAACAAATACCAATCTTAAAAAACTTTAGCCTTCATTTATTCAGCAATTTAAACATAGACATTTAGTATGTTGTGGTACTACTGTCGAAATGACAAATAATTAATTTTTGATTCGATTGACGTCTTGTCATAACCTCTCTTCCTTGATAAAATGTTTTTGTCATCAAAAATTCTCACTCAAAGAGCACTTTTTCAGTCATGCAAATTATGTCATTTCAAACGAAAATTGCCCGTTAGTTCATCAATAACTTTCACGCGAGAAAACCATTCGAAAAAGAAAAATGACCAACCGAGAAACAAGTTTTCATCTTACGCTCTCATAGTTGCTTCAACTTATTTAGCCTATGAATATTTTAAAGACCGTGGTATATTCCCTACGGTTTCAGCAGCAGTGTCCTTCCTCGGAGGAGCCCGGAGAAATAATTTTAACTTTTTAGCTGATGTCGTAGAAGCAGTTGCCCCAGCTGTTGTTTATATTGAAATTAAGGATTCTGGTAGATTCGATTTTTTTACTGGGAAACCAACAACGTTATCCAATGGTTCTGGTTTTATAATACGAGAGAATGGTCTCATTCTTACAAATGCTCATGTTGTGGCAAGTAGACCACGATCTATTGTTGAAGTCAGGTTGCATGATGGTCGCACTTTTAAAGGGATTGTCGAAGACGTGGATATGCAGAGCGATTTGGCAACTGTTAGGATATCAGCCAAAAACTTGCCTGTGATGAAACTTGGAAAATCTTCAGATTTACGACCTGGAGAGTTTGTATTGGCCATGGGAAGTCCATTAGCGTTGAGTAATACAGTTACTTCAGGTGTTGTAAGCTCAACTCACAGAGGTTCAGATGAGCTGGGCATTAGGGGTAAAGATATGGTTTATATTCAGACAGATGCTGCTATCACTTTTGGTAACTCTGGTGGACCTTTGGTTAATTTAGATGGTGAAGCAATTGGGGTTAACAGTATGAAAGTTACAGCTGGTATTTCATTTGCTATACCTATTGACTATGTTAAACAGTTTCTCGATAATGCACAAGGCGCAAATCGTATCCACGGTTTTAGTGGTGGTAGGAGAAAATATATGGGGATCACCATGCTTACATTAACCCCTCAAATTATTCATGAATTACACCAGAGAAATCATCACATACCATTTGATGTTAAAAGTGGTGTTCTGGTCTGGAAAGTTATTTTCGGGTCTCCTGCCCATAGGCAAGTATAAAATACATTTTTTAAAAGGTTGACTGTGAATCACTCCAATCGAAGAGCACTAGCTTGATTCAATGTGATCAGACTGTAAAGCAATTTGCTCTATTTTGTCATTGGTGTTATTTAGAATTTGTATTTCTGTTTTTGTAAAAAATTTGCTCAATTTTAAAATTTTCTTTTGGTGGTTTTAAAATGGCTGATGCAGATTGAAATAAAAATAAATAATAAGGCATATTAGCTTCACCAAAATTCTTAAAATGTGCATATACTACCAGTCAACATTCTAATATTTTATATCTGTATCCAAATTTACAGTTGATGATTCTGTAAATATGGTATTTTGTAACTGGATAGCCAAAATCAATTTCAAACAAAATTAGGAAAAACTTTTTCTCCTATTGGGTTTTGTTTAGTAAATACTCATTAAAGATATCATTTTATTTGTTTATTGGACCATTATTAAAATTATACTTAGTAGCATTCACATTTCCTGGCAACGTAAAATAAGGGAACTTCTGCAAAATTTACAGTGTTTTGAATATGATGTACTGAACTTAAAATTCAGTCTTGCAATTGCTCATCAGTATCAATTGGCTCAATTAATAAACAAATTTTTGTTTTAATGTTACTCTTTTTTTTATCATTTCCTAAACGATATAAACAGGAAATAAATCTAAAGTGAAAAGAATCTAAATTATACTATTGAAAATACTATATTTGAAATTGCACAATTGGAAATAATATATTTTTTTGGTGAAGTATGATTTCATCACTATCTTCATTACTGGTTTTTCCTAAAATATTTTGGCTTTTATTTTCCTTTAAATTTTAAACCCATAAAAAGCTTTGTAACTAATTATACACTTGTAAATATGGTTCAATAATTTTTCAGTGCTGGGTTACAACCTGGAGACATTGTGACCCATGTAGATGGGAAAGCAGTCCAAGGTGCAAATGACATTTACAATATTTTAGGTGAAACAGCAGCAAAAACACTAAGAATGACTGTTTCAAGATTTGGGCAGAAAATAGAAGTGAAAGTGACTCCAGAAGAAATCAGTTAATATCATTTTATTTGTTATGGAAGTTAGGTACCAAAATATATGAATTTTACTAGGTGTTTTGACTTTGATTTTAATAAATTACATCTCTGAATTAATGTATAGATATAAAAAAAATTAATATTTGTTTTCATCATGCATCCAACATAATTATCTCTTCCTTCTTGACTTTACTTCAGTCCATTCGTCTTCCTCCATAGTTGTCTGATTTGAAGAAGCTGTTTCCTCAGACTCCTGTTCCTCAACCTGTAAAAACGATGTAGTTGTTTGATCACTAATTTATATTCAAAACTTACAACTGCTTTTGGAATTTGAGATCTGGTCTGAATTAACCACTCTTCATTTAATTTAGGAAGGTTATTGAACTCCACTTCGCACTGCTCCAAATTACCCTCTTTCAACAAATTCATAAACCTATAGATCAAAGTGGCAATTTCTAAAAACAAATTATATCCAATTAACTATGAATTCAAGATAAAGTGTCAAAATTTTTAACTGAATGAATAGGGTATGTGCGCCAATAACCAGTAGTCAGCCACCACAATTTCATTTATGTCATATCTTTTTTTCGATCGTTCGTAAAAACATAGATGTTTTTCCATGCAAGTAGGTTACTACATTTAGAGTCAATGACAAAAAAAAATTAGGAAAGGTTAAATTATGCGTTCCACTAATGGGCCACTTTTTAAAGTACCCAGCTACTGGCATAATTTCCCTATGTTTAAACAATTTTGTATTAAGATGTTTCAATTGTCCAAATAGCTTATTTGCAGGAGAAGTGTTTTTGCCATGATCGTCAATCTGTTTCCATCGTATCTGACTTTAAGCTAGACATGTATTTTGAATGTGAGCTTCCTTTAACAAAAATGCATATTCAGGTAAACATTTGATGTGGGAAAGAATTTAGCTTTCCTAACGCTTCCATTGCTATATAAAAATTAAAGGTTAAAGATATTTTTAGTTTCATTTTGTCTACCTTTCGGCGAGTTATCTTCACAGATTGTCTCAAATTCCTCGTCCATTATGTCTTCAAGAACTTCCTGAATGTCCTCAGGCCTGCGCATTTGCGACGGTCAAACAGTAATTGACGACATAATTTTTAAAATTTTCTGCAACCTATAATGTTTAGGACGATTAAGGGGCTCTTTTCAGGAACCAAAATGTGATTTACCTGTCTGCTGTCACTTCCACCCATGGAATGTTCAACTGCAAGTTTTAACGCAGACCAGTTGTTAAATATTTGCTCGATAATTCTATTCAAGGCGGCCTCCATTTTAGCAATAATATATCTCGAAACTTGAATTGAAAAATAAAACCTTATTTGATTAGGTTATTAATTTAGGTTATATCAAAGATATTTTTGAACATAGAAATCATCGCTAACAGTGTTGCCATATGTACGGTAATTATGACATAAGTAGGGTTTATGCTCCATATACCAATACCGTACCAAAAATACCGTAATTTACGTTCTACTGTTTAATAACAAGTTTGTTAAGTAATTCCCTAAAATAAGTTTATGCACAGTTCCACAATTTACAATGAAGTAAAAAATTTGCTTTGCACCATCTTGTAATAAATAAAAACATTGCAGTTTGATTTTGCTGGTTTCTTCTTCGATCTTAAACATATTTCTATTTTACTTACTTATTTATAATTATAAAGATCCGAGACATATTTATTCTTTGCTTTGTTATGCATATTCCACTTACAATGAATGTTTAGTGTATTATACATATTTTTTAAGTATTCATTTTCTGTATTGTTATGTATTCTTTCTATAGTAAGGATATGCAATAAATCCTCATTTTTATTATTATTAAATATAAAACAAGCTGCTTCTTCTGCATTAACAGTTACAGTTTTGTCTTATAGAGTAGAGCAGATAATAGTTCATTTAAATTGTTGTAAGCAAGGTTTATTTCTAATTTAAATGGTTTACAATATGTTTCTTTAAATCAGGCATATTTTTTGGTTTATAGTTACACTTATTACATTCCAAGCTCTTATCCAAATATTGTTTACATTTTTCTTTTGGAGGTAAATGAATCTTCCCGTTTTGTTCCAAGTCTTTTATAATATCTAAAACAAATAATATTTAATAAAAAACTAACTGTAGGAGGACTATCTTTACTTTCTGATTTAAGAAAAAAGTCGGTAGTAAATGTATTCCAATGCTTCTTTGTTTTCAACGATGGCGAATTAAAATCATCGCTTATTACATGTAAATGTAATCTATCCATACTTGCTTCAGCATGATATCCTAAGTTAAATGTTTTGTCTTTGCAGTCTCCCTTATCAATTATTTCCCGAGCTTTATCCTGCATATGTTTTAATAGATTCAAGTGATCTTTGCTAACCTTTTTTAAATTACTAATATATTCTTTTGATAGTACGAGGTAGTGAAATTCCGCTTTTGGATACTTATCCTTAATTACTGTAATAAGTTCATCTGAATACACAATAGAATCTGGATCATTCATGGTTTGTAATAGACCTCCAGCCCAATGACCTTTCTTAGGACAATTATCAGATTTTACATCAGTAGCTTTTCTCTTAGCCATCTTGTAAATCGAAAATCTGAAATATTGAAAAATCCAATAACTGAAAATTAAAATATTTTATCTTAGTTTTGAACCAAACATATTTGTAGTTAATCCTCTAGTTTCCAAGAGCGGCTTATGGCAGATATCACAAAATAAATGAATAAATAACTAACATAAATTGTGTAAGGCTTATGTTCATACCTGCCTGTAGAACACTAACATAAAGAGATAGTAATATAATAAGAAGATTTTTTAATTTGCATATTTGATATGAGTATACCTTTTGTAAGGCGGTATAATTTTTTTATTTTTCAGAAAATAAAGTTTGGGTACCAGAGGGTTAAACACCAAAATAAAAGCAGAAATTGATTATCTTGCTTTTCTATTGAACGAACGACTTTCCATGTCGAAATTTCAACCAAGTTTCAATCGAAAACTTTTATTTTATGAAATCCGACTTTTTTCTCGAAATTTCAAACTTTTAAGAAAAATGTTCTCAGGTCTTGCTTAAAGTTTTGATTTTTGGTCAAAATTTCCCTTTTTCACAAATAATTAAGATAAAGCTTCGCATATTTGGAAATTTAAAATATTGACATATGTTCACTGTTTTTATCTAAAATTTTCGCTTTTATCCGAAAATTCTATAAATTTTTATTTTATAGGATTTAAGTTTATCTAAAAATTTCAAGGTTACATCTATAAACTTGAAATGCTAAATGTTCTCCAAAATTTCGACTCCAAATTGTTATAAATTTTTATTTTATTAGTTTCGTAAATTTTGCGAAATTTAGTCATGTTTCGTAAAATGTGCAGGTTTAGACAAATTTCCAGTTCATTAATAATGTTCTGATTTGAAAATCGAAATTTATTTTTTTTCTTTCAAATTGTTACTTTTTTCCAAATGTTAAGTTGAAAAGGGCGATTTTTACTCATTTTTCTAAAATTTCGTCGTTAACGAACTGTTGAGTCTAAACTCTTTTACATTTCTCTAAAAAAATTCGACTAATTCTCAATATCAAAACTTAGGGACTTTTCTCCAAGTTTAAAACTTTACTTGAAACTTCGACACTTTTCTCTAAGCTGCATAACTCTAAATTGTTATAAATTTCTATCTTTCTCAAAATTAATAATAATTTCTGTTTAATATTCCAAACTATAAACCAGTACTCTTTTCTAAAATTGCAGCTTTAAATTCGAAATTTTTACGAGTTTTTATTTTTTAAATTTCGCTTTTTTTTCTCAAAATTTCGCCCCGTTTCGGAAACATTTCTGCTTAAACTTAAAGTGTTGATTCTTCTTAGCTAAAACTAAATATTGTAAGTTCAAATTCTGAATTTACAGAAAGAAATAGAAAATTCGGCTTAAAATTTGAAATTTAGGCTTTTCTAAATACACAATTACACTTAGTCTTAAAATTTTAATATTATTTGCATGTTTTCTTCAAATTTACTCGCGAAATTTCGGTCGTTCTCCTGAAATGCCAAAATTTGAAGGCTATTAGTACACATTTTCAAGTTTTTTCTATTTCGTGCATTTTTCTGAAATCCCAAAACTCGACAGATAGTATAAATTTCGACTTTTTTTACTTTAATTTTCTTAATAATAAAAATTTCGATTTTTAAACTTAAAATTATTATCTTTCCTACAATTACCAATTTCAGATTTCTATCATTTTTATTTCTTCAATTTTGGTTTTCCTTTTCGAAATTTCCATCTTTTTCTAAAAATGTCCATTTTATTGTAAACGTTACGCCTTTAAAACCGAACTTTATCTTCCACTCTGCGTTTTTCTTTCTCGAAATTTTGATTTTGATCTCGAAAATTTGAACTTTTATCTCGATATTTTGACTTTTGTTTTTCAATTTCGGCCTAAAAGCTAAAATGTTTTTAGTTTGGTCCAAATTTCCATTCGAAATTTTAAGAAATATTTAATTTATAACTTTTTAGTTTTTATTTTAATGTTTTATAGGGTACATTGCTCTGTCCCCAACATTCATGATTCTCTGTAACATCAACGAGTTTGTTCAAATCCCAATCAGTATTATGTAGTTTAGGTCTTCTGGTCTCAATGTTTCTTTGCAAGTCAGGTTATATCTGTGTCTGTCAAGGTTTGCATGTGCAAACTTGTTTCTTTTTCAGTAGTCTTAAATCTAAGACTTTTTTAAAAAGATTTCTGTTCAAACTCAAAATATTTTCTTTTTTCTTAAAATTACTTCGTATATGATCTAAAAGTTTCAACTTTCTTCGGTTTTTAACTTGTCTCGAAATTTCGATTTTTTTTCTACAAATTTCGAGTTACAAGACATATTTTTTTCGAAGTATCTACTTATTTGCTTTTGTGTAAAATCAGAGTTTACGTTTAAAATTTTGTGTTTTAGCTAAAATTTTCACTATATTAAGAAATTTTTAGTTTTTACCTAAAATTTTGACTTCTGTCTGAAAGGTTACAATTTATACTTGAAAATTTTAAATCTTTCATAAAATTTTCAGTTTTTATTCAAAATTTCAACTTTATTCGTTTATTCCAGACTTTCTTCCTTTTTCTTACATTTCGAGATTGAAACTTCTAGAAAAAGTAAACATCTTGAATCAACCTATTTTCATTTTGAAATAAGAACTTTGATGCCGAAATTGCTAAAAAGTCAATTTTTCTTACAATTAATGTCCATTTTATATGATTTTGCAATTAATAAAATTGTGGAAAAAAATAAGAAAAATTGTATTATGCTACCTACTACCTACTACAATGGTCTTTTAAATTTAGCTTACATTTTTAAAAAACACCTTTTTTTGTTTATCACTAAAAGCTAAGCTATGATTAAAAATTCTTCTAGGGACTGTTTAACAACCAATAACAAACCCGGGTATGTGTCTTGGTGCATTTCGTGTCCTGAATCCTTCGCACACAGGATGTGGTTACAAGTGATGAAGTCATGAGAATATTGCAGCAGCTTCAAATAATTTTTAGCGCTTTGGCTCAATAATAAAATAAATTGAAAATAAATTTGATGTATGATCATACATCATAAAGTACGGAAAATTCCTGCTTGTACATGAATTTGTGTGGGCATATTTTCCCTATTTGCCAGGTAATGAATATTTTATTCTATTTGTAAGTTTAAAATAACAAAACATGATTTAAACGTAAAAGATAACTAGTTACCTTGAAAAATCCAGACTTAGAATTTAAATTTGAGAAAATAAAAGTTAAAGGTTATACCACAAACCAAAGACAAGTTTGAAAAATCATAGAATAATTAATTAAACAAGTAAAATATAATGCTACCTTCACACATTCAGAGCAACGATAAACAACCGACAACCATGCAAGGCGTTTGTAAAGTTACTAAATAGTTGAGGGTATTCTTAGATAATACGTTGAATACGTTGATTGAATAATAATGTATTCAATCAACGATTTAATCAAGGCAACGGCTAAACAAATTGCTGGTATGACCGCCGATGATGCAGTAATGCAAAACCTGGTCTGGTGTTAGCAAATATTTATCAAAACCTTGTAGAATTTAATTTTGTTGCGTTTTTATCGTTAATAAAGTTTAATAGTTATGAATAATAATATTAGCTGCGAGTTGTTAATCAACGGTTGAGAGATCTAGTGAATCAACCATTATTTAATTATTTTTGTCAGTTGTCAAAATTTAACTCATGTCTTTGGATATAAATATTTTTATCCTACTGTTTTTATTTATGTTTTGAAATTATTTTTGCGAGTTCATACATTCACTCAATAATTATTTAATGCCTTAATTAAATGTACATGTATATTTTCTATTTGAAATAGTTTCACCAAACGCATACTCAGTTTGTGTTTATCTCACATTTAACCAAACTAATCTATGTATGTAACACCAATCAGCTGATGTGGGTGTATATTTTATGACATAAAAATCAGCGCATAAACAATTTTATGTGTTACATCTATATACCGAAGATGGCAGAAATTGATCCTGAGGAGCATCGGTTAACGTCCCAAGATACACCTGAAACAAATGGAAGTCCTACTTCTGAAAAAGCTGACGATAATGACAACGTGTTTCCAAGCAGTTTAGCTTCTGAAGAACTGAAATTAGCTTTAAATAAGGTAAGTTCACACTGAAGTAAAACGATATGATTAAATGTTACATAAATTATTAGGAAGCAACTGAGGAGGAGTTAACAAAAGCTATAGCTCGATGCAAAGATTTAGTTCTAGACAGCGAACAGTGTTCACTTGAAAGAAAATGGCTCGTTAGACATTTAATAGAACTGAGATTACGGCTACAGGAGTGCAAAGATGCTCTTGTTGATCCTCAGTGAGTTTGACACTATTTTTTGTAGTCTTTTATTATGTGAATATATCTGTAGGCATCCACGAAATAAAAGCAGTGGTGTATCGAAAAGATCTGTGCGAGGACATCACTTGCATCTGCAACCTCTACTTAGAAATCCTATTAACAAGTATTGTGACCACTGCACTGGACCAATTTGGTAAACATTCTACTGTCAAGGTCTCTTAACAGCCTTATTCTTTTTTTTAATTTGTAGGTGTGTAGTTCAAGCTTGGTATGTGTGTGAAGACTGCGGTTATTCCTGCCATCATAAGTGTATTTCATCTATAGTTAGGGAATGTGCACATGTTGTTGTCACTGAACGAGGTACTTACGAATTGGAAATTTGCCCCGAAGTTGGTTTATCAGCACAAAAATATCAGTGTGCAGAATGTAAAGCTTCTTTACCTTTAGGTTGGTATACCAATAAAATTATTATGTGTTATGAACTGTTGGTTAGTAAATTATGATTAGTAGAACATGTTAAATTTACAACGTACTTATTATGAGACCATACTGTAGTTTAGTGAGGGAGAAAGTAGTACCGAAATTTTAATTTTTAAAATAAATTTTAATCGAGATAAAGTAAGTACACCTTTTAAACCCCATAATTGTGCCAAAAAATTGTAGTTTTAGGGTGATTAAATTATTTACATTGGAGAAGTTTCTATTTTTTTGGTATTGATTAATTATAAATATTTAAGCAAAATGAAGCAAATATCTGAAAGAATGATTAAAATATCTCAAGAAATAAAAAAGTTATGGACCTTTGAAGTTGCTCTTGTAAGAATACGCTTGTGACGTCATTCGACCTAATCCACAGGAACTACCCTTAAAACCGTTTAACAATCGATAAAAAAATATGTCTCTTAGATCTTGGTCCTCTAAAACATATCCAAAAGTTAGAAAAATCCACGAGCTTTTCTTCTTGCTCGTTGATCTGTGATGCGACAATCTCGGACGGGTCAAATGACGTCACACTCACAAACGGTCGCGCTAAAATATGTAAACTTCAATAATTGATTTCTCAGTTATTTATTAACGGATTTAAAAAAAATTTTCAGTGATTTATTATGCAAGTAGAATGCAACCTAGACTACAAATTCATGCAGCCCTCCAGGTGTGTATAGTGAATCATAGGTAGCTGAACTACCAACAGTTGAAACACTGCCGCCTAGCGAAGCGGTTGCTCTCTAAGAAAGTTCCCAGAAGACAAGGACTCTTAATGCACAGACCAATAGGTTTGAACATTTATTAGATTCGAAGTTTGGAAACCAAATACCGATTTCGATCTTGTTAGTTTTCGTCAGTTTGGTATATCCAACTCAAATGCTAACAAATGTTCCGACAAGTAAATACTAAAAAATTCTTACTTACTTACTTGTCATAACCTTTATTAGCATTCGAGTTGGATATACCAAACTGACGAGATCTAACAAGATCGAAACCGGTATTTGGTTTCCAAACTTCGAATCTAATAAATGTTCAAACCTATTGGTCTGTGCATTAGAGTGATTTATTAGTTTTGATCTATATTTTAATCTCATTGCATTAAATATAGTATTTACAACATCGTGAAACTTCTCCATTGTGTTAAAAAAAGGAATTTTAGAATTGAGTCCGCTAGAAGCAAAACTCTGTATTTGACTTCTAGGTAATTTTGAGTTATCAAAGTTATCTCCTGATTCAACACAACTTTTTATGTATCTATATTTTTACGTGATAAGTATTTGTTACTGTGGTTAAAATAACACTTTTTTTCTTTCAATTTTGTTAATTTTGTCAAAAAATTTAAAAAATTATTGCTAATACAGACTTGTAAAAATTGAAACACAGAACTTGTCCCCTGAAACCAAGAAAAATTAAAAAACACAACAAAGGTTGCTCTAACGCGTTTCGACAGCCAAGCTGTCATCTTCAGAGAGAACCTCAGACTTGTGCAAGTGAAAAATGAGAATACAGATTTTTGCGATGTATTGACTCGGTAAATATTTATTGCTCTTTGCTTCTGAAATTTTGTAGAGATATTTGGTAATGGGAGTTATTATTAGAGACCGGATTATATGCAATATGAAAAGCTTGAAATATGCAAGCAAAATGCTTAAAATGTGCATAAAAACTGTCAAAATATGAAACTAAATAATAATACTGTTAATTTTAACCAACTTGTTTCTGATCTGAAAAATTTTCCTTTTCTTTTAAACAAATTTGCTTCTAATTGCTTCCAATTTGCCTTTTATTTCAATAAGTTTGCTTCTACTTTAAACAAATTTGGTATTAATTTGAATAAGTTTATTTCTAGTGTAAACAAATTTGTTTCTAATTTGATTAGATTTGCTTCTAATTTGTACAAATTTGCTTACAGTTTTGACAAATTTCTAATATGTGCCTACCCAAATTTAAAATTTTTCTCGAAATTTGGTATTTTGTCTCAAAACCAATTTAGTTTTAGTAAATACTAAATATTGCTTTGTTGTAAGTTTGTTGATATTAAAATTTCGACATTTGTCAAAATTTAAGTTTAGATTCGAAAGTTCTTTAACAAATTTCACGATGGATTGACTTTTCTAAAAATTTCGACCTTTTTCCAAATTTTTATTTTTTATTTTTTTTATCAAAATTTCGACAAGATAGTAGAATTTTGAGATTAAAGCCGCATTTCAGGAAAAAACGCTTATTTTAAGAGAAACGAACAAAATTTCGAGAACCTTTAGGAATTCTGTCAAAATTTTTGGAAATTCAAATTCTAAAATATCTAAATTTTAAAAAAAACAAATATAAAAGAACGGAATTTCGAAAAAAAGCGAAATTTCGAGAAAAACGGTCGAAATTTCGAAGGTCGACTATTAAGAAAAATTGTGAAATTTTCCAAAGAAAGTTAATTTTAGAAAGAAGTCGAAATTTGGATTAAAATACAAATTTGGGAAAAAAAAACTAATTTCGGAAAAATAGTCGAAAATTTTCGAGTAAAAAGACGAAACTTTGAGGAAAACAATGGAAATTTCCCACAAGAAGTTATAAATAAAAGATGCATTTTGAAGTCGAAATTTTGAGATTTTTACAACAATAATGGATATGATGTTCAAAAGATGATATCAGACAAAAATGTCGAAATTTCGAGAAAAAGACGAATTTCAAGAAAAAAATCTAAATTTTCAAAAACAAATTTTGAAACGAAAAAAGAAATTTAGAGAAAAAGATCAAAGGTCGAAAAAAAGGACAAATTTTGAAGAAAAAGACGTCTTTTCCAGAAATATTAAATACTGAATTTTGGGATAAACATGAACATTTTGAGAAAAAGTCAAATTTTCAGTAAACAGTAAAAATATTTGAAAGTTCTGATTCTATTAATGCGAAATTTCGAGAAAAAAATTGAGAAATTGAGAAAGATAATTTTGAGAGAAAGTCAAATTTTAAGAAAGAAATGTCAAAGAAAAAGACGAAATCTAGTAGAAATTCATAATATCCAGACTTGAATTTTGAATAAAAAATGGGCCAATTTTGAGAAAAACTTTAAATTTTCCGATTGAACATTTATTTTCCCTCAACTGCTTAAGTCAGAGGGAGACAAGTGCCCCACCATGTCAGAAAATGTCCAATATTGAGATAAATGTTATTATTTTGAGAAACAAGTTGGAATTTTCAAAAAATTAGATTTAAAAAAATCTCGAACACCTTGCAATTTCCAAAGAAAATTTGCAAGGTGTTTTGTGTTTTTTACAAAAAATCAATACTTTTTTATCAAAAGATTGGTCAAATTTTCAGAAAAAGGCAAATTTTGATAAACAAGTCGAAATTTGCAGAAACTAGGTTTTTAAAAGTAGGAACTTTTCAGAAGAGGTCGAATTTCGAAAAATGGAATGTTTGAAGAAAAAAAATCGAAAAACTTTAAGATAAAAATTCAAAGTTTTAAAGAGAACAGAAAGTGAGAAAGGAACTCCCATTTTAATAATAATTTCGAAGTTTTAAAATGAAAGATAAAAAAAAGCACAATTTTGAAGAATAAATGGTACCTGGCTAGTTAAATATAAATTTTCGATCCACTGCTTTAACCAAGGAGAGTAAATGTCCCACCCAGCGCTTAGTAAGACTTGAATCATTAAGTACCCATCAAAAAATATTGTAAATATAACAAAAATATGCATCATCATTGGATGTTAGGTAAAATATATGGTAACCGATGAAAATGGGTTAAATATGCATTTGCGTATGCAAATGCATATAATCCGGTCTCTAGTTATTATACATCTCAGTTTGAAAATTTTACAAATAGAGTTTTGCTTCTAGTGTATTTAATTATTTGTTCATAGTTTTAATATACGGGGTATTCAGTATTAAAGTACACATATTAAGCAGCTAGCGAAATTGAAATGAAAATGGAAATAATTTTAAATTCACAAATTAACAGTCTTGGTTAAAAAAGTTGCACTGCTTTGCTAAAAACACATTAGATGAAATCACATTTTATATAAATCAGTTTATCTAGTAGTTTAAAATTTAACTCACTTATGAAACTTGATCTTTTGCTAGCTGGTCTTAAGGAAGTAAATTGGCTTCTTAAATTAATATTCCCAGGTAAAATGTGTTGTACCTTTAATTTGCTTGTGCTTTAAAGCTTTGCTTTTATGATATAATTTTTTGTAATACACATTTTTCTATTAATGAACATTTTACTGTTCATTAATTTACTAGTGAAGGCAAAACAGTCACGGCTTGCTCATAATTTTGTGTTGTTGGGCCTGAATTTTACTAATTTAGCAGAGCCTATTATGGGTGTAGCAGGTGCAAAGTACCCAGGCGCCTAGTCTAGTGGCCTTCAGGGCAGGAACCGTCTATTCTAGAATTAATTAAATACAACTTGCAACAACTAGGCGAGCGCAATAAACGTAGTGTCAACGCATGTGATCCAGAAAAGTTGCGTGTAAAATGCCCAAAAAACCTTGGCATTTAAAACGCTGATTAATTGAATCTTTTACTGGAACAAGGACAGTTCGAGTGTTCTACAGGTTGAATCAAATTTGATTTCCACTAGAGGGATCTCGTAAACCATTAGAGATAGAAAGAAGCTTAAATGAGAAAAATAGTGCAGAATTTAATGGCTAATATTATTCCGCTGAGAAAGCAATTGAATTCCAATTCGTCTTGATTTTATTTAGGAAAAATTGAAAATCGCCATTTTTAAAAATTAGCTGTAATTTGTATATTTGAAGTCCGATTGAAAAAATTCCTAAAATGTAATTAATTGTTTTTTGAAGGCCTTTTCATTGGTGTACAATATTTTTTTATAAATTTAACTGTTTCTGAGAAAATTGTCAACTTTGTTATTTCTTATGAACGTTATATTGGATTTTATCATTTTCGAATTTGGCATATTTTTCTGATTAATTTAATGTATGTCATGCCATACTCTAATTAGTTGTTTTTTGAGGCCTTTTCATTGGTGTACGTTATTTTTTTCTAAATTCAACTGTTTCCGAGAAAATCATGTCAACTTTGTTATTTGATATATGACATGCCATACTTCAAATGTGGCAAAGTGAGTTAAATGAACTGATTTTTTATTTTTAAACAAAAAAATTATAGTAGGCGACGCAAGTGCCACATAATAATAAAAAATACAGTCTCTAAAAAAGCAATAATTATTTTTAAAAAACCAAAAATATTATAACAAACTGTATAGTATTGAAACATTTATTAATAATCGTAACGTGCATGATTCCTTTTAAATTACGTAATTCTCAGAACATTCTAAGGGCTTTCTTAAGGACGACTTTCCCATGACTCATACGCAAGTGTGCTTTCTAGACTTCTCTAGAAGTTAAATATTTTAAGACTGATATTCTACATAAATATGAGAGTCATTTCTAATGTTAGATTGTTAGATATTTCAAATTACACGAATAAGTATTCAATGTTAAAAGAATTTGTGTAAAAATTGCCGACAACATTTTTAAAACGTCTACAGGTTTTCATGGAATTAGGCTATTTAAAGGGGTGCATGCACGTTAAGATTATACTAATGACAGTCTAAATATTGCACAGTTTGTTACCATATTTTTAGTTTTTTAATATTTATTGTTACGTAATTAGGTACTGTATTTTTATTATTAACAGTTGCATCGCCCTACTATATTTTTTTTTGTTTAAAAATAAAAAAATAGTTAATTTAACTCAGTTTGCCACATTTGAAGTATGGCATGTCATATATCGAATAACAAAGTTGACATAAAAAAAACAACTAATTAGAGTTTTTGAATTTTTTCAATCGGACTTCAAATAAACAAGTTAGAGCTGATTTTTGAAAATCTCGATTTTCAGTTTTTTCCAATTAAAACCAAGATGAATTGAAATTCAATTGTTTTCTCAGCAAAATAATATAAGGCCTTATATTCTGCACTGCTTTGCTTATTTAAGCTTCTTTGTATTTCTAATAGTTTACGAGATCCCTATAGTGAAAATCAAATTTGGTTCAAACTGTATACAAAAAAAAATAATTAACTATAAACAAAATTTTTGAATTGAAATTGAAATTATCTCACGATGACATAATCGTAAATTAGACCGACATTTATGTTCATTAACGTTGGAGATGAAATTCACCTTTTTTTTTTTTTTTTGACGATTTCAATTGTGAACTCAAAATTTTTAAAATCTTGGTTTCTGTCTTCAACTCGTCTCAGGTTTATTGGCATTTCGTCACTCGATGCCGAGGTGTGTTCGAGGAGAGTTTGATTCGTGGACGTTTCTATTCTATTTTCGAAGTTAAACTTTCAATTTATATTGCATTATTAGTTGGTATCATTTTGTTTATGTTTATTTTTGTAAACCGGTCATTTTAAATAGTAAACTTTTTTCATTTTGATTTTCAAGTTAAAATCTCAATTTTTTGTAAAACTTTTGACTTATTTTTCGAAATTTTCTATTTAATCTCTAAGAATTAAATCTAACATATCGAATTTTTTAGTAAATATGTCTAGTTTTTTCGAAATTTCTACATTAATTTTTTTTTTCATTTTTCTTCAATTTTGATAAAATTCCAACGTTTTTTTATTATGTAGTTTTTGTCGAAATTTTGATCATTTTTCGACATTTTAACTTTTTTCAACATTCCTCAATTGAACTGAAAATATTTGATTGGTACTATATCTAAATCTTCGACTCTAAATTCAAAATTACCATTTTTTCTAAAAATTTCTACACAAGGTCAACCATTTCAATCAAGCTTGAAATTCTGGTTTGTTTTTCGACATTTTGCGCCCAAATTTGAAATATTTAATTGTTTTCAGAAATTTTGACTTCGAAATCAAAATTTCAATTTTTCGACTTTTTTCTAGAATTGTCAAGTTAAACCTAAATTTTTAATTACTTTCGAGTTCTTTCATGAAATTTCGATCTTTTTTTCCAAATTCCTAGATGAAACAACATTTTTAATTATTTTCCTACAATTTCGATTTCTTGAAATTTGATTTTCAGTTCGAAATTTCAATTTTAAATTCGAAATTGTGACTTCTCTTTTTTTTTCGCCAAAATTTAAACATTTTCCCAGAAATGTTGACATGAATTATAAATTTTTTTCTGAAATCGGTTGAGAAAACATACTTCCTTGGTGCAGTTTCAGGCCAAAAAAAACGTTAATTCAGTATTTTGGTTCGTTGCTAAGCACTCGTCAGAAAGCAGTCCGAGAAAGTTTTTTCTCTAACACTATCATAGAAATTGCACGTTCTATCACTAAAAATTTTTATAGAACAGATGTCATTCCAGCACCCGTTCAGAATATATTCTACACACCGTTTTAAATGATTCTTATTGGTCGGAAACATTTAGGTCGTTTAGAATATTAATATTCTGCACGGCTTTCGGCGAATCAGAAGCCGTTTAGGTTCATTTAGGGCGGAATATCAAGTAATTTGTTTTTGTTGCTATGGTTACATGTAATAATCAGGGTATTTATTTAAAGCGTCGTGTTTCAAAATTGTAAGCTATTTTGAAGTTTTCTATGAATATTTAGGGGTTTTTCTATAATCTTGTTAGAGAAAGTATAGTCTGCAACACGTTTGGAATGGCATATTCCACACTCGCGAAACCGTAGCCCTCGCCTGCGGCTCGGGCTACAAACTTTTCGCTCGTGTGGAATATGTGCCATTCCATAACTTGTTGTAGAATATACTATTCCATTCTAGCCCGAGAATTTAGGTAACTTACAATGACAGTGACAATGAAAAATGTCGTATATTTATAAAAATTTCCTAATTTAAGTAAAATCGATTCCGAAATTGCGATATCAGAAAAATAGTACATATACATAAAGCATACCTCGTAGTAAAAGCACATTCCCAGACCTTGATGTTTGTTAGCCTCGGCCAACTCCTCAGCCACAATTACATGGTCGTCCGGAAATGAATTGCTTTCACTACCTGATACACAATATACTATTTCTCCAAGAATTTCACTACTCGTATTTTAAAATTTTGTAATTAAACTAAAAAATGTTTAATCTCTTTTCCAAATTTTCGACTGCAGATTCGACTTTCCCATTTCTCTTCGAGATTTCGATTTGTGTGCACTATTTCAATTCGAAATTTCGATATTTTTCCCAGTATTATGAGTTTACATTTACAACTTTAAAATCGAAATTTCAATTTTTTGACATTATTTTTAGAAATTTCTAGTTGAAACTTTTAAACCGAAATTTCCAAAAAGTCGACCTATTTCAAGAGATTTTAACTTGCATTAACCTCTCATAATATAGGAGGATTTTTTACAAATCGGGGGTGTTTTCTCGGTTTTTACCCTAAAATTTAGTTATTTTTATTTTATCTTAAAATTTTGACTTTTCAGAAATTTCATTTTTTTTATAGAAATATAGATTTTTTTTATTTTTCAATATTTCGATCCTAATTTTGAATTTAAACTTTCTTTTGATATGTTAATTTTAAATTCTAATTTTGATTTGATAAACTCTGAATTGTTTTATTTCAATTTCTTATAGAGATTTTAGGTTTACCATTTTAAATTTAACTCTTTTCAAGGATAAATTTCGATTCTTTTAGGTTAGGTTTTTTACATATATTGAATTTTTGAAAGTTCAAGTTAACACACAAATATTTTTTCTTACAAATTTCAGATTTTCACAAAATTTAGACTTCTAAGAATTTGGATTTTTCAATATTTTGTTATTAATTTTGAAATTTAAAATTTTGCTTAAAAAGTTGATTTAACATTCTAATTTTGTAAAATAATTTCTGAATTGTTTTGGAAATTTCAACCTTTATCTAGATATTTTCGAATTTTACTTTGAGAATTCGGGTGAGCTTTTTTATTAGTTTCAAGTATTTTCCAAAATTAGAAAATTTCATGGAAATTTCAAACTTTAAATAAATGTTTCCAAGAAGTTTGAGAATATATAGGTTAATTTTCTGTAGAAAAAAATTCAAGTTTACATTGTATTTTTGGTCTTTTTTTTCTTGAAATTTCGTTTATAAACTCCAAATATACATTTTTTTTTTCTAAAAATGTTTACTTTTGAAATTTGGACCCGAATTTCAAAATATCGAGTTTGTTTCAACATTTCGACCACACGAATGTTATTTTACAAACCTCGATTTTAATTTCAAAATAATATCGACTTTTGTAAATTGGAAATTTTCTGCACTTTAACTTCAATCATTTCGTATGTGTATTTATAAGAGACAATAATTTGTTAAAATATCAATAAATCAATTACCGCGAGTAAACTGTCATCCAACAATTAGACGCCACACAAATATTGCTTGCTTTGTAGTGTTATATATTTTTTTCAAATTTTAACTATGAATCTAATAATGTCTTGCTGCATATAATCGTAGATGTTTAAACATGCAAACATTTTTCTTCATTTTATTTAAAAATAATGTCAGTATTACTTTTAGATAATCAGTGGGCAGAACCCAGACGGTGCGACTACAATGGCCTTTACTACTGCTCCGGCTGCCATTGGGGTAGTCTGGCTGTAATTCCAGCTCGTGTGGTTCACAATTGGGATTTCTCGCCTTATCCTGTATGTCAAGCCAGTCTGCAACAATTGCGGGTTACCTCCAATAGACCACTTATAAATATGGAAAAATTAAACCCCTTGATGTTTTCATTTGTACATGAACTGGATTTAGTCCGCAGGCTGAGACAAGAATTAAATGGAATGCGAAAATATCTACTAATTTGCCGGAGCGCGAAAGAGGATCATCTGCTGCTAAAAAAAGTTGAAATACCGCATTTGGTAGAAACCATTAATATGTATAGTTTGCAAGATCTAGTTGACACTGAATCGGGGGAACTACCTCATAAGTTGCAGTTACTTGTGGAGGAATTCTCGAATCATATTAGAGTTAAGTGTGTTATATGTAGAGGTAGAGGGCATATATGTGGAGTTTGTTCCAATGTGGGGGAATTGTTTCCCTTTGATTCCAATGTTTATATTTGCAATGAATGTTCAGCTGTGTTACACAAATCTTGTTACAATCGGACAAAAAAATGTCCCAAATGCGAACGCATTAAATCAAGGAAACAGAAGGAACAACTTTGTCTTGAAAGTGATGAAGTTGATATTGGGGAGGAAATTTCGTATTAGCTTCCTAAAGGTTTATATAATACTATTCAAATCTGCAATAAATCTGAAACTGAATTTAGAAATAATTTTGATATATTATTTATTATGCAAAATATAGTTGTTAAGTGAAATGTATTTTTATAGTATGAGTATAACATATTAAATTGTTAATGTTACATATTAAATATCTTGTGTTAAAATAAATGTTATTTAATGGATTGATTTTTCTTCCATTTTACTCATGGTACTTAAAATTGAAAAACTCTTATTCTAGTTGGTCATGTTTGTCATTGATATATTTTGCTGTAATTGTTTATATCGTAATTGTACATTCTGTTATGGATCTGTTCCAACAACATAATAAAAAGCAAAACAGTCCAAACCAGAAAAAGTCAAGTTATTTCAAATAATTGAATTTTAAAATGTAATTTTGAAAAAAATGTATATTTTGAATTAAAATTTGAAGTTTCCAGAAAAAAGATGAACTATGGTTAAGGTCGAAATTTTCAAAAACCAAATGAAAATTTCTAGAGAAAATAAATTTTAGGTTTAACATAGTTTTGGAAAGAAAGTCGAAACTTTGAAAAAAAAAACTTGTTATGTATTGAAACAATTTTTAAAGGAGAAGGAGTCATAAGGGCCATTTTCCCCCCATGAGCCCCTTGATGTGGCATCAATTTTATTTAATAGTATATCTCATAACAAACGTGAAAAATAGTTTGTGTGAAAATTCTGTAATTGATGGGGTAAATAAAATAAATAATTACATAGGTATTATCAGCATTTATTAATATCAACACTACCGTCATTCATTTTAGCGCAAAAAATCAGTTGCAATTGAAACATAAAATCCATGATTAACATGAAATGAGTTTATTATTATTCTAATATTTGAAATAGAGAAATAGGCAATAAGCGAAAATAATCAGAAAAGTTCAGACAGTTTTAGCAATCATGTTTTAAATTAATCTTTCTCCTTGCTTTCTTAATCCAAATGGCTACTGAAACAGTTCTTTTAGTCTATCGGAATAAGACTTCGTTTTTTGACTGGTTGAATTGTGACGCCAGTAAGCCGAAATACCATAATACTGAAGCAACATGCCAACAGCGCTCTACGACTTTTGCACCAAGTTTATATTCATAGAACCACTGTGTGAGTGCAATGTTGGTTCGAGATGTTTTTATTCAAATATAATTTTTGGAACCTGTGTCTAGTGATCATAGCTGAACTCGAAGAAGAGAATTGTCACAAGTGTGCAAATGGTGAAATAGCCTGCCTTTGAGCAATATATTCTATGATTTACTATATTATTTATCTCTTAAATCTCGTCGAATAAAAAAATATATATCTTCAGCTACACAAATACATTTAAAAATAATCGGAAATCGAAACTTTCTTTTTCGAGTGTCTCATGGGCGTAAAATAGCCGTTATCAACTCCTTTAGAGTTTATTTTTAAGTTTTTTAATTTTATTATATAAAATTTTGGATTTAAAGTCAAAGATTCTAGGAAAAATCCAACAGAGGTTAAGCTTGAGATTTGGAAAAACATTGTTTTAATAAATTAACTTTTCGACATTTCAATTATTTTTATTTCTAAAAGTATGTCGAATTTTCTTTGTAAGTTACTTCTTTCACAAATCTAAATTTTCGGTAACCTTCTGTTAACGATTGGCAATCTGTTAGAGATTGCCCCAAGCAGCGATTGCGGCGAATTATTTGATTGATATAAACGGTATGTGGCTGCCATTGTTAAAACAGTAGAAACAACTGGGTCTCCTTAGAATCATCTAGAGAATAACCTAATAAATTGTCAGAATTACAGTGACTCACAGCTTAAATGATGCACAGTTATCATATTTTATTTTAAAAGATCATATAAAAATAAGCAAATAAAAACTGGGGGAAATGTTGGTTGTAGTAAATAGGGGTATGTATATGTAATTCACCCCTAGAATAATATGAATTCAATGCTGACAATAACCAAAATATAAATAAAAATTTGTGGAAACCGGTAAATTCAGCATCACAGCTTAAAAGATGCAGACTGCAGCACTTGCCCATATAATCAGAATTACTGAAGATTTTTCCAATTTAGCTTAATATTAGATGTTTATAATAGTAAATCTTAATTTTGTGTCATATTATTTATGCCAAATGTTTGTAAAACAGACACAAATAGCTGTGCGGACCGTCATACCACAATTGAGAAGTCACAAGTAATGTTTAACCATTTTAATAATGGTTACAACTATAGAAAATTGCTAAAATGGTCAAAAAGGTCAAAGAACAGTTTAACACATTATAAAATATTATACTAAGACAAAATAGGACCTTAAATAAATTAACAAAGGCTTATAACAAAATTTTTACTCAATACGACAAGGAGCAGATGTAAGAACAAGCACCAAAAACCTCAAATTAAGTGCCTCAAAGTTAAAAATAGAAGTTCATAAGACATCAAAAATCAATGTTACACAAAAAAAATACGACCTGTTTTAAGGGGAGTTAATTTACACGGGAGAACATCTCGGAATATACCCCTCAAAAAAAGCTAAGAATGGAATTCACTCAGAAGTATCTTAATAAATGAATGATTTGCATGAAGTCAATATTATTGCCTGATGAAACGAAATTTAACCTTTTTTCATCAGATGCGAAGATTACTTTAAAGGAAAACCTAAAGAAGGATTAAAACTTAAGACTTTGAAAATTTCAGATTAATAGGATGGTCAACGCGTGATGCTTTGGGGCAGAATACACTTCAGTGACGGTAGAATGGGTTAGTATTACTGTTTCAATATTTTAAAACAATTCGTACAATATAGTGCTAAAAAATTAAACATTCAACAGAATTTTCAATTTTTTTACGACAACCCAAAATTTTCAGTGTAATGTAAGAGAATGGTTATTTCAAAATTGTGTGGCGTATCTTAATACACCACCACTATCATTCTGGCGTGTCTTAGTACACCACCACTATCATCTAACGTTAATATAATAGAGAATGTATGGTCAATATAAAAGAAAAAAGTCGCTAAACATAACGTAAACAATAAAAATGAGTTAAAGATGATTATTGAAGAACGAAAGGCAATTTCTTCTCAATACACCCAAATCTTAGTGGAGACAATGCCTAAAAGATTACGGGCAATTATTGATAACAAAGATAGACCTTTAGATTACTAATGAAGTACAAATTTATGGTATTTTATGATTAGTATAATGACCGCATCATTTTAGCTGTGAGCTCTATTTTATAGGCGCATCCATTTGTTTGCCAGGTACATTACGTTTAGAGCTTGACATACAATAAGTTTGTACTATATTTGCAAAGCTTTATAACTATTAGTAACTCTTTGTGTTTAGTTCTTTCTGTATGTTTGTGCCAGTAGTTGATCTGTTGTATGCTCACTGCATCATTTAAGCTGTGAGTCACTGTATATCTGACAGCACACACAAAATTGTAGAGGAAAAAATTTAAATTGATTTTCTGACGGCGGGCAGAGAATCACTGCCCGAAACGTTAAAACTTTAAAATAATCTTGTTGTTATTTGGTTTTACATGGTTTAAATTTTAAGATAGTTTTAAGAATTTTTTCAGTGTTGAGTTACAGTCACAAACAGCGATTGACAAAGATGCAACGCAATCGCTACTTGAGGCAATCTATAACAAATTGCCAGTCCTTAACAGAATGTTACTGAAAATTTAGAATTGTGAAAGCAGTAACTGGCGAAGGAAAAGCCAATGAAACATGAATAGAAATTTTACATTAATTCGAAATGTCTACTTGTTTTAATAAAACTTTGAAAAATTTCCTTTAACTCGGCATTGGTACAATATTTTGGAACGACATACCATCCTCAAAAGTCTTGTATTTTCATTTTATGGGTTTTATCATGAAAAAACGTACAAAATTTCACTCTTTAAAGTATCGCTATGAAAGTTATACGTAGTTAGTTCAGAGTACAAATGTTACATCTCACCCTAGGGATTGGGTATACCGTATGCATATAAACTCATGCTATACCACTTTTTTATTTAAAATATTAAAATCTTTTAATTTGCTGCACTACATTTATTTAGGTTGGGTATAAAAATGATACTTCTACTACCCTCAATTTTGTCAAAAGTGGAGAATACCTTGTATATTATACATTTTGGAAATCTGCTCAATTTCCCCAAGACAGTGGGATAAAATAAGACTTGAAGTATCGAAAAAATTTGGATTTATTTTATTTTTTAGTACAGCCATGAACTAAATAAAATAAATATTTGCTTTCCCTATCCCATACATGGAAAATGTTGGTTTTTTCAATAACGTGGAGTTTTCGAATTCAAATTGCTACATCTTTTTTAATTATACCTTAATTAAAAAAATGGAAACATCAACTATATCTTTCTAATTCCAATTGAAAATCTTCAAAAATAAAAGAGAAAAAAATTAAATAGAGGTGATCAAATTTAAACTGAGAGATCAATGAGAATTAAAGTTATAAGAATATTTATGGTTTGGGGCTACATAAAATAAAAAATTCTATCTAAAATATCTTTATTAACGAATTAGAAAAAGAAAAGATGAAATTATAGTTCTCTATATATTAATATTAAATTAAATGAAAATTTTCAGCAACTTTGTTTCAACAGATTTTTCTTCAGTTTCCGAGTAAATTCGTTGAGCTTAGGTTTTTTTTTGGATATTTTCCGTAGTACTTATTAATTATTGTACCAGAGGGTGCACTAATTTCAATGAAGCGGCAGGCAGAGCCAAGTGACCATCGACAACCGCTATCGCTATTTCCAAAGCTTCGTCGCTGTAATTTCGTAAACTCGTGAACCCAAATTTTTCTGATAAGTTCAAAGTAACCCCATTCCATAGTATATCTGATACATTTTGTCACAGTGTGCTGGTAATGTAGGTTTTTTTTTAATACAACCCATTCGCAAAAATCAGTACTACTTTTGCGTGATTTTGTGGACATTTTTTTTTAAATTGTTTATGATTTCTTTTTACCCTTATATATTTCTACATTTAAATAAATTGATATTACAGTGTTTCTAACCCATATTCTATCGTAAACATGTGTAGCATCATAACTTACTGTACGCAGTAAGGGTAGCCTCATATCCCACTGTACCAATAGCATAAGTAAGCCTCACCGCACCAAGGCTGGGTTAATAAAAAAGTATGCTTTTACTGAAATCGAAAATGTTACACTTGTTTTACTTTTTTCAGCAAGTTTTACAGTTTCTTCCAAAATTACTCTTAATTTCAAAATTTAGCCATTTTTTTTAATTTTGACTTTTCTGGACTCTTAAACTGGCGTTTTCAATTTTCTTTAATTTCAATTATAAGTGAAAATTGCATGAATTTTTTTTTAAACAATTTAGTCTTCTTTACAATCCCAGTTATTTTTTTTTTGAAATTTAGACTGTTTTCCTAAATTTCAAATTGATACTTTCAATCTTTACTTATGTTCTAAGGTTTTGTTTATAACGTTTCTTTAGAAATATTTACATTTTTAACAAAGCTGACAATTTTTAATAAATGGCAAATAAATAGCTTGGTTACATCCAAAAATTTATTAACGTTCAGAAATGATAACAAATACATATAAATAAGTATAAAACCTAAAGAATAAAAGTAGCAGATGTTGAAGTAATTGCATCATAAATAAATGTGTTATTCAACGGTTTATACTGATGGGTAATAAGTTTTACAATCTCATGTGCTGCAGCACCCCCTAAAATTGCACTAACTGAGTGAAGTTCAGCTCCCCCATATCTGCATACTTCATGAACCCTTTCATCTTTCAAAATTGGAGAGCAACCCCACTCAGAAAGAAGCTTTCCTATAATCATCTTCAACTTGAGGGAATCAGGTTCTACCTGATCATCAAATTGCCCAGGATATGTGTTAAATTCGCTTATAAATCGCTCCAATCCTCTAAGTATAACGTAGTAAAACATTAAACTGTCCGAGTCTTCCAGGCATGATGTCAGATCTAGGCACATTTTCTTATATTCATCTGCAATGCAGCTTCCTCTCACCACATACAATTCACTTGCATGTTTGCAAAAGAGTTTTACCTAAAAATATGAGCTCATTAATTAGATTAAAAACCATTTTAGTGTTTATCATATTTAGTAAAAATATCAAGAACTCTTTTAAAATCTTTTCACACTATTATACTTTTTTTAGCATGGAGTTCATAATTAAATTTTATCTAAAATTATTTGAGAGTATACTATAATATTACATTCAGGATATAGTGATATAGTTTTTATTTCACTAATATGCTTGCCTCAGCTTCAGATATAACATCCTGGGGAAGACCAAGATTCCTTGCTATTTGGGATGCTCTTCTATAGATGGCCTCAGCTTGCGATTGCGCTTTTTTCTGATAAATTTGTTGTAGAGTTATGAAACTATTTGTGTCTGCTGCCATATCAGGCAGGCTGCCCCTAACTGGTAGAACGCCTTCTGCTTGAACCATTTCTCTTAATGCGGCGCACATTACCCAAAAGGGTGAACCATTTTGGGATAAGTTGGTACAACTGTCGTCGTCTAGAATAGCCTGAACATTGCTGGGAATTTTAACTTGATTTAAACACGTGTTTATGTAGTGAACAGCTTCTTCAAAGTTTTCTTCCAAGATTCTTAAGCCATGTTCATCAGGGACCGCACTTTCTTGTATCATTTTTTTAAGTTCGTTTCTTTCAGCTCGAGTAATTGGCAATGCTCCTGGAAAATACTTTTAATTTTTAACTGATTTTAAAGTACTTGTTCAAAACAAAGTAAAGGATAAAAAAAGCATACCATTATGTTGCTCTCTAAATTTCTTCAGATAATAGTATAGAATTATTACAGCAGGTACATGACTGCGTTCTTTATTGCCTAAATGTGCCACTTCAATTTTTTCCAAGTGTTCACGTAATTCTGGCCATGGTTTATCTAATCGTAAATCTGGATTTGCATTGTCCGGATGTACTTCTATAACTGTGTGTTCCTTAACTTGTAAACGTATATATCCTAGAAAACCTATGCTTCGGCAAACTAACAAAGGAATATCGGCTTCCCATAATAATTTTGAGAGTGGCATCAACACCCTGAGAAAGAGTAAATAATTATCAAGTGGAAACCATTTTTTTTTGTTCCCCTAATCTAAAGTAATTTTTTAATTATTTTTCATTTGTAACATACCATCAAGTATTATTGTCTTAATAATATAAACTTAATCGAATTTTAAAATTGCAATTAAAAGCTTCAGGTTTTAAAGATTTCATATGCAAAGATACTCACTTTTCTGGTAAAGCTGTTGCAATTACTACTGTAAAGTTGTTAAAAAAATTCTGAGTGTGGCTCATTACATGTTCAGGACTTTCATCTATGAAATCACCTTGGACATCAGGATTCAGTTCTAAAAGACACTGAGTAGCAACTTGTGCCCTAGGTAAATTAATACTATCACTGTCTAGAAAAAAGCTACAAAATAAAATTAACACCAATTACATTAAATGTCTAAGTGTTATTTACTTGGATCCAATATCCTCTTCAGTAATTTTCTCTCCATCTACAATTGTAAAAGCTCCAATACCTGGTAAAACGAGGCTCTTAAGTATTTCCGTTCCTACAGGGGTAGCATTAATAAGGCATACTTTAGCACTTTCCAGTAATTTTTGACCATGATCTCCCCACAGCCTGTAGAACGTAGTATACATATAATAAAATTAAAATAAGCAATAAAATCATGCACTAACCTTAATTGCCGGTCATATTTTCTACTCTTATCACTCTGTTCAGGTGACTTTGGAGAAGGTGAAGACATCTCTTAATCAAATAAATTGGTTTGAAACTAATTGAAAGTAATTTCTGGTCAAAAATCAGTACTTATTTTAACTATTTATATTTCAAATAATTTAAATGTCACTTGTGCTGATATAACCTCAATTTGAATCATAGAATATAGAATATTTATAAAAAAATATAGTATATAGTTCATCCGTTGATTGAATACATATGTATTATGTATTTCAATTTATAAATTCAAATTTTCTGCGGCAAAATTGAAATTTCAATATCAAAAACAAAACGAAATTTAAATCTCAAAAACGAAGTTTTGTAAAAAAATTTAGTTCTGCAACTAATAAGTTTGTGAAGAAACTTAACCTTTTAAGAAAACAGATAAAAGACGATTTTTGACACAAAAGTTGAAGGAGTAACGGAACGAACACTTTAGACAACACACAATTTTGACTACTAAATTCAAAACAAATAATTTCGATTTATTTTAGTTTTTGATATATATACCGGGTGGCGTATTGGATTTGCCTCTGGACTACAGAACCAGGCAAGATATAAGTGTTCCAATTGGTTGGTTCTGACATCATGATCATGCACGCAAACGCATTGGAGTAAAATACAATTGACAGTTGAGGCAACACGTTACTATTGATATACGTATTATTTTATTAATAATATTTTAGTTTTGTTATTGATGTTTTTTATTTGTTTAGGCAGTAATTATTTGCATATCGGATTCAACTTTCGGATGGTTAGTTTAAATAGCTGTTATTGGAAAACATTTTAAATAGGACTTTGTAAACTTTTCGTTTGTTAAATTTGCCAGATTCAAAAAACTAACGCATATTAATGAATAATTTAAAAGAAGTGTGTGATTTACAAATATACCTAACTGTGGATTGTGTGTATTTATATTATACAATAAAAAAATAATATGTGATTCCCAACTAATTTTAAGTTAAAAGAAATTGCAATTTCTGAACAATCGTTTCAAATTCGTCTTGGCATAAATTTGGAAAATGAAAAACTAATAGTTTGCGTTACCATCACGCTAATTCTCGTAGGCGACACCTCTGATGTTTACAGTTTATTTACAGTTAGTTTTCTAAATGGATACCCTCTTTTTTTAGCTTTATTTTTGACAAATTCAAAATATTAAAAAGCTGTATTGATTTAAATTTTCTATAAAATGAATGTACATAATTTTATTCATTTTTTTGCCGAATAAATAACATTTTTCATTTACCCTTTGCCACACCTAGGGGAAAAAAGCAATATTAAAAAACCATACCAGAAGTTTTATGATGCAGACGAGTCATATGAAAAGTATAAAAATTAAATACCACTATTTTATAAAGTGATATTGAAGCTACAATTTCTTCCAATAAGATAATTACTACACAACGCAGTTATCAAAACTGCAATATTTACATTCAACTAGGAATTAGTATAGTCGCGAATATGTAAGAAATGGGCGTAAATTAATCACTCTATCATGACGTCAAAACCTACCAATTGGAACGCTTGTTTCTTGCCCGGTTCTGTAGTCCAGAGGCAAATCCAATACGCTACCGGGTGTAGCAAGATCATGGTACACCCCTTATTTCTTCTTTGTTTATAAAGATAAATTTTTCAAAATTGCTACACTTGATGTATTTATAAAATGTAAAATTGTTACATAAAATTTACATTCCTATTGTTGTCACTTTCGCTAGAACTGATACCAACTTTTGATTTATAAATAGAACACCCTGTATATTCTTAAACTTTTGGAATCTGCACAATTTTCTGGATACAGGAGTAATTTTTAAAGTATCAAACATTTTTTTGGTCCCATTTTATCTTTGGTGTAGAAAGTCATGACTCATCCTAATTAACGCTAACTGACAACATAAGCGCTGCAAAAAAATTAAATTAGGAAAACTTGGCAATTGCCTTTTTTTAAAATTTGTTTTCCAACTATTCAAAATTTAGATTTTCTTTAAACATTTTGATTTTTTTTTTGAAAATTTAACTTTTTATGAAAATGAAATGAAAATTTCCACTTTTTTCAAAATTTTGCCATCTTTGAAATTTTCAACTATTCAAAATTTCGACTTTTTTAAAAATCACGAATTTTTCTAAAATTTCAACCTTTTTAAAAAAGTCAACTTTTTTGAAGATCTTAACTTTTTCCAAAAATTGACTGAAATTTCGACTTTTTAAATTTTATACTTTTTCCAAAAATTTTTTGATTTTCTTTGAATAGTTTTGAATGTTATACCGTATATTCATCTTTTTGACGACGCTTAACAAGAAAAAAAAATCGCTAGGCAGAAATTGAAGTATTCACTAAAGTGATTAGATAATTACACCCCAATGAATAACAGGATGTTTGTTAAGTGCTTTTCCTTATCATGAAAAAGCAATTAGGATGGACAAAGGGTGAGTAATGTCGAGCCTGGGATAATTGCACAGAGCTTTTGTCCCTGGGTCCATTACAGCCCGGATGTTTAGTAGACGTTTACCAGCAACTGTCCTAATTGCGATTCATTTTAATGGAACTGCAATTGAGATAGACAAACGCCGATAAATGCATTCCTTCTAAAATTCGTTGGGGTGGTAAATTGAATCTTAATGACAATCACTTCCCGATAAAAGGCCTCGGTGGACAAACCAGAGGCAGTCCCGTGTCAGACACAAAAGGCCTAGCCTTTCCCGACAGTTTTGCCTGTGATTTTTGAACCGACGGTGAACAGCAGTGCTATAGACTTCCAGACTGAAATACTATTTCGATTTTTTTTTAATTTGTATTTTTACCAAATTTACGCGGCCCCGGTATCAAATGTTATTAAAAATTTTCGAATTACTTAGTTTTGATTTTTAAAAAAATTTAATTTTTTTAAAGAACTGCACTGCACCAGTTTTTTCAATTTTGATATTTTTTTGAAAATTTTATTTTTCCAAATTTCGTCTATTTTAAACATTTTCCTTTTTGCAGTTTTTGACGTCAATATTGTGACTATTATATCACGATTTGTTTGCATAATTTCGACTTTTTGTGAATAATTTCGACTTTTTTTTTGAAGATTTTTTTTTTGAAAATTTTACTTTTTTTGAAAATTTTGACATTTCACTAGTGTTTTAAATTATCATTATTTTCAAATTTTTAGCTTTTCTAATTTTCATTTTTTTTAAATTTCAGAATATTTAAAAAAATTTCGACCATTTTTCAAATGAATTTATTTTTCAAAGTTTAGATTTTTTTAGAAATTTAAAATTTCTTCAAAATTTTACCAATTATCTTAAAAATTTCGTTTTTTCATTCAATTTCATTTTTTTTTTAATCTAATGAATTGTTCTGAAAATTCCTCCTTTTTTCAAACTTTTAACATTTTTCTCAAAATTTTGACTTTATTTCCCAATGTTGAAATTTCGCTTTTTTTAAAAGTTTCTCAGCAAAAAGTCGAATACTCGAAATTTTATCAAAATTTTAAGTTTATCTAACATTTGGATTTTTAAACAGTTTTTATAAATTTCGAATTCTCAAAATCTTAGCTTTTTACTAGAAATTTCGCGTTAAAATTTGAATATTATTTCGATTTTTTCAAGTCTCACAAAAAGCGAACTTTTTTCTCCAAACAAAGTGTTTTCGTGTTAAAATTAGAATTTTATTTCGGTTTTTTTCTAAGACTCATAATTAACAAGAAAAACAGATATTGGTCAAATTGAACATTACTTTTTTCCCAACTACAAATATCTATAAATATTTTCCATTGTAAAATTTGTGCATCTTGATGGCAATAAATACTCTCAATTCAAATACAACTTTTAGAAAAGGAACACCCTTCCAGTAATTTTATCATTTTACCCAAACATCTGTTTTTACTTAGAAAGTAAGATAAATAAACAACGTAGTTCAATTGGCCTGCGTCACAATAGCAGACAAAACTTCAAAAGGGGCTGGGCGAGTCGTAACAGTAATTATTATAAAATTGCTTTTCGTAGAAATTTATGCTTCAAGTTTGTTATTATGATTAATTATACTCTTTTATGAAGTACATATTTCTGCTTAAATTCTTTAGAAATACAGCTGTACTTGGAAACACCAATAGAGCAATAGAAAAGGATAAATAGGCAGTACACTTTTTGAAAAAAGTCCAAATCAAAAACAAATGAAATTAAAATTAAGGCAAAGACGCATGAAAAACGCTGAAAAATGTAAAAAAGTAGGACATGACATAAAATCCGGTCTCTAGTAATTATTATGGTATTATCGAAGCTGTCTTTAATATTAAGGTCAGAAAAAAATAATACGCAACATCCAAAACTTAGGGCTTCTTTCTTAAACAGAATTCATGCCGGTTTAAAAAAATATATAATGCTGAAATGCCAAAAATTCTGTCTAAACAATAAAAAATATTTTCGAAAAAGTAATAATTTTTATAAATAAATTAATTAAAAAGTTAATAAAAACTTAAAAAACGAATTTACATAAACTACAAATTTTAAGGAAAAAGTCGAGATTCCGAGATTAAATTAATTATATCAATTAAATTAATTTAACAAAAAGTTTATCAAAAATTTTAAGAAATACGCATACATGGCGTACACTGGGTTACACTGGTTTATTGTCTTAACTAATATTTAAATTTGTTTTAAATTCTTTTAGGAATCTTAAGTTGAATTCAGTTAAAGAAAAATATAACGATTTGTTTATTCCAACAAGAGCATTTTGGCTAATTTAAGCAACAATGCTAATGTCGGACTTGCCATCTACCCAGTCATAAAACAGGTTTTATTTTGCCTGAAGGCTGAAGTGACCCATTACTTAACAGTTCAAACGATTTCAAAATACTACCCCACCAGCCGCTCATCACTGACGGCTGTCGGAACCTGCCATTATCGTGTCCCTCTATTGGTGAAAAGATTAAACAAAAGGATGCAGAGGACCAGGGATAAGATCAAGTGGACGCAAAGACCATCATTGATTTTGGTGGATGCGTCCTGAAGCAGAGCTCCTGAGCGTCCAAAAATGGCGTACGCTTTTACTCCATTGTTTCCGCCATATATACTATATTAAATATGCATAAAAGTAGACCGTGAAGTATTAAACCAACCTTTAGATAAGTTATTAGAAATTGCTAGAAATATCACCAGAAGTGAAGCTAATTTCACGCGTTAACATTTTGATGATTAATATGTTGCTTATATATATATTTCGCTAAATGTTTTCCATATTATTTTCATTCCCATATTAACAATTTAATATTGTTACGGTTCGATTGATTACACGCGATGGATTACACCACTTTATTACCAAATTAACTCGGCACACTTCAACTGAACAGTAACTTACTTATTATTTACTAATTGCTAACCCACTGACTTCTAACTGACTGATTCGAGGGAAAGCTGACCGCCTTTTATAGTTTTGGCCCTCGGCTTCTAGAACTTTTCGGCAGATAAGGCTTATCGTTTGCCGAAATTTCTGGAACGCTTATCTGCCATTTGTTTCGTTATCGCGGCCGCTTTCCCCTTATCAGATCCTTCTAGAAACTTTTTTTATTTACTAAATTCTACAATTCTATTCTAAATCCTATTTCATCTATTTACATTGATTTACAATATGTACATCAGAAATTGACTTAAAATGTAAAAGAATCACTCTTAAAACAATCGACAACAGACCAAAATATTTAATGATTTTTAGGTTAGGATTTTAAGAACACAGACCATAATTAAGGAACGTTACATCGCTGCCGCACGATTACGTTTAAATATTACTATAAAATTGACATTTTCAACCCTTACTTCGTGGAATTCTTTAATATTCATAACTATTAAACTTTATTAACGATAAAAACGCAGCAGAAATTAAAAATTCCACAATGTTTCGGTCAATATTTTTTGGACCTATCCTCACCACTTTATTTTTAAAGATAGAACAAAAGTGTAAAACGAAAACAAGTTAAAATTACTCTAGAATTACAATACATGTATTATCAATATAGCTTAATTAAAAAAATTTTGAGACAATCCTAATTTTCTATTCACTCCTACGTATTAAGCCACCTAGCGGTCATTTTAGAACTTCAAAAATATTTTTCAGCGACTTTTCAGGGCCACTTTTCTTACAGAATTTTTTTCTCAAAGCTGTCTCTCTTAGTTGGCCACCCGGTACATTATGGTACATCAAGAAATGCCAGCATATGTAACTGACACAGAGTTTAATTTAATCAGATCCGACAATGAATAAAAAACTGGAGCTCTTTCATTAAAAAAATTACACACACTGAAGATAATATCAATGAAATATTTAGATGGAACAGTCAGATATCGAGATCCACAGTGTGATGCTGGTGTATATTTGCATTATCCCTCTACGAATAATGAAATAATTTTATAAAGATCTGAACTTGCTCACACTTATAATGAAATCTATACCAAAGTTAAAAGCAAAATGAGCAGCGAGGTAAAATCTGAAATTAAGAATCTTTTGGATTTTGCCTTAAATATAAAATCAAATATTATAGAAATTCTAGCCAGAAAACAATTAACTTTGGCAAAGAAGGAGTTGAATAATTATTTGACGTCAATAAGAAAATTCAAATGTGGGTGTACTTCCATAAGATCGGAGAACTGGAGAGATTTTGTATTGACAACTCACAAATAGCTCGAAGCATTTATGGTTTTTACTAAGCTTTCAGTGTTTTACTGAGCATAGCTTTTTTAACAGAGCATTCAGTATTTTACTGAGCATTCGGTATTTTTACCGAGCATTAAGTATTTTACGAACACTCAATATTTTTCTGAGAATTAGAGTAAAATAATAGGAATGTGAACTTTGCATTTAAATATAATACCGAACATATAATTTGCGGCATTTTCATTTTCAGTTATTATTTTTTTCCCTAAAAATTAAAAATATTATCCTTTTCTACAGATACTAATTTCACTTTCAAAATGTTTGGCGTTAACTATTTTTTTTTCATAATTTTAGAATCAATCTTTTTTCTAGACCCTTTAAAATATTTTAATCAAAATTTGGACTTTAATAATTGAAAATGTAAACCAGGAATTTTAAGAAAAGTGGTTTCCACAACTTACCTTTATAAAATGTTCTTGTAGTGATTCGTAGTTGGGCATTTGGAAAATCCTTGTCGTAGTTGTTGGACATTTTTCATCGCTTTTTCCTCTTCCTAGTGTTCACTATACATCGATAGTTTCTACCGTCGATAGTATCGATAGATTTTTACAAAAATATCGTTAATATCGATAGTTGTAGATGATAATTTTATTTAATAAAATGAACCTTCCAATTTAACCTGCCGTTGCCTCCTAGGTTTCAACGAACGTCCCCGCTGGGGAGATAGCTGCCCCAATTCGCGATGCGTCGAGAATCGATGCAAATTTTCCCAATATTGGTAAATATCGTAGTGCAACTCGCAATAAATTTTCTCATTGGTCGATTTATTTTATTTCTATTGGAAAATGTAACATACACTTAAGCACCTAATATAATTGAGAAAAAACAAGTTTGTTTATGAATAATTATTAGAGGCCGGATTTTAAGTAAAATCCTACGATCCTACCTTTTTATCTTTTTTGGAGTTTTTTCATGCGTTATTGCCTAAATTTTAATTTCGCTGGATTTTTGCCTTTTTATACATAGATCGGACCTATTTTGAAAACATTTAGTGCCTATTTATCCTTTTCTATGGGTTTTTCGAAGTGCATTTACATTACTGAAGAACTTAAGCAGAAATATGTACTTGATAAAATAATTGTAATGACGTACGCAGTGGTTTTTGACCATCATAACAATAAAAAGCCTCAATGTAATTTAAAAACATTACTCTTATGACGCACTTAGTCCCTTTTAAATTTTGGTTGCTATTGTGACGCAGGACAATTGAATTAGGTTGCTTATATTTATCTTAATTTCTAGGTAAAAACAGATGTTTGGCTAAAATGATAAAATTACTCTAAGGGTATTCATTTTTTTAAATTTATCTTTGAACTATCTTGCGTAAATAAATAAAGACAAATCTAGTAGGCCAGCTCTCCTAAAAGAGTGGGTAAACATTTTTATTAGAACTCTGGATTAATTAAGTAGTCCCAATTATCGTAATTCGTTTATTGAAAAAAATAATCGCGAAGGAGGAAGAACTGGGAGAAAATGCGTTGTTTATGCTTTTTATTGTAAACATAATTTGCTGCATTATTTTTTTCTCTTGACAATAGGTAATAGTAAAAAAATGTACATTCTTTTAAAATATTCATCTTTTGAAGAAATTAAATTCTTTGACTAGATTCACGCTAATGCTGGTGAAAGCAGCAGCTCATTACCGAATGAGAAAGATGTAATTTAGACATTGTCTGTCGATGTAGAGAAAAACGTTTTAAATTATGGGGTTTTATTGCTGTGAAGGCACGCAAATTTTACTTTTTACTAGCCATATTCAGAATGCCTAATATCACAGGTCCTCAAAAAAAAATGGTGTGTGCCGAAGGCCGGGCTATCATTTTTTAGGGTAATTTTTTCCGCTGAATACGAATCTGAGAAACCCCGAAAAACCCAAAAACACCGATAAAAGTATCGTGATTATCGATTTTTTGAGTTTTTCTCAATTATTTGCCTCCTGTGCACCGGTCAAAGAAAAAAAGTTTTGTGTGATGGAAGTGGGACTATGGTTATTGTTTGAGATATTTTTTCTTACTGGACACGAATCTGAAGTCAAAATTGGGGGTCTATGAGCAAATGACCTTGAAAAACTGATAAGTCACAATATTTTTATTGATTTTTTGGTCTTTTTTCGATTATTTGCTCATTGACCCCAACTTTTGGCTTTAGATTTATGTTCAGCGGGTAAAATACCCTTGAAAATGACAGTTCACACACACAACTTTTTTTTGTGGAGCTGTGTAATTGTTTTTTCTTTTTAATTGTGGTTTTGACCTTTTAATGCCTTTTTAAGAGTATTTTGCCTTTTAAGTGCTTTTTTTAGTTGTTTGTTTTTGCCTAATTTCAAATTTTTCTTACCTTTTTACCTTATTTGATTGGGCCTAAAATCCGGTTTCTAATAATTATACATAATTTTTTAAGAATGCCATATTTTTGGAGTCATAGGCGTAGCTAGAATAGGGCAGAAAATGTATACTCAACTGGGGAGACTTTTTAAAAAATTTCTATTTATTTTTCAAAATTCGTCTTTTATCTAGAAATTTTGATAATGATTTTTTTGGAAATGTTAGGGTGGGGCAAATTGGGGCGCATGTCTTCCTCCGACTGAAGCAGTCAAGAGAAAATTCCGGAAATTCAATATTTCTCAAAATTTGTCCTTTTTCCATAATTTCAATAAAATCGTACTCTCTAGGCAATTTCAAATGTTTATTATATTTCGCCCCTTTTCTTGAAATTTCGATCCTTTTCTTCAAATTTCGAATTTATCTTTTTCAAATTCGTTTGCTTTTCAAAATTCCGAGAACAAAATTGAAATAAAAACAAATTTAAAAAAATCGGAATTTCGATATTTTTCTCAAGATCAGACTTTTTTCGAAAATTTCAAATTTGTCTTAAAATTCGATTCTGTATGTTCCTGGAAATCTAAATATTTTGCTCGAATTTAGTCTTTTTCTTAAAAATTTGATTTTTTTGTTCACGTTTCGTTTTTTTCATAAACGACTATTCTCAAAATTGTATCTTTCTCTTAAAATTTGACTTTCGTAAGAAAAGTCGATCTTTTTCATTATTTGGTAGCTGAAATTTCGACTGTTTTCCCAAGATTTCGTTTTTTTTTCAAATTCCATTATCTTTATTAACACCGAATTTTTCAGAAGATTTTGCTATTTTTTTAAATTTGACTTTTCAGAAATTTTGACTGATTTTTTCAAGTTTGCCTTTTTCTCGACATTTTTATTTTTATCTTATCGTACTTAACTTTTCGGAAAATTTCGACTTTTTCTCTTAAAATTAGTTTTTTCGAAATTCCGATTTTATTTTGAAATATTTACCTTTTGGGCTCCTTTTTTCAATTATTTTTTCCGTCAAAATTCTGCCACTTTTTTTAATTTTGATTTTTTAAAATTTTGCTCCAGTAATTTCAACTATATCTTAAAATTTGAAGTATTTCAATTATTTCCCGAAATTTCAATATTTATTTCAATGCGATGTTTTAGTTCCTAAAGTTGTTGATTTTTCCTAGACATTTTTCTTAAACTTCTGTAGAGAAAAATATGTTTGGGGAATTTCGAGAAAAACATTCAATTCTTTACTAAAATTTAAATATTATGTTAAAATTGGAATAAAGAAATAAAAATTACGACTTTTTTCACATCTTTAGAAATATTTTGGCATTATTCGAATTTTCAACATTTTTTAATTCTTCCAGAAAGGTTGGGTTTTTGTTTTAATTTGCTTTTCTAAAAAATGCGACTTTTCCAAAATTGGATTTTGTTCCTCGAAGTACGTTGCTTTCAAATCTAAGAATTTATTTTTAAAAATTCAAATTGTTTGCCTGAAAACTGAACTTTGTCTTGGAAATTTTTATTTATATTTTAAACATTTCGAATTTTCTTAATATTTTGACAGTATTTTTCAAAAATCATTATTTTTTTTCAAATTTTTTTTTCGGCTTCTTCTGTTTTTTAAATTAAAATTTCCGAATATTTCGATGTGCGATGTGTGATCGATAATGAAGGTTTCTGGAAATTTCTACTCACAATTTTCTCAAAATTTTTACTTTTTTCAAAAGTCATTATTTTTTCACAATTGGATCTATGTTTCAATAAAAATCTAAATATGCTGAAACTTTAGGAAACTTGGGAAATTTAGTTTAAATTTTAACAAAAAAAGATGGATTTTTTTGGTAGCTATCCCCTGCGAAGTGACGATCAGTGGACGGTAAACGGTGACAGTAGTTCGAAATTTCCTACGTACCCTGCGAGAATTTTATAAAGCGATTCGACCCTAAGGGATGGAAAAAGGCATTCGAATTCTATTTTTTTGTACGGAATTTTTAGGAAATTGCAAGAAAAAGATTTCTTGTGAATTTTCGACAATTAGCGAGAACTTTTTTTAATAAACGAACCTTTAATTTAAATTTGTTTCTTTTACTGAAAATTTTTAGCATTCAAATTTTTGGAATTTTAGAGTGTGAAAATTTCAAGCTTAAACCTCAAATTTAAAATAAAAGTTTACAAGATTTTTCACGCAACATTAAACATTTTTATTAAGAGACGAACGTTGCTTGTTAACAACAATCGATACTGTGGAACATTATTATCGATAGCTTCCGAGAGTCAAAATTATCGATATTATCTATATTTATCGATGTTTAGTGAACATTACCTCTTCCCCACAGGAACAAAGTTCTACTGAATCCCTGACTAAATTTTGATATCTGGAGGTGGCACCTCTTCGAATAGTTAAAGCTAATTTTTAAATGTATTTAATACAGAATTAGGTGATAACATCAATTGAAGTTTACAAAATTCGAAAATCTGCAAATAAGTAATTGAAGTTAAAAAATTTATCTGACGTAACTTTGCGTTTAAGAAGGAAGAATAATTACGGTAAAAGCTGTACTCAGTTCAATTGTTAGTAATAGATAGCACATCAACTTGATTTTATAATCACATTCTGATTCAAAGGATTTTATTTTTTTTGAAAATTAACTACTTTAGAAATTAAAGAATGTAAGCAAGTAAGTAATAAAACATTCTTTGATTAAGGTAGCTTCCCTAAATGCAAATAGTATTGTTCTCAATAGGTATAATATTCCTGAAGCAAGTGAATTAATTTTGAAAGTTAAACTTATACATATTAAAGTGATCAGTTAGCAAAGGAATCGCAAGTTTGCGAATGACTAATTCCAACTAATCTCCCTTGCAGACTCAATAATGCTAAAATCTAATCTGAAATGGATCCAGTTTGTTAATATGCTTCGCACTTTGGGCGAGACAACTTGTTGGGACGTAAAATTGTCTGTATATAATGTGTCTGCAGAAAGTTTGTCTTTAAGATACTTACTTATAATCAGATTGCAAACCAATTTCATTCTATTTTGTTTTGCTCTTTAGATTTTATTCGTCTTTATTTTTTTCGTTCAAGCATCACAGAAGCAATCTGGCAAACATCAAAACAAAATCTATTTGTACAACTTGAAGCTTACCAGCCAGTGTAATCATTTTAAAACTATTTATTGCTATGGAGCCCGCCATATAATCAGATTTTCTTACACGAACTTCGGTCTAATACGAAGTAGAGAAAAATAAGTATGAATGAAATAACATTTTATGAGACATAATCCTTAAATAAAAACTTCATGCTTTTAAAATAGAGATTATTAAGAAAATTTCTTATTCTTATTGATGTAATATCATGAAATCAAACACATATTAAGGGTTAAATACTATTTATTTCAGTTCATAACTATTAAACTTTATTAACGATTAAAAAGCAACATATATTAAAAATTCCACAACGTTTCGATAAATATTTGCTAACACCGGACCAGGTTTCGCATTACTGCATCATCTAGGTAAATTTAGACAACAGAATACACGTCCTTGTCCAATTAAAGTATCATTAGCCAATGAAACTGATGTGCATGAAATAATGAAAAAGTCAAGAAAGCTGAAAGAATCAAATAGCTTCAATAATATATTTGTCTCGTTTGATTGCACTCCTAAACAAATGGAGTATTACCGCAATCTAAAGAAAACACTTGATACATGAAAACAAAGAGACGAAAATACTGTTATAATAAAATTTATCAAAGGCATCCCTAAAATTGTTGAAAATTTAAATTGAATACACCCAATTATAAGATTTCTGGCATTTGTTATTATCAGAACGTTCGTGGTCTTAAAACCAAAACAGTTAATTTTTATAAGGCTGCATCTTCATGTGATTATGATGTAATTGGATTATCAGAAACATGGCTCACTGAGGACGTAATGTCTGCTTAACTTCTTCCATCGGACTATTGTTGCGTGTGATGTTATTCGAGGTGGAGGTGTTCTCATCGCTTGAAAAAATAGTATACAAGTAAAACAGTTAGATATCTCATTGTTTAAAAGCTGTGTTCCAATTATTGACATTATCGAAAGTAAATGTTGTTATAATTTTGTTGTTACATATGTCCTTGTCGTGTATATCCTTCCGAATACATCAATAAGTAACATAGAAAATTTTGTTGATGGTTTCTTAGCATTAATTATCCAAAAAAGCAATAATCTACTCATTGTGGGTGACTTTAATATACCTAATTTCGGATAAGAAATATACGAGAATAAATTCAAATTAGTTAGTAACTGTATTGAAATGATGGATCTTGATCAATATATGTAATAATCAAGGGCGACTGTCAGTAATCTTGTACTCTGTAGCTCTGTATATCACGTTATTAGAGATAATTTACCAATAGTGACTGAAGACTCTTATCATCCTTCTATTAATATTACCTTAAAAAATGATCAATTACATTATAACCAATTTAGTAATAAGGATGGAAATATAAATAGAGAATACAATATCAGAAAAGCTAATTATAATTTGATGCATGATTTAATTGCTAAGGCAGAGTGGTCGGACGTATATAACAGTGAAAATGTTAATGTCGCTTGTGAAAAATTCTATTCTACTCTTGGTAATATTATTGATGTAAGTGTTCCGTTAAAAATTAATAGGCGTAGGCGGTATCCATCATGGTACAACAAGATCATAATTGATAACATTCTCAAAAAGGAATGTGTACATAGAAATTTTAAAATACATGGATTTAATCATTACTACCAAGATATCTCAAACCTTAGAAGGACAACAAATACCCAAATTAGTAAAGATTATCAACCATTTATTATCACTTCTGAAAATCAAATAAATACAGACTGTAATAAATTTTGGTCGTTCGTGAATCACAAAATGGGCCAGTCAACCATTCCAGGTATTATGAAGGATAAAGATACAGTATATAACAATCGCCAAACAATCGTCGATGCATTTGGTTATTTTTTTCATAGTATCTACAAACAATCCGATGAAAATGACTAAAGGACACATCTTATTTAAAGTATAACTTTTTAATTAATATTTCAGAAATAACTGAAAAATTCTTCTTTCATGCTTCTAATAAGCTTAAAGCTAAAGCTATATCAGGTATTGATGGCATTCCTAGTTTCATTGTTAAGGATTGCGCTCGAGCTTTCACTAAGCCATTATTATCTGTGCCTTTCGTCAGCAACTTTTCCTGATGTTTGGAAATTAGCACGAGTGTGTCCTGTACATAAAAAGGGAGACAAGTCAGTTATTTCTAATTATAGAGTGGTTTTCGTCTTATGTAACTTTGCAAAGCTTTTTGAAATTATATTATATATTTGTGCCTCAGTTCATATCAGCTGACGAGCAGGGTTTTGTAAGCAAACGCTCATGTATTACAAACTTGGCCTGTTTGTCTGAATATACATCAAAAATTCTGGATTGCCAGGGACAAGTTGATGTTATCTACATGGATTTTCAAAAAGATTTTGACCAAATTGATCATTATGTGTTATTAAACAAGCTTCAATGCATTGAATTTTCTGATAATCACAAGGCATTCTTTAAATCATATCTGAGTAATAGGAAAACAATTTGTCAAGCACGAAGGTTATTTTTCGCTTACTTATAAGGTAACGTCAGGAGTACCTCAAGGTTCTAACTTAGATCCGTTGTTCTTCTTATTATTTATTAATGATTTATCTGATAACATTAAATACCATAAATTATTCTTCGCCAATGATTTAAAAATATATACTTCAATTAATGGTTTGGAAAACTGTCACATGTTAGAACACCAAATCAATGTTATTAAAGATTGGTCTGACGTCAGTTACCTATACCTTAATATTACTAAGTGTAGTGTTATGATATTTTGCAGAAAAAACGATTCTCTATATTACAATTATAATATTAATAATATACTCTTGTTCAGACCTAAAGAGATGAAAGATTTAGGTATCCTCTTTGATTCTCAATTTACGTTTATTTCTCACATATAAGCAATAGTCAGCAAAGCCTTCAGAATATTAGGATATATACTTGGAAATTGTAAAAACTTTAGTTCCATTTCCATCTTAAAATTATTACTCACAAGTAAGAAGTATCTTAGAATATGGCTCTCTGATATAGTATCCCCTATATCAATGTCACAAAGACCATATCGAATCTGCACAGAGGAGATTTTTAAAATATCTAGGGTTTAAACAAAGTCAGTCATATCCTGCCAGAGGAATTGATCATTACAGTTTGTTGAAGAGATTTAGTGCGGTTTGTCTGGACACAAGGAGATTTATTAGCTCAATTTTATTCTTAGTCAAAATCATACGTTTTGCTATAGATTGTCCTTACTTGTGAAGTAAAAACAACTTCTTAATTCTTCGCATTGAAACTAGGCATACCTCTGTATTTTACTGTAATCAACCAAGAACAAATATTCTAAATAGGTTTCCTTGAATAATGCTTGTCATAACTTCAATATCGTTTCCCATCTGTGTGACGTAAATATATCATCATTTAATAAAATTAAGACTTGTATCGTCAATACCTTGTAATGTATAATCTAACAACAATAAGTCTAATTCATGTGACATGTGTTTCCTATAATTGGGTTTTATGTAACCTGTTGGAAATAAATTGCTTTATTATTAACAAATATTTATCGAAACATTGTGGAATTTCTAATATCGTTTGCTTTTTAATCGTTAATAATGTTTAATAGTTATAAATATTAAAGAATTCCTCGAAGTAAGGGCTGCAAATGTCAATGTATTTCATGCCATCGAAAATGATTGGATCATAGAATTAATTATTTTCACTCTTGGATAATAATCAACCGGCTGTTGTTACATTTGCAGTTAAAAAGAGAGAGAGAGAGGGAGAGAGAGGGAGGGAGGGAGAGAGAGAGGGAGGGAGGGAGGGAGAGAGAGAGAGAGAGAGAGAGAGAGAGAGAGAGAGAGAGAGAGAGAGAGAGAGAGAGAGAGAGAGAGAGAGAGAGAGAGAGAGAGAGAGAGAGAGAGAGAGAGAGAGAGAGAGAGGAGTCAATACTGTTAAGTTGATTTAAATAATTTGACAGTTGAGATGGTTTTACAAATATTTTTATTTTCCCCAATAACCAAAATACAAATGTTGCAGATTGGTGCACGAGTTTCTGATACTGAAACTTCTACAGAGATATGGACACTGCAGGAGTTCTACAAATTTTGGGTCAACAACAACAAGATTTCTGGATTATTGGGTCGACTTTCTTCAAATATTTCTCTGTATTTTAACAACTTCAGTATTAATGTTTCGGTCATTATTAACCATCATTCAAAATTTCTAAAATTAGCAGTTGTAGAAACTTCTGAGGTATATTTTTATTGTTGCTTATTAGCAGCGACTGATATATAAAATAAATCTTTACACCATGATGCATTTTTTTAAATATAAAATGCTATTAAGGGTATATAGAACTTCGCAGAAGATGCTAATGTCAATATGCTGTAGATACCTCGTTATCAAACATTTTGTTAATGCTGTAATTTTACAGAATTGCCAACTTCCTGTATACTAACATTGTAATAAATTAACAGTAGTTTTTTTTTACATATTACTGATAGTAACCTTCTTAACATTATCTCTAAGGCAATGACATTAGTGAATTGATTTTTGTTTTCAAGGATAACGTGTTACAAATTAGAAAAGATATTTAAAGTCACCTTATTCACTATGGAAAAAATGGATATTGATAAGATGCACATCTAACGAACTGCATTCTGTTTATCCTCAGATCATAAAGTATTTCAGATTATATTTATTTAATGATTTTTACAATGAATAAACTTTAAGTAAGGATTATCTATTCGTCCTAAAAAATATTAGAATATGTAATGTGCGTTATCTATAATGTAATTTGTATAAAAAGGGAGTTAAATGTTAGCATTTTATTCAATTAAATACCATTGTGCTGTGCTGCTCTGCCGTAAGTAATTTCAATATGTATGTACATACGAAAAATATTCTTATGTGTTTTATTAAGTTATAAGACACATTAAAATTTAATATCTGCTTCAAATTGTATGTTTCCTTAAAATAGAGTTTTTAAAGTAAAATATCTAGGTACCTATTTTATTAGCCTTAATTAAATATGCGAACAAATTATGCATCTAGCGCTATTTCTTGCGGCTGCTACAATATTATGTATAAGAAACACTCCCGTCTTGGTATTTGTAATTTGCTATGCATTTTAATAAGAAAAAGCTTCAGACGATTTATGGGAAAGTTTGTTTTAAGGGCATCCAAGTGGTAAATTGGAAGCAAATTCCAAGGGATGTACACGATAGTTTACTTCAACTTAGAAGCCTTGCTAGCTATTTACATAACTAATTATGTAGTTGGTTTTAAATGTCGAATTGATGGGTTACCTGCTTCATGTTTTTAAATGAGGCTTTTGTAACCACCCAAAAGAAACATGTGAAGAGATATTTCTGAAAATTTGGTTTAAGTTGTGTTTTTTTTTTCATGTTTCTCAGTCACACATTATGTCCGATTCGCATTAGATTAAAAAAAATAATAATAAGCCAGGCAGTATTTTGGTCCATTATTATTTGAAGCGCCTTTCATGAAAAAAAAAGTTCGAATGAAGATTGTTGAAGGATAGCTGTTCCAACAAAATCATAACAAAAATGTTGACGTGGGTGTATTGCATGTTTGAAACATCGCTTTAAAAATTGATCTGAAAACAAAAGCTAGAGTGCGATTTTCATCACGTGTTTTCATCGTCTTGTTATTAGACCTGATATAGATTAAATCTATGCAAATGTTACCTTCTATGATATAAGATTTGATGAATTTATGATAAAAACATTCGGGTAGGTTAAAAATATTTGTGATTATGTTTACATTTTACTTGAGAAAATGATTATTTATTTATTTCGTATCGTCATATTAATTGATTGTATTCATCTTTGCTTAATTAGTTCATGACAATCCAAAGAAATTTCCAACTTCTAACATTGTTTGACATCGACATGAAGAAAATTATAATATTTTTACCTTGTTGTGAATTTTAAGTACCCAGTTCAACTCATTCGAATTTGATTTAAAAAGCGGGACTGTAGTCAGAGCCGTACGGTAGATACAGTATGATGCAACTCTTCGAAATTCCGCCCCATAGAAGTTTTTTCTGTAAAACAAACAAATAAAACAATCTTCGATTGTGTGTTAAATGGTCGATGAAAGGTTAACTTAACGCAGAACTGTCAACAAATATGTTGCTATTATTTCAAAGTTTCGAATTAAAATATTCACATTGTAATATCATATAATACAAAATATCGAAATTTATGTCGAAATTGTGGCAATTTCAAATTTGACCAATTTCGTTAAATTCTGGCTCTGAATTCGAAATTTCGACTTTTTCTCAAAGATTCTAGACAAATTTTTAGGCTTAGTTTTTTTTTAAACAATTTTATTCTTAAAATTACGAAATAATAAAAATTGAAAGCGTAAAATATATATTTTTTCAAAAAAAAATCCCGAAATAATAATTCTCTTCATTATTCTGAAAAATTAAGGAGTTTTTTGGTCAAAATTTAAACTTTTCCTTAAGATAAAAAGTTCGTACTTTTAGTTTTTACATGTTTATCCATTTTGATTTCAATGTCAATATTTAGGTTCTTTTCCCGAAATTTTATAAACAGTTTTGCAATTTGTATTTTAGTTTTGAAATTATTCCTGAAATATTGAGATTTTTTATTTAGTTATTACTAGCATCGTGGTCGAAATTCGACTGAAAACAAATACATGTTTGTATGCAATTCTCAATTCTTGTCTTGATGATTTGAGGAAAGGAGTGGGGAAATGAAAAATTTTACTCTTTTGGAAAATGTATGATTTTTTATCGACCGTTTTGACCTCTTTATATTTTTACTTTTTTTTTTGAAAATCTCAATTTTTTTCTCAGAATTTCGACCTTTCCTTGAAATTTCGACCTTTGGAATATTAGGAATTTTTATTGTTAAAAATTATGACCTTGCGACTTTTTTATATTTCAGCTTAAAAAAAAAGCAGAATCTTTGATAACTTTGACTTTAATTTTTCAAAATTTGAATACTCTAACTTTTAAAGTATGTTTGCTTGATAATAGGGCTTTTGTTTTAAAAATTTTGATTTTTTTCAAATTTCGAAATATTTATTTTGTTATACATTTCTTTCCTCTGTTTTTTTAAAAATATCGGTTTTGAAAATTTCGATTCTCGAATTTTTGACTTGTTTCAAAGTTTTAACTTTTTTAATTTTTACTCTTTTTTGAAAATCTCGTCATTTTGAACAATTTCCGCCCTTTTAAAAGATTTGATATTTCCTGGAAAATCCTACTCTTTTTGAAAATATTGACTCTTTTGAAAACCCCAACTTTTTAAAATATTTTCATTTTTTATTTTAAAGATTCAATCTCATTTTAAAATTTTCTACTTTTTATTTTGAAAAATATCACATTTTTTGAATACATTTACTTATTTTAAATTTCGATTTTTTCAAAATATCTGCTCTTTTGGAGATTTCAATTTTTTTTCTCGAAGTTTAGGTTCTTTGAATATTTCGACTTTTTTTGATTCGACATTTTTGAAATTCTGTTTTTTTAAACTGACTTCAAAATATCAGTTTCCAGTTTTTTGAGATTTCCACTTTTTTAATCACAACTTTTGTTTAAATTTTAGATAATTTTAAAAATGTTGATCTTCGATTTTAACTTTCAAAAATTTCACCTTTGAAAATTTTAACTTTATTCACAAACTCTTTTTACTTTTTAAAAATTTTGACTTTTTCAAAAATTTAACTTTTAAAAAAATTAATAAAGTTGTTTACTTTTTGTTCCAATTTCGATTTTTTGGAAGTTCAAATATTTCCAAAGTTTGACCTTTTTCAGGATTTTGAGTTTTTTTGAACATTTCAAACATTGCTTGACATTTTTATTTTCTTAGTTTACTTTCGTCTTTTCAGAGATTTTGATAAGACAATTTTTAAAAATTTCGCAACCTCTTTCAGTAATTTCCTCTTTTTTTTGCAATTTCGATTAATTTTCAAAAATTTGATTTGTTCTTTTAATTTTTACTTTACTTGAAGATTTTCACTTTTGAGAAATTTTATTTTTTCAAAAACTTTTGACTCATTAAAATATTTACTTTTTGTGGAATCTTTTAACTTCTAAAATATTAAATCTTTCGAAATTTAACTTTTTTCAGAATTTTGTCTTTTTCTCATTGTTTTAAATTTTTTTGTTAAATTTCGTTTTCTCCTTCAAAATGTTATTTTTTTCAACAGATTCTAGAACTTTTTTCTTGGTAAGTTTTTAGCAATTTTTTATTTTTTCTAAATGTCGATTTAGGAAATATTGTTTTTTTTTCACTTTTATCAAAAATTCCAACCATATTTCAAATTTTCGATCGTTTATCAATGATTTAACTTTTTCTTTAAAAGTTATGACTTATTTTTAAAATTTACACTTTTGCTCTAAATTTCTAATAATGTTTTTAATATTTTGATTTTTTTAAAGTTTGAACCGTTTGAAAGTACCGACTTGGTTTCATAATTTTTAAATTTGTTAAAATATCGAGTTTTTTAGCTTACCATTTTCAAAATTTCGCTTTCTTGAAATTTTTGATTTTATTTTTAAATTTTAAAATTTTGTCTTATGGAGCCAAAATTATTTTCTAAAGCTTTATTTTTAGCTTATAAATTATTAGTTCCTTTTTTCGATTTGAAACTTGAAATTCTGACTTTTTCTAGACATATTAAATGTTTCTTTAAAATAAAACATTCATGTCTTTTTTAAAGAATGCAAAAATTGAAATACAGAACTTGTCCCCTGAAACCAAGAAAGATTAGATTTAGTCCTGTATTTCAATTTTTGAAGATAACCAAGGACCAGTTCGTTCCACAAAAAAAAAAAATAATGCAATTTGTTTTTAATTGGATATTATTCTAAAAATATTTGTATTTTTTTATATATTACGTAAATTATTTCTTTTTTCCAAATTTTGATTTTTTCGTGATTGTAATTTTTCTGTTTTAATTGACACCTTTCTTCTGAAATTTTGACTTCAAACTTTGTATTTTTGAAATATTTACCATGTTCCCAAAATTTATTTCTCTATCTTCGATCACAAAATTTTTAAACACATTTTTCACATTTCGATTCTTTTTCGAAATGTCTAGGTTAGTCTCGACAATAATAAAAATTTTAAAATGAAAGCTCGGAATTTTGAGAGAAAAAAATGAAAATTTCGAGAAAGGACTATGTTTGTGAACAAACTGTCAACCTTTTTTTTAGTTAATTTTTCTTTTTCGTAAATGCCAAACAATGAAGAGTTATAAAAACAGTTCTTAATTAGTAAAAAAACATTAAAATGTCAACGGGAGCCACACAAAACGAAGAGCGATGTTTAAAAATTTTGATTTAGCTGCTTATGTCGCCCCCTTAAGGTTCCGCCCGATGCGGTTGCCTCTTTGCATCATAAAAAACGCACGGCTCCGTTTTTTTATACAATTTAAATTTCTTTTGAAATTTTAACTTTTTAACCAATGTGAACATCTTATATCAAAAACTTCCAATTACATTTCAAAATATAGAGTTTTTCTTACAAGTATTGAGCTTTTCATAGTTTAATTTTCATCTGGAAATTTCTTTTTTTGCAAAAATTCGAAATTTTAAATTTAGAAATTTTAGCCAAAATGTTCACACAAAATAAAGAGAAATATGAAATATGGATAAAATTTGTTGAAAAAAATAATCAATATTATAAAAAAAAAGAACAAAAGTGGAAACAAAATATTATTAGATAAATTCAAAGTTTCGAAAAAAATATTTTTTTAAAATTTTTGTAAGTTGGTTTTAATGCAGGAAGATTAAAGTTGAAATTTTGACTAATTGGGACGAAAGTTTAAAATTTGGAGGAAAACAGTTTAAATTGGTCGGCAATTTTTAACAATTCCAAAATCTTGAAAAAGTGTAAATTTACATAAATAATAATAAAGACACAATGATAAACATACATTTCAGATTGAAACTTGAAATTTCGACTTCAAAATTTAAATTTCCAGAAAAAGGTTTGTAGTTTCAAAAATGTGTTTTTCTGTAATTGGAATCTTTTCTGCAGTAGACGCTTGTTTCTGGTACCAACTTAAAACGTATGAATCTGATTTTAGGTATTTGTCCACGCAAAAGTGAGAAAAGTAGATTGTTGTAATTTTCATTTTTTATTAATTAAAAGTAATAAATAATTATGTTTATATAAACCTTAAAATTTCAGCGTCTGTGGAATCTATGGAATAATATAGTATAATAAGTATAAGTATAAGGTGTAGTGTAAAGGGTGACAATTATTATTTTTGGCCAGAGTTTCTAAATAATAAGGTCGGGCCAGCGAGGTTTGTGAGCCGCAGCTTGCCGATGATTGATGACTAAAAAATAGTTTACCTCATCAAGTGCCTGAGGGTCGCAACGAGGAGACTGGCGGGTCGCGAGGTGCGACCCCTGCTAATAAGGATAAATTAAATTTAAAGAGGGGGGGGGGCAAGATTTTTCAGATTTACGAAATAATTTATAGTCTTGGTTTATACAAAAGTTACAAAAGAAAAACGAGTTATTTTTACCATGTGTGAAGTAATCAAAATCGACCGTAATTTCGTAGAAAATCGTAATTCTTTAAGTTATTATCGAAAAAGGACAGAGTTTAATTTTAGATTGAATAAATTCGACACTTTCAATATTTTTTATAGTAAATAATCTTGAGTTTATTCTTGTAAAATTTAAATTTATATTTGTAATTTGAAGTTTCATTTCTAAAAACTCAATATTTTATTTAAATTTCTATCAAAATATCAAAAAAAAGAAAACTTAGAATTTCGAAAAAAATTGGGAATGGAAAAAGATATATTTTTAATTTAAACTACTCCATTTTAAGATTTTTTTTAGCAAATCCGTTTTTCTCTGCTTTAGTCTAGAAATATGAACTTCAAATTTTCAGTTTTTACCTAGAACTTCTATCTGAAAGCCCAATTTTTAGATTTTCTACTTTTCTCTGAAAATTGAATTGTTTTACTTACCGGGAAATTTTTAAAATCAAGGAACTAGATATTTACGAATTTTGGGAAAACGGTGAATATCTAAAAAAGTTTTAAATGATTTCGAAGTTTTCTTAATTTTTCTACTTAATTGTTGACTAAAAATTTCGACGTTTTTAAGCTCAAATAGATTTTAATTATGAGATTGCGATAGACAATTAAAAATACTTCAAATAATTCAAAGATTTGAGACAAGATTAAAATTGAAATTTCTATAACAAAATAATCAACGTTTGAAAAAAATTAAGCAAAGTTCGGAAAAATCAAAATGTTGGAAGCAAGTTAAAATATTCCAAAAAAAAACCATTCAAAAAGTTAGAAATTTCGAGTTCAAACTGAAACTTTTCAAAAAAAAGTTTTTTAAAGAATTTACAATGTTGTAGCTAAGTCGGATCCAATTTAGTGTGCACTTTGTTAAACATTTTTAAATGCTGTATAAATATCTCAATAGTGATGCCATAGGCGCCGTTAGGATAGAGTTTGTTTTAAATTCTTCCCAAAAATTACATTATCAAAAATCAAACTTTTAAACAATTCGCAATTTATAAGAAATAATTCAATTTAATTTTTCATATTTTATAAAAATTGGAGCAAAAAATCCAAGATTTTGAAAAACAAAAAGATATAATTGATATTTTTACGGAGAACAGGATATTTTTAAAATCATTGGCCCGAGACTTTGAGTTTAAAACCAAAACAACAGAAAAAAGTGTAATCATTTAAAGTTCAAAATAACGAAAAATATCCGAATGTACAGGGTTAGTCTTATTAAATGGACCCCCCTTTATTTTTCCTATTATTGCCTATTTTGAAGATTTGACAATGCAACCCTACATAGTTTCTACTGAATTTTTTAATTCTTTAATAAAAAATGTATTTTGGTGTATGTATACAGGGCGAATCAATATCAAGTCTGTTTTTTCTTATGGAAAACCCCTAGTTTTTTCGATAAAAATATATATGATTATTTTGCACTCCATCGAGAAAAAAAAGATTTATATTTGTTTTCAAAGAATTTAATTCTAATAAATAAGAACAATTGTAAACTAATTAATTATTATTAATAATAAATAAACAAATATAAAAACTTAAAGTGTGTTACATTTGATGTATTATGAGCTTTTCTATACATGGGAACCGTCATTTAAGATGCATTTATTGTATCGTTTCAGAAAGTTGTAGAATGTATAATATCGTCGTGGTAGCGCCTTATTTATCATGAAATATAAATTTCTAATGACTAATGTCTCTTAATTGAAAAAAATAATCAGGATTAAGCAATATGTTGACCAATTAGCTTGACAGGGGTTAGCCAATTTATTTTTCAAAATCTTTCAGTGAAATCCAAAACTTACTAATTGGATCCATAAAATAAATCGTCTATTTGTCGATGGAGTATATAACAATTATATATATTTGCATTCTGCAGAACTTGTAAAATTCAAATATGTAAAAATATATAGGGTGTTGCATAAGCAAAAACAGACTTGATATTAATTCATCCTGTATACATACATCAACATACACTTTTTATTAAAAAATTTAAAAAATCAATAAAAAATATGTAGGATTATTTTGTCAAGTAGTCAATAATAAGGAAAATAAAGGAGGGGTTCATTTAATAATATTAACTCTGAACAGACAAAATCTGAATGTATCATAAACTTTCAAAGTTCATCTTTCAGTTTTTAAATATATAGAGTAATTTAAATTTTAGAGTCAAAATTTTGATTTTAAGTTAATATTTAGTTTAAATAAATATAAAATGTGGTAAACATTTGGAGGTTTGAAAAAATTAAAACTGACTGTAACGTAAGATTTTAGAAGGAAAATGCGAAATGTTTAAATTAAAAATTTTGAAATATTTAGCAAAATTTGGAGATGAAACGTCAGTTTCTTTGAATTTTCGAAAATGAATCAATTTTTTGAAAACCTTTAGAATTTGGAAATTATTTTACAGAAAAGAAAGTAACATTTTATATTAAAAGGTGAAATTTTAAAAATTAAGTGAAAAATAGTTTAAGATAAATCCGGAAGTCTATGCAAACAAACTGACACAAATGTCAGCTTGTTTTCACAGATTTCAAAAAAAGTAACTCAGAATTCGTTTTCGAAAATCGATATCAAAAATCGAAATTTCGAACCCTCAAGGGAAAATTTTTAGAAAAATTGGAACCATTTTTGGTTTAAATCAAATTTTGGGCAAAAAAGGGTTTAAACATGAAATTTTAAAAAGCTATATTCTTGTAATTTAAGTTGGAAGTTTCAATAAAAAATCAATATTACCGAAAAATAAAATTTTGACTTTAAAATAAAAAAAAATACTGAAAATGCACTCTCAAAATTTTGTAAGCAAATTTAAAATTCCAAACAAGGATCTTGAAATTTAAAAAAGAGCGAAGCCAATGTCTGCTTAGAAAAAAAAACATTAAACCCGAAATATTGAGAAAAGGGGGAAAATTTCGACAAAATTTTGAAAATTACAGAATTATTTTTTTAAAACTCAAAATTTAAAGAAAAATTGGTACAAAGAAAGTTTAAAGTTTAAGTTCGAGTTTAAACTCAGAAAAAAAATTGAAACTTTCCAAAATAAAACAAAATTATAAAAATCTTTTAAAACTTCAAATCTGAAAGATAGAAATTTAAAAACTAGAATTAGCGAAGAACTGAAAACAAATTATTAGAAGAAAACCGAAATTTTTAATCAAAGTCAAAGAAAAAAAAATATTTAAGAAAGGAGAAGTTTAACATGTAAAATGAAAATTTTGCGAAAACGCCACAGAAATTCCTTCTAAAAGAACAATAGAATAATAATGTCAAAATTCCCGGGGAAATGTAAACATTGCGAGGTTAATGTCGAAATTTTGAGAAAAATTAAAAATTTCGATAAAAGTGGTGGGATAGTTTTAGAAAGTTTTGCAGATTAAATTCAAGAAAAAAGTAGAATTTTTGGAAAAAAACAAAATCTGCTATAAAGATTTTAGTTGAGACCATTTTAAGAGACGTAAAAATTGAAAGTGAAAACTCGAAGTTTTGCAAAAAAAGTCAATATTTTTCAACATTTTCCAAAGAGAAGTCTCTCGAAGAAGACAAAGTTTGGTGTGCAAAAAAACTGCAAATTTAAACTGGAAATTTTAATAAAAAATCAATCTTCCCATTAACAAAGTGGAATGTTTAGCTAAATTTTTGAATGGGACCCGAGATAAGAGTAGAACTATTGAAATAAATAAATAAAAATCGAAAAATCAAGGAAAAGAATTTTAGAAAAAATTTATGAAATTTTTATTCTAAACAGTTTAAACTCTTCGAGAACAGAGACAACATTCTAATATTTAAGCCAAACATTAAGAAATAAAAAAGTAGGACATTAAATTTTGAATAAGGGGTTGCTATTTAAAAAGAAGTTTCAAAAAGCGAAGATATTTATACAATATTGAAATTTCCGGGTTCAGTTCTAAATATGCTGGGAAATAATTCAGCCAAGAGCGAATCGGGCTCGGAAAATTACGGTTCTGTACCACTTACTACGTTGAACAATCAATAGACCAAATTAAATCATTTTTACTTATTTTGTGATTGTGTTAGAATTGAGGTGCAACAGACTTGGTGGTCCTTGGTGATCTTCAAAAATTGAAATACAAATCTTGTCCCCTGAAACTAAGAAAGATTAAAAAACACAACAAAGGTTGCTCTAACGCGTTTCGATAGCTAAGCTATCATCTCTCTGAAGATGACAGCTATCGAAGTGTTTTAGAGCAACCTTTGTTATGATTTTTAATTTCTCTTGGTTTCAAGGACAAGATTTTATTTGAATTGTTAGAATTGAAAAATAAAAAAAAATGTCTATTTTCAGAGATACTGATAACGATGTCTCAGATAAAAAGCATTCATTTACAATTCGCAGTAAGTCGATGACTAACACAGTTTATGAGATCACCTCGGGTCGCGCTAAAATGTTTGATTCCAACTGCAATTACGGCGTTGCGTGAACTAGTCCTAATTCCGAAAATGAAATAATGTAACAGACAAATTTGATCCGCATTCTATTATTCAGCTAAATGAAGCTTTTTATTTAAAAATATTATTACTACATGACCTTGGAATGCAAGCACGTATTTTTTCATAAAATATTTTTTTTCTCAACTATAAACCAACCAAAAAACCTATAGCTTTTCGATAATCTATGGCCCAATGTCTACTAAAATCTAAATTTTATCTTTAGAAATCTAGGAGAATGGACGAGGGGGGGGGGAGGGGGGCGACAGTCATTTTTGACACATTTTGAACTGCATCTTTAAGATGAGTGGACCGAAAATTATAACCAAATTTTATGATCTTTAGAGGTAGCTCTTTCAAATGATACCTCACATGATATATTAGGTAAAACCTGATTTTTCGGAGACCCCACTAGCTTTCTCATATTATTGTAAAATATTTTCTTTTTCTTATTGTTGGCTGAAGGAGTTTGCGTGCAAAATTTCAAATTTCGGCGTTACATAGTTTTCGAGAAAAACCTCTTTGTGACAGACGGACGGACGGACAGGAGAGTGAGACTATAAGCGTTCCATTTTACCCTTTAGGGTACGGAGCCCTAAAAAGTGAAAGGTTAAATTTAAAATTTTCAGAAAAAAAATCAGTTTTGTAAAATCCTCCGATTAAATCGTGTTTTCGTCATTAAAAGTCGAATTGAACAAAACTTGAATTTTATATTTACAAGACATCTTTACCAGATACAATCAAATCAAGATCTCTGGAAAACTTAAAAAAGCTGAAAAAGTTGAAATTTAGAAAAACCGCGAATTTATAAAAAAATCAACTTTAAACTCTAAATTTCGAGAAAAAACTCCACACTTTATAAATAAGATCGATTTAAAAATGAATTCAAAATTCGATTACAAAAGTTCGGCAATTTCGGAAAAAAATCCGTGTTAATGCCGAATTAAATAAAATTGAAAATTCATAAAAAAATCGTAAGGTTTTCGATTTTGCTATGAACATTTTAAGAAAAAATAGACATTAAAATTATGAGAAAAGGGTTGAAATAAAAAAAACGCATTAAATAATATTTCGAACAAAAGTTAAACCTTCTAGAAATAATCTTAAAGTCGAAATTTTGGGAAATAGGGCGCAAGTTTATTGGTTCCCAACTGCACCACTGAGAATTTATTCCTTTTGTCGAATTCCCATTTCAACTTTTCTATTTGCGTACACACATTTTTGACTTCAAATTTTTAACTTTTTTCTGACTTGAAAATTTAAAAATTTTTGATATTAAAGTCGAAGTTTTAACGATAAATCGAAATCTTTGCGTAAATTTCTTAAATTTTAGAGAAAAATATAAAATAACAAAACTGCAAAATTATATACAAGGTGATTCTAAATGTAGTACCATAAATTTAGGATCATATTTTAGAGCCCACAATAAGACGAAAAGTCCATATAAACATATATCGTAAAACCCTTCGTTTCCGAGTTGCAGGGTGTGGAAAGTAGCTTACTGGTAATAGTTTTTTATTAGTAGATGCGAAACGTATACACATAATTAAATGAAATTTGGCACAACTCAAAAATTTTTTTACTTAATTATTGGATAAAAATAAATTTTTTGTCAAGTACATTTTAGGTAATAAACACAATATTTTTATTCATTTTAAAGCCAACTTTGTGTTATATCCGAGACTTTTGGGGGAGTGTTTTTAAAGCATCGAGATATAAAAATGCATTTTACTCGAAAACGGCTGACAATATCGAGTTTCAATAAAAGCACCTTTTTTACGTAAACAAGTTTGGAGTTTATATTTTTGTTACGAAACTGACACAAAGGTGCACACAAAATAAATAAAGCACATTTTAAGCACTGCCCCCTCGATATAACTGCCACTGGTTAAGTTCTGTTAACTAATCCCCAAATTTTTTGAAAGGAGACAAAATGGCATAAAGTTGTGCCAAATTTTATTTAAATATCTGCATACGTTTCGCAAATATTATTTAAAAACTATAATCAGGAACTAACCTTCCACACCCTGTAATGCGGAAACGAAGCATTTAATGACACATGTTTATATAGATCTTTCGTCTTATTTTGGGCTCTTAAATACGATCCCAAATTTATAGTACTACTGTTAGAATCACCTTGTATTTTGAGAAAATAGACAGGTCGAATGAAATTTGCTTTCCACTACAGGGATCTCGTAAACTGTTAGAGATACAAGAAAATTTAAAAAAACAACGTAATGCCTAATAATATTCCGTTAAGAAAACAATTGAATTCCAACACGTGTTAATTTTATTTAGAAAAAACTAAAAATCGCCATTTTAAAAGATCAGCAACTTGTTTATTTAAAGATTGATTAAATAAATTCAAAAACTGTTATTAGTTGTTTTTCAAGGCCTTTTCATAGGTGTACGTTAATTATAAATTCAACTGTTTCCAAGAAAATTATGTCAACTTCGTTATTTCTTATGGACGCCATATTAAATTTTATTATTTTCGAATTTAGCACATTTTTTAGATTAATTTGATATTTGACATGCTAGACTTACAATGTGGCAAAGTGAGTTAAATGAAGAAATTTATTATTTTTAAACAAAAAAATTATAGTAGGCGATGCAAATGTCATAACTTTTAATAATAAAAATACAGTATCTAATTACGTAACAATAATTATTGAAAAATTAAAAATATTATAAGAAACGGTGCAATATTGAAATAGTTATTAGTAAAATCGTAACATGCATGCAGTCCTTTAAATGACGTAATTCTAAGAAAACGTGCAAATGCTCTAAAAATTTTGTGGGCAATTTTTGCAAAAATTCTTTTAACTTTAAATACTGTAACGTGAAATATCTAACAAACTAACATTAGAAACAACTCTCATATTTATGCACATTATGCGTCTTAGAATACTTAATTTCTAGAGAAGTCTAGAACACACACTTGGGTATGAGTCATGGGAAAGTCGCTCGTAATAAAATTCTTAGTATGTTCTGAGAACTACGTCATTTAAAGGGAATCATGCAAATTATGAGTATTAATAAATATTTCAATATTATAGAGTATGTTACAATATTTTTGATTTTTTAATAATGACTATTGCTTTTTTAGAGACTGCATTTTTTAATATTAAGAGCTATAGCGATTGCATTACCTACTACAATTTATTTTTTTTTAAATATAATAACAATAAATAATAAACTACTTTATTTAACCCACCTTGCCACATTTGAAGTATGCCATGACATACATCAAATTAAACAGAAAAATATGCTGAATTCGAAAATGATTAAATTAAATATGGCTTCTATAAGAAAGAACAAAGTTTGTATAATTTACTCAAAAACAGTTAAATTTGCAAAAAAATAACATACACCAATGAAAAGGCCCTAAAAACAATCTCTTACAGTTTTTGATTTCTTTCGATCCAACTTTAAATTGACAACTTACAGCTGATTATTAAAAATGGCCATTTTAAGTTTTTTTAAAATAAATAAAATATGGTTCAACCTGTATATTTGGACTTTGAAATTTCTATATTTTTTTTTAATTTAAGCTTCGATTTGACATGCTCAATTTTTATATTCAAAATTCTACTTTTAGGTTTGCTGAAATTGCAATAGTAAAGTTGAAATTTTAAACTCAAAATTTCGAGAAAAAATTTGAAATTTAGATATGAAAATTAAAACTTTGATAGAAAAAACTTCGGTTTTAGAGACAATAATATTATGTGTAAATAGATTTTTAATTCCTTTGAAATTTCGAGATTAAAATTTAAGCTAAGCTTAAAATATTAATTGAAATTTTGCGTCGAAACTCTAAATTTCGAAAATTTCGAAGTTAAACGTGAAATTAAGAAATTTAAACGAAGTTTCACGATATTAGCGCCTAAATTTTGAAAAAGTCCCCAGATAACGAGAATAAAATGTCTACATTTCACGATTAAAATATCAAGTGATAGAAAAAAATTAAAATTTTTAATGGAAAGGTCGAATTCTAAAATTAAACCCAATTAAAAAAATAAAGTTAGGTTACTTCGAGCTTGCATCTGACCTTTAATTGCATTTTTAGAAATATATCAAAAATGTCCATAAAAATCGAAAGTAACACTTTTTTGAACTATCTGATACGATTAAAAATAACCGAGATACACAAGTTCAAAGTTGTTATAGTTTTCGCGTGAACCCCCTTAACACTATAAATAAATATATGTATATGTATATGTATAGAGAAAAAAGTTAGTAAAAAATAATTGAGAATAATTTAAGCAATGACTTTAGAAGTCTAAAAAAAAGTTAGCAAACTCATTTACTATGTCCATTTCTTGAAAGTTTCTAGAAGAGAATTGGATACGCTTCGTTTCAATATTAATTTTATTTGTTTAATATTTTGATATTTGTTTTAGAATAATTATTATGGGAAAAATTATAATATGGCATGCAGTTTTGCTCGTTTTTATCAACTTGACAATGTCTGAAAAACAAAGATTTGATGGCTTCCAAGTTTTACGGATGATTCCAAGTACCAAGGAACAATTAAATGCACTTCAACAATTAGAAGACACAGACGGAATTTCTTTTTGGAGAGGACCTACAAGAATTGGCGAAATTGTGGATGTGATGATTTCACAAAAAACGAAGAGTGTTGTAGAAGATCTTAGAACACAATTTAAGTTAGATTATGAGATATTTATTCCTGATGTTCAAAGCAGGATTGACGCAGAGGGAATCGTTCAAAGAAGCGGTTTAGGTTTTAGTTGGGATCAATATTACGATTTAAAAGCTGTAAGTAATATAGAATTTTTTCATTAACACTTTTAAAATATAACTTTGATAATTTGGATAAATAAAAAAAGAGCGATAAATTCTCTTGTAAATATCCTCATCTAATTCCTAGATAAATGAATGGCTGGCGCAACTGGCAAATGATAGAAGTGAAGTAAGTCTAATCAATGCTGGACCAACTTACGAAGGCAGAAATATCACCGGTGTCCACGTATCTTTTTCAAAAAACAATTCCGATAAAGCCGTTTTTATAGAGGCCAATATTCATGCTCGAGAGTGGTAAGTGTATAATGCACTAGTATGTGAAAAAAATCTCAAATTAAGTACTCCGTTTTGAGCTTTACTTTCCAGTATCAGTAAAATAAGTTGTCGATTTCATTTTACATTAAATTAAATTACATTAAGCTACCGTAAGTTTTAGTTTTTTTTTTCGTTTGTAAAAGCAAAATTCGGCAGAAAAAAATACGTAATATATCTGAGACACCAAAATGTGTTGTAATAACTGGGAAATAAAACTACTATGTTTTTTAACATCAATTGTACGAGGGTACATCAAATATGAACCGGAATTTGTTTTTAAAAATTTATTGTTACAAGATACATATATGCAAGTTAGTAACTATTTTTCTACATAATCTCCTGATTTTGTTATGCATTTTTTCAATAAATTGGAAGTTTTTCAATGCAATCATCATAAAAAGAAGGGAGGCATGTTTGCAGCCAATTCCGCACAAATGTCTTAACAGCAGCATCATCATGCAATCGCTTACCTCCTAGAAATTCTTTCAGTGACCCAAACCCAAACATATGATGATTGCATGGTGATAAGTCGAGACCATAAGGAGGGTGTTATAATGTTGTTCAATGCATTTTCTCTAATTTTTGATGTATCAGATTGACTAAGTAAGGAGGAGGGCATTTTTTTAAAGCAAAATCACATTTCTGACCGAAAATTTGCGTCTCTTTCGCCGATATGCACGTTTTGCTTCATCCAGTAGCTGGCAGTAGTAGGCAGCATTAACCGTGCGACGTTACAGAACCTTTTCAGCTGAGAGACGAGTTTTTGCCTTGACGGGTGCACCTTCCCCCTTTCGTCTCCAATCCATGCTTGCTTGTTTAAATTCAGGGGTGTAATGGTGGACCCAAGTCCCATCACACGTAACGAGACGTTGGAGAAAACCACCACCTTCACGTTAAAGACGTCCAAGATGGCGCTGACAAATCTTTAAACATTGTTGTTTCTGTTCTTCAGTCAAAAGACGAGGTACGCACTTCGGAGAATTATTTCGAAACCCCAGCTCCTCTGTAATGATTGACTGAGCACTTCCTAAGCTTATTTCTATCTGAGATGCAATTTCACTAACAGTTAAACGGCGCTCACCTTCCAAAAGGCGTTGAACATCATTATTCTTGTCCGCAGTCACACTGGTCCGAGAACGACGGGCATGAGGTTCATTTTCAACTTGAGTTCGTCCATCCAAAAATTTTTTGTGCCATTCATACACTTGAGTTTTCTTCAACAAACAAGTATCTAGTCTCTAGTCTACGAAGAATTTCGGCAGACTTTACACCTTCAACGTCAAGATATTTAATAATGAAACGCTGCGCAACGTGCGGATGAACCTCTTACTCACACGTTGTATTTACAACTGATGAATGGCGAAAGCTGAATTTGATGAGCGCAGGAAGTCACGTGATATCCCCACCTAACATGTCTCAGAGTATGCGCACACTCCCAACGCCCTCATAGCGACATGATAGAAATTCCGGTTCATATTTGATTAACCCTCGTACATTCACGAATAGTGACTACAGTTTCGATAGTTACGTTATTATCAAATCTGTTTTAACATCAAAATATCGGTTTCAACGATATCGTAAATGTGCTCTATTTATTTCCAAAGATTTATTCATAATTTATTGAATTTGCGGCTTGGGAAACTTATTTTGTATGTAAGTTAGTGGGTATAAGTCGTTCATATCAAGTTTACAACTTATTTCTATTCCAAATGTATTAATTCAATTTGTCAAATTTTTGATATATACAATTCAAAGAAGTTTAGTCTTTTGTGACTTTAATGAAGTCCGTTTTGTATTTGTTCTAAATTCTAATTCATTTTTCAGGATTGCGTCTGCTGTGGCTACTTACATTTTAAATCAACTCTTGACTAGTACTGACCCTAAAATTAGAAATCTAGCTGAAAGTTATGATTGGTACATCGTACCAGTCGCTAACCCAGATGGTTTTCAATATTCACACGAAAAAGTAAGTTGAAATAGTTAGAACAGTTGATCACTTTAGTAATGAAAAAATGTAACAAAAAATAAAAAAAAACTCATCCCCGATCTTCTGGAAATACATATAATCGTATTTTTTTTTATAAAAAAAACAACTTGAACGAAGCAATTTTTTCGGGCTACTGCTTCAAAAATTTATCTATCGGGTCCTTTTTAATATTAATTGATACTGGGGGCAAGATTATACTTATTACTGGAAGAACAATACAGATTTTTTCAATACAATTTTTTTTCGCTAAAAGTCTAATGATGGATGTTTTTTTTATATTAAAATGGAGATAGATAAATAAGGAAAAACTTCTATCGTCATTTAATATCTACAAAAGTCATATTGTGCTTTGATTTTAGTATTTTCCCAATAAATAATTGAGTAGTTGCATGACAACTGACAGAATTTTCTAAATTGTTTTCAGAACAGAATGTGGAGAAAAACTCGAGTTCCTCATGGAGTATGCTTTGGAGCTGACCCCAACAGAAACTGGGATTTCCATTGGAATGAAGGAGGCTCCAGCGCATATGCTTGCTCTGATACTTATAACGGTCCTTCAGCATTCTCTGAACCTTGTACGCGTTCTTTGTCTAATTACTTATCTTCGATAGGCAAAAATTTAGTTGGGTACATCGATTTCCATTCTTACTCTCAAATGCTTCTTATACCTTATGGTTACACAGCGAAACATCTCGACAATTTTGATCAACTTGTAAGTAATAGCTTCTGATATTTAAATGTATTATTTTTATGCATTTTATATATTTTAGTATAAAATTGGGGTTGATGGAGCAAACAGTTTGGAAAAGAGGTATGGAACCAAGTACAAGGTTGGCAACATTGTCGAAACTATATGTAAGTAAATGGTTCTAGAAAAAAATCCTAGAAATTTTATCTGAAATACTCATTTCACTTGAGAACTTCTCGAAAAAGTTGATTTATTTGATTCTAAGGCTTAAAAATAGTCATTTCAAAAAATAACCAAAGGGTCCAGCAGTATAATTATGGCGTAATATTTTCAAAAAGGTATATCACCTTGGCATATGAACAAAATTTATGTATATTTGGACTCGATATTTCAACGTGACTACGAGATATTAAAACATTGTCAGTTTAAGAAGATTTTTTAAATTTTGTATATCTTTTGAGCTAAGTAAGCTAGAAAAATGAGATTAACGGCATATTATAGGTAATATTTCAAATTATATTATACATTTTTATCATATTTTTTTATTATTTCTAGTCACCCCAAATATTAATAAAAAAATAATTTAATTTTTTTAATGGTTTTATCCGAGATACAATCACGAAAGTAATATATGTTATAGCATCCATCAAGTATTGTAACATATAGAAAATTTACCAAATAGAAGTTGGTGCAACACTTTGAAAAAAAACCTTTTCACTCTTCAGAATATAACAAGTTCTTGTTATTTTTGAAGTAATTTTTTTCTGTGTAGTTCGTATTTAATTATAATGTGGTAAAGGTAAATAAAATTCAGAATAATAAAACATAAAAGCTACTATGCTCTTTGATGTTTTATTATTTTTAAGGTGAACATTTTACAATTTTTTTTTGTTTGTTCTTATATTTTCTTCAGATTTTTGCCACGGATAAAATCAGCTAAAAATTCATAATATACTACGAAACATTAACTGAGAAACGCGATTAGTTTTATTTTTCTAACTTACGTAGTTAAAACATATCAAAAATTTTAAAAAAAATTAAGACCTCATAATCACATTTAAATATCAAGCCCAAATGTATATCAATTTTGCTAATATTTCGAGGTGATAATTTGATAATTTACTGAAAATTTCATTATAGGTTCCCATTTAGGGTTCACTTCGCCCTGCTTATCCCGCAAGAAGATCCTTTCGTTGAAATTAAAAAATTAAAAATGTCTACTAAAATTTTAGTTTAAACACCGACAATTTTAATGTCTAAATATTATGTTTCAATTCTATATTTAGAGGAAAAAGACTAAATGGTAAAAAACACTCGAAATGTATAAAAACAAATCCAAATTATAACACAAAACTTTGCATAAAAATCAGAAAATTATAAAAAAAATCTCAAATTTATATTCGTTTTCAAAAATTTGAAATTTGAATTTTCAATTTCGATAAAAACTCGGAGTATCAATTTTTTGAACTTAATATTTAATTTTTTTGGGAAAGTTCAAATTTCGAAATAAAGTTGAAATTTTGAAATCGATTAATATGTTTGCTAAAATTTAGAAACCTTTTGTCGAAATTGTGACTGTTTTTGCAAAATTACGATTTTATTTTCCAGTCTTTTAAATTAGGACTTCAGGAGATTTTTTTTATATTTGATTTAAACTTTTTCCTCAAAATTTCGAATTTAAACTTAATATTTTTAGAAAGGGAGATTAAAAAAACTTTTAAATATGCTTTAAAACCGAAGCCAAATTTTCGAGTAAATTATTACCATTAAAGAAAAATATATATTATAGAAATAATTGGAAATATTAAGTGTTTGATTAAAATTTGAGTCAACAGTTTTGTCAATAATATATAGTTTAATTTTAAATGTTTTAGGAAAGGGATCTTTTAGCAAGGTAAACATGGTGAAGTGGCCCCTAAATAAGAATCTATAATGAAATTTTTGGTAAATTATCACCTCGAAATACGAATAAAATTTATGTGCATTTGAGCTCGATACTTCAATGTGCCTAGGAGGTATTAAAAAATTAGTCAACATAAAGATATTTTATATTGTTGATTATTTTTTAACTAAATTAGTTAGAAAGATGAAACCAACGGTTTTATGGTATAAAATGATCGTTTTTTGTAATTTTAGATTGATTTTATCCGTGCTAGAAAGTGTAAAAATAAATTGAAAAAAATAAAATTCACAAAATAATTATTTTAACAAAAATAATAAAATAGAAAAAGGAGTATGCATTCTGAATTTCATGTACCTTTACCACACTATAATTAAATACGAACTACATAAAAAAAAACAACTTCAAAAATAACAAAATTTTTTTATATTCTGGAGGGTAAAAACTTTAACTTGATATTTTGCACCAATTTTTATTTAGTGAATTTTCTACATATTATTGTACTTCATAGGTACTATAACATATATTAATTTTGGTTGTATCTCGGATGAAATTATTAAAAAAATTATTTTTTTATTAATTTTTGGGATGGCTAGAAATAATAAAAAAATATAAAAAAGATATATAATGTAACTCAAAATATTAGCTATAATATGCCGTTAATTTAAACTTTCTTACTTATTTAGTTCAAAAGATATATACATTTAAAAAATCTTCTTAAATTGACAATTTTTTTGAATATCTCGTAGTCATGTTGAAATATCGAGTCCAAATGTAAATAAATTTTGTTCATATGCCGAGATGATAATTTTTTGAAAATATAACTACAGGTTCCCATTTCGGGGGGCCACTTCGCCATGCTTATCCTGCTAGACTCTGTGTGCAATTTTTATTGGCCACTATGGAGAAGTTTCACTGTACTTTCTTTTTTATAGTCAAGTATTAAGTATTTTGGCAAAGAGACTTTTATTTATTGAAAGTAAAGGACACTTTTTCCTTTGATTAGCATTTTTTTATATAAGTAGATATCAAACTGATTTAATTCATAACCATATTTTATAAATTAAATTATTACTTGCAAATTTTTATTATATTTATTTATATTTATTTTTTCAACAGTTAATCATTACTTATGATGGGATTTCTCAAAATTCAACTGACATGATTCTTGCCTTATTGTTTAAGAATTCTACAGGCAGTTAACATTTTTACTTTTTCTTGTAATAACTGCCAATTTGATCTAGTTCTTCAACAGAAGCTGATAGCTTTTAGTTCAATTATGCTCTTCTGAAAAAGATTCGCAGATTTTAGTTAAATTTTTATGCGAAATAATATTTTAGATATAGCGAGTGGTAGCAGTGTAGATTGGGTAAAGGGAACTTTCAAAACTCCTGTTACTTACGCATATGAACTTCGAGACACGGGAAAATATGGTTTTCTACTACCACCAGATCAAATTATTCCAACTGGGGAAGAAACTTTGGACTCCTTGGTTACAATATTTGAGGAATATGAAAAGTCAAAATAAATACCATTTATAAATAAACATTCTGACAAATAATGCTTTTTTTAACCTATTTTGAACGAACATCTTTTTTAAAATAAAAATAACCTTCATATCCCGGAGCTCGAATGTCGCATTTTATTATTAGAAAAATCCATAAAAGCTATTAAAATATTATGCCAATATTTGTATTCAATGAGATTTGCAGAATTTTCAGCACAAAGAGATCATATTACTGATAAATCCTGACATCACAAAACGTATGGTTAATTTCAGGGAATAAATGCAAAACGGAGTTTAACCCGGACTATTCTTTATTTCTTCATTAAGATAATTCAAACTTAATTAAACTTTCAGACGTGGCGAGTGGCAATAGTCTAGACTGGGTGAAAGGTAAACTTCATACACCTGTTACTTATGTATATGAGCTTCGCGACAAAGGAAAATACGGTTTTATACTTCCACCAGATCAAATTATTCCGACTGGAGAAGAAACACTGGATTCTCTTTTAACAATATATTCGAGGAATATGATAAGTCTAACGAACAATAATGCAATTTATTTTCGTTTCAATAAAATAGCTTCTTTCAAGACTTCCGCTTCATTTATTTCTCAACATGATAAAATGTATATGAGCGAGGCTTACGTGCCTTATTTTGTTTCAATAAAATAGCTATTAAAATGAAAACAAAAATTGGAATAACTGTCGGCACAGGTTTTATTAAACATACATTGTTATACTTAAAAGACAGGGCGTTCCATTATCGTTGCCCGAAAATTTAGTGTCACATTCCTTGACTGAAAATGTGAAAAAAGTTCGTATTAATATGTTCGAAAATGCTTCGTTTCTGAGATACAGGATGTTAAAATTTTTTTAATAATATCGCCGTGTCAGATTTTGATATTTTTTGTAAATTTATTTTGATCCTAACGGGGTATCTGTCTGATCTTGTTAGTTTAGCATCCGACATTCCAGAGACAGGCAAGCGGCCAAGTTGGTCACATTTTTTGTATAAAAGCATGGCGCGTTGTTATTTTTCCGTAATTCTTATATATTTTTAGGAAAACAATTAAAAATATGATTTTTTTATATTAAAATATATTTTTTTATTTCTTCTTTTTCTTTTGGTGCCTATCCACTTCGGATGCTGGCGATCATTCTGGCTATTGTAATTTTATTGACGGCTGCTTCAAAGAGCTGGCTAGTTGTTAATGAAAATCATGTTTTTAAGTTCTTTAATCAAGGAATTCTTCTGCTGTCTGGACCTCGTTTGCCTGGTATTTTTTCCTGGAGTATTTGCTGTAGTAAACCATTTCTCTTTGCATTCCTCATTATGTGGCCCAGGTATTCGAACTTGCGTTTTTTATGGTAGTTGTTATTTCTGTGGATTTAGGCATTCTGTAAAGAATTTACTAGTTGTTCACGTGATCCACCCAAGAGATCCGTAAGAATCAGCGATAAAACCACATTTCGAACGCCCCTATTTTTTTCGTGGTGGCTTCTGTTAAAGTCCAGGTTTCTCTACCATAAAGTAAGAAGGAGAACACATAACAGCGGAGGAGTCGTACCTTGGTCTTTAAAATAATGAGCGACATTTAAAGAGTGTTGCTATTTTAATAAATACAGCCCTTGGTTTTTCACTGGATTAATGTGTTGACTGTTGGAAGCAATCAAGATAGTCATGGGGTATATTGTTTTTGCTGATCACCATATAGTTGGTTTTGTTTGGGTTAATATCGAGTCCATATTTTTGACTAACTTCTATCACCCTTGTCATGATTTCTCGTAAGTCTTCTACATTGTCTGAAATAATGACTGCATCATCCGCATATCTTAAAGTAATTAGGCGTCTTCCATTTACCAGTATTCCGGCAATAATGGTTTCGAGGGCTTCTTTAAAGATATGCTCAGAATAGATATTAAATAATAAAGCCGATAAAACACATCCTTGTCTTATTACCGGCAATATTTTTATTGCCTCAGATTTGTCTCCATCCACATTTATAAAGGCGGTTTAGTACCAATATAGATATGCGATGATTCTTAACTCTCGGTCGTCGACCCCACTTGATCTAACATTTCCATGAGTTTATGGTGTTGAACTATATTAAAAGCCTTGCGATAATCTATGAAGCAAGCGTATACGTCACTGTTAACATCACGACATCTATGGAATAGCACTTGAATACTAGACATTGCTTCTCTTTTTCTCACTGCATCTCGAAATCCAAACTGTGTTTCTGACATGTATTCTTAGCAAACTCTGTAGATTCTTCAGTATACGATTTTCAAAAACGCCTTTAACAAATGACTCACAAGACAAGTAGTTCCAAAGTATTTGCATTTCTTTGCACCTGGTTTCTTCGGTAATGTTATGAACTCTGATTTCAACTATTCTTGAGAAATTTCTCCCGATTCATAAATGCTATTAAATATATTTGTTATATGATTGACGCCATTATCGTTTAAGAGTTTTAAAAATTCGGAGTGAAAGTTATCCGGACCAGAGGATTTTCCTCCTTTTATTTGCCTGATGGTAGCTCGGACTTCGTCAACCGTTATGGGAGAACCCGAACTATTCATCGGGAAGAGTTGTGGACGTGTATTATCAAAAAGTTGTTTGATGTAGTTTCTCCAAACATCTATCTTTTCGTGTTTCTCTATAACGACATTATTTAAGCCATTTAATAGGCTGTTAGCCGCTTTATGTTTAAAAGTAGGGGGAAGTCCCCTAGTGACGGACACTTAAGGTATTTAAACAATTAAAAAAAAACTGTTTCAACAAATTAAGCTTTAATAATGAAATTATTTTAATAACAAAATATAAAATCAAATTAAATTAACAAAACTTATAACTCTGCTTAAACATAAGAACAATCTTAAATCAAACTTTGACAGTAAAAAAATAAATCTCAGCAAATGGCACCTAGTACCGGACGGACTTTACTTCAAACCCTTACTACCGGACATCTTCAACCCATCGTACATCGATCGCATATGTAGCATTCTGAACATTCAGGGATATCTGCACATGCTTCATGTGCCCATCCACGGCAGCTGGAGCACTGTATCCAGTCTTCATTGTGATCCTCTAAGCAAACTACGTAAATAGTTCTCGTGTCAGATGTTTCAGCCAACGATGTCTTTTTCTTTGCTTTATTTCCGCTATTCCCTTTGGCTTTTACTCCTTTGGTCTGTTTCCCTTTCTCTTTCATTGCTGTCCTAAATTTATTTCCCACGGCTTTATTTTTCTCGTTAACGTTTTTTTCATTTTCTTTCTCCTCCACAAGAATTTTGTACGGTGATGAAGTTAAAATTTCACTTTTTTCGCATTTTCTCTTTCGAGCAAGCGATCGTTTTTTTGCAGCATCCGGCAATGGTGACAAATTATGGATAACCTGGACTACATCTGGATCAAGGTTAGTCAATGGCTTGAGACTGTTGATATTTTTTTCGAATGTAGATTGTTTAGAAGCCTCTGAGGGTCCTTGTGTGTCTATATTAATGGACTGCTCTAAATTGCAGTTCGTCGACGAGCTGCCAGCTTCAGTTAAGTCACTGGAGGAAACAGGAACTTCTTTGCTAATACCTGGTGCGTTTGAGGATGTTTGTGGGTCTTCCAACGGAATGTTGGTCATATCGGCAGGTAAATAATCCAGATCAGAAAATATATCTCTATTTAATGGCTGAATTCCTGTGTATTTGAAGCCGGACACTGCAATTTCTAGACGAGCTACTTTTGTAAATGCTTCACTGACGAGACTGGCAATATCGTAGTCAGTTATTCGAGATCCAGCATTTGCTCTTATCCACGCATCGCAACGTAGGTTGTAGGCATCTTTAAATGGTTTCATAAACGTTCTGTCTAGCGGCTGTAGTTTGTGGGCAGTGTGTGGTGGCGAGCTTATCAAATGAATATCGTTTTCTCGGCAAAAATTGATGACTGCTAATGTCTTGTGACTACAATGTCCATCCAGAAGTATCAGCGCAGGGCTCTCTTTTGTCGGACAAGAGTGTTTCTTGAATAATTGTAGCCATTGAAGAAAAATATCACTATTCATCCAGCCTTTTGACTGGGCCACGCCTACGCTTTCGGCTGGAGCATTTATCATGAGCCGATCATTCATTCTTTGCCTAGGAAAGACAAAGAAAGGCGGAATGAAATGGCCGTTGGCACTCATGCAAAGTAATATTTTTGCCCCTCTCAGCAGAAGTGAGCTTTCCTACTTGTCGAACAGCTTTTGGAGCAAGTACCTTTTGGTGTTTTTGTACGCAGCTGACTCCAGTTTCGTCACAGTTATAAATTTTCGAAGGTGGAAATTTGAATTGTGTCATCATTCAGTCAAGATTATTAAAAAATTAAAAAAGAGATCAACTTGGGGTTTGTTAAACCCCACAGCCCTCATTATGCTTGTTGACTCTGGTGATCTCAGCGATACGTCCTGATGTCTCTGCATGAAATCGTAGTAAAAGTGTTTACCAGCAGCTCCTTTCTCTTTATTAAAGCGATGAGGGATCTTCAAAGCCTCAGCCAAATTGTAAGCCAACTTCAAAAATTCCTGTTTTGTTAACGGCAGACACCTATTAGATAAATCTTTTACATGCTGCACTAAGAGTTCTTCGTATTTTGGTGTGAAGGTATTAGTGAATCTACCTAACTTTGGTTGCAACGACACTTCTTGTCCACGGTTTAATGACGATATTTTATCATGTAAGGTGCTTTTTGGAATATTATAACGCAATGAAGCTTCTCTCAAACTCATTTTTTTTGTCAAAACATTGTTTATCGCAGTTTGTAAATTACTTTGGTCCCATTTTCCTTCCTTTTTCGTCTTCTCCATTTCGATATCTCTTTGTTCTCCTAAAACAATAGATAATAATGATCAAAAAGTATAATATTTCATGAAAAAATTGTTTTTTTATTGTCCGATATTAGGGGAAGCTTTTGTGTCCGGTACTAGGGGACAGAGAATCCTTAAATTAATTGTCATATACAAAAACTGCTATGGAATTCGACAAAAAATATTACAAATTTTAGATATGTATTAACTATGACATAAAATAACAATTATCAAAACCACATAAATTAAAAACCATTGTAGTTATACCTACTTTGATCTTACGTGACGCAATGTATTTCCACCAGAAACAGCAATCAACTATTCCCACCTAGGCGTTGCGCGACATTGGCGAACCGGGACCCGCGATCGTGTATTGTTACGTTCCCCCGCGCCCCTATCACCTGCATTTTAAACAAACGCGTTGCGACTTGTCGAGATACTTCAAGTGTCCGACGTTAGGTGCCGTCCGGCGTTACGGGACTTCCCCCTACCTGTTACTTCTTTAAGTCTTTTATATACATTAAAACTGTCGTACTTTTCTTGCAGTAACTTTTTGCAGTCTTTCTCTAACTTTGAGTTTTTAGCTTCCTTTATTTTGCTCTGTATTTGTTTGTGTACACGTAGATGTTCTGTTGGTTTATTGTTTTTCAAAAGTCTTCTTTCTTACATTATCTGCATAATTTCATCCGTCATCCATGATTCATTTTTGACATTTTTGTCTGGTTTCAGATGTTCTTCATAAATCGTTTGTACTACTTCGTTTAGTCTTTCAATCTCGAGATTCATTTATTTACCGATTTCATTTATTTTTATTAGTTTTGACAGGTTTTCTCTTACTTTGAACAGGAGGCATGGACCTTTGAGTTTTTTATATTATATTTTTTATAGGTTGATTTTTTATTGATCTTTTTTTAGTTTAAATTTTAATTTGCCCACCAGTGAATTATGGTCTGACATAATGTCAGCTCCCGGGTAAGTTTTGCTGGAGACAATGGAATTCCGGTATCTCTTGTTTATTAACATATAGTCGATTTCCTAACAACAGGATTGGGAAAATCCGATGGAGCTTTCCATGTGTATATCTTTCTCGGTGGTAGTTTATAGAATGTTTTAAGAATAACTAATAGCTCCTCAGTTGCAAATGCGCTTAGTCCGTCTCCTCGTTCATTTGTTTCTCCCAATCCATATGGCCCCATGCATTCTCTCGAACGTCCTTGACCAAATTTCGCGTTTAAATCGCCCATTATTATTGTCATGTGTTGTTTGAGAAATCTTCTATATGCACTCACCAATTCTCCGCCGTGTAGATCTGAATAATATTTGTTGGCACGGGGCTTCTATTGATCTGCAGTAATACTATTCTTTCTGATGCAGGTGTAAAGTTGGACACATAGCTTTGCATTGATTTTTCAATAATAAATCCTACTCCACATTAATGCTCATTTGTGGTTGTCTCCGCATATTATATTTTGTATTCGTCTGTGAGATATTGGCCTGTTGCTGGACACCTCATTTCACTGGTGCCCATGATTTTTATTTTCATCCTTTTCATTTCTTGGATTAGGTTTTGTGCCTTTCCTACTTGATATAATGTTCTCATGTTCCATGTACATATCCTGTTGACTGACCTGGAGATTCTTAGCAGCCTTTGAGGCACATAATTTGTTTGTTTTTACCCATGAATAAATGTACTAGGAATAAAATACATAGTAGTTTTTCGTTGCTTTCCATGCGCTGTAACATTGTCGTTTACATCTACATTGAGATCTAGGCCTCTGCTATCTGATTTACAGTCACGCCAATCTTCTTGATTTTTTCTTGTAGTCAGATTTAAAGCAACCAGCTGCCGTTGTCCAATTGCTAGTTTTGGTCAGTCCCGAGTAGTTTATTTCCTCCATACCATCTATATCTGGATAGCGTTCCGCCATCTAGAGACGCTCCCGATGGGGGACGAGCAACCCCACACATTTAGTTTATGAATAAAAAAATAAAAATGAATTTTATGAATGCCTATTGAAAAAATTAAATTTGGGCACTTACGGAAAAAGAGGGCAAGATAGAAGAAGTGGGTAAGATGGAAAATGTCTATAAATTCAAATCTCATGCCACAACGATCATGTTATTTCGCATATAGATACATGCGGCCATCTTGAATTCACGAACGGTATCCAGTATAGCTCGTACTAACAAGGAAAGTACCCGAGGTGTACCCCACCGATTTTTTTTATTTTGTGATATGTTATAGTACATAACAAAATATTGGACACGTATTTTTTTTTAGATGCTAACCCGGCGATTTAAGTGGTGAAACCACCCCTTAAAGTTAACCCCAAAAAACAGTTTTTCTTTAATAACTGAAGAGTTAATTAGAATTTTTTGATGAAACAAACGCCCTGTTATTTTTCATAAAAAAGCGCTCCTAAAAACATATTGGTTATGTTAAAAAGTTGCTACTCCTAATTTTTATGGGGGTGAGTTTCATTTTTTTTCTTATATATCAACTTTTGAACAACTAAATTTTATCAAATTTAATAATTTTACTAAGAACACTAAAAAATAAAATTGACCTGTCTCGGAGTTTTGCAAAAAAGCACCTTGAAAGGGGTGATTTACCCCTTGAGCTAATTTTTTTCTGTACAGTGATATGGAAAGTAAAACACAACATATGTTTTCAATTTTATGTTTATAATGATTATTTTGACATATATTTTGCATTTACAGTGAAATAACGCAACATCCCTATTTTTATGACCCTTGGAGAACCCCATGGATTTGTTCATTATTAGATTACGAAATAAAACATTTATTTTTTCACTTTTAACTTATTATATGTTGATATTTCATCAAAATAATGTATCAACAATTTTTTTAGAAACTCCCCACCCCCTAAAGATAACCCTCAAAAATAAATTGGAATTTTTCGGTAAAACCACGTTATTTCCCATAAGAATGTGCTTCTAAAAACGTATCAGTTATGCCAAAGGGTTGCAACCCCTAATTTGTATAGGGGTGGGTTTCATTTTTTTCTTTTATACCAACTTTTAAATCTTTAAATTTTATGGAATTTGGCAATGTTATTAAGAAAACTAAAAAATAAAATTGACTTGTCTCGGGATTTTACAAAAAAAGCATTGGAAAGGGTGATTTACCCCTAAGGTCATTTTTTTCTGTAGAAAAATATGAATAATTCAACACAACATATGGTTTCAATTTAATTGCTATAATGCTTTTTCTGTCATATATTTTGCAGTGAAAGTGAAATAATATTAAACTTTTACCTTTATAAGGGTTAGTGATGGGATTGAGCATTACCAGATTGCGAGTCAAAGCATTCATTTTTTCACATTTTACTTATTTTATGCCGATATTTTATCAATATAATATGCCAACAATTAAGTTTTAATTTGAAAATACTTATTGTTTAGAGTTCCACCCCTAAAATTTCTATTTTCGCCTGAATGTACAGAAATATTATTTAATGAAGAAAGTCTCGAAACATTATATTGTGCAGAAAAAATCTACATTTGCCGATCATTTCAGACAATGTAGCAGTATTATTAATAAAATTGAAAACCAAAGTTGATCTCTTCCAGTTTTGGATTAAATACATAACGTGAGGTCCAAAAGTAACGCAAGTAAATTCATTATCTACGAAATTTGAGATTATCAAATGACACTTTTAAGGCATAATTATATTCCTCTCCCTTCAACCCACCTGGAGTTACAGTTACCCCTTTAAAATTTTTAAATTGAACAAGGATGCGTGTGATACCTCATTTAAAATGGTTTTTAATTCTCTATTCAGCAGACTTGGGCTTTTTTAAATTTTGCTAATATTCGTCAAGAAAATAAAATTTAAACATTTTTAAATATATTTAAAATCCATACAATCAAATATATTTTAAGCTATGCATATGTGCCACAAATCTGTCACATTTGTCTTTTCTACTAGATTTTTTTGTCATAATTATTGATTTTTTTCGTTTACGCAAGTGAAAAAATATCCAACAAGAAAAAAGTAGAAAAAAGGGTCTCTTTTGCACATATCTGAACAAATGATAAAGTATATAAAAATGCAATAATAATAATTTAGGCATAATTTAATAATGATTAACTCCACGGGATTTCCAAACCTCTTAAAATTAAAGTTTTATGTTATTTCACTTCTAATGCAAAATGTCACAATTAACCTTTCAACAATAACATTGAAAATATATGTTGCGATTAATTTTCTATATTTCTGCAGATAGAAAATTAACCCTTTGACTTAAATCACCCATTCGGATGAGTTTTTTTACAAAACCGAAAGATGACAATTTGGTTTTTAATTTTCTTAATAATATTGCTATATTGACTGAAATGATCGGTAAATGTAGATTTTTTTCAGCACAATATAATGTTTCGCCAACCCTCATATAGGTAGAAGTTTTATATTATTTCACTTTTAATGCAAATTATATGTCAGGAAAAGCGTTATAGCAATAAAATTGAAACCATATGTTGTGTTTAATTATTCATATCATTATACAGAAAAAATGACTCTAGGCGTAAATCACCCTTTTCAATGCATTTTTTTTGTAAAATCTCGAGAAAGATCAATTTTATTTTTTAATTTCCTTAATGATATTGCCAAATTCCATAAAATTCAAGGATTTAAAAGTTGGTATAAAAGAAAAAAATTAAACCCACCCCTATTCCAATTAGGGGTTGCAACCCTTTGGCATAACTGATACGTTTTTAAAAGCACATTATTATGGGAAATAAAGTAACAATGGTTTTACCGAAAAATTTCAATTTATTCTTGAGATATTAAAGAAAAACTGTTTTTGGGGGTTATCTTTAGGGGGTGGGGAGTTCACCACCTAAATCACAAATTTGATACATTATTTAGATAAAATATCAACATATAATAAGTTAAAGGTGAAAAAATAAATGTTTTGATTCGTAATCTAATAATGAACAAATCCATGGGGTTCTCCAAGGGTCATAAAAATAGGGGTGTTACGTTATTTCACTGTAAATGCAAAATATATATCAAAATAATCATTATAGAAATAAAATTGAAAACATATGTTGTGTTTTACTTTCCATATCACTGTACAGAAAAAAAATAGCTCAAGGGGTAAATCACCCCTTTCAAGGATTTTTTTTGCAAAACTCCGAGAGAGGTCAATTTTATTTTAACATTGGAAATGTTTATGTTGAGATATGGGGTGAAGTTTCGGGTTTTCGTTCAAGCTTGAGAGAACAAGGTGTCGGTCGGTCGGACATACTCGAATCGCCAGTCGAGCGCTCTCGGCGTCGAGAGGTCGGCATGAAAACTATGGGAGAATGTTAAGTTTACAGTTCACCGCAGAGCACCATATTCGTTTAATCCAGTGACGTTTCATTGGATAAGGCTATCAGCTATGGATATTAAGAGTATGAAAAATAGCGAAAAGTGTAAGACATATTGAGAGCGTAAAAAACGTTTACGAGAGATTGAAAATAGAGAATCTAGTGAGTTAAGTACGAAAACACCGCTAACAAAAACTGAACACAATAGGCGGTATCGGGAGCATGTAAAGATGCGCAAACTTAAAGGTTCTGAAGTTTACACGGGCTACCCAAGTCAGCGGCCCTTAACTGAGGGGTTATAATTCCATTATTATGCTGTAAACTCTTACTCTAAATCCAATTCACGTACTGTCTTGAAGTACTCAGTAAACGAATGTGGTAAAATATCTGCACTTATAATTTTTAGGGCTGAAATAAATGTAAATTACTTTTACAATAAAGTTGACAAATTTTTGCTTGTAGATTAAATATATTTTAATATTTCATTGTTTTCGCTTTGTACTAAAATATTTCTTTCAAGAGCCATGAGCATAGATGCCTTGATATTATTTTGATTTAAATTATTTCGTAGTCTATTTGGTTATACGAGTATATTTCAATTTAAAAAATAATCTTTTAGAAGAAACTTGGCTAATGGAAACTGTAAATTTAGAAAAGATAAACATTGCAGAAATAACCTTAAAAATAGAAAAAAGTCGAAAGAAAAATATGTGAATATTCAAGTTTTCACTCGAAATCTGAAGTCGAATACTTCGATATTAAGGTCGAAAATAAAAAAAAAAATAGCTAAATAAGGCCAAAATTTTGAATTCAGAAAAGTTGCGAGAAAAAGAGTAAAAAAAATAGACAATTTTAGGAAAATATTTCAGGATTTCAAAAAATTCATAATGTTCTAAAATTTTAAAACATGTCAACATTTTGAGGTTAAAGATAAAATTTTGCAACTAAATCAAAATCATTTAAAAAAAAATTAAAATATTTCATTTAAAGTCAAGATTTTAAATAAATGACTTGTGTTCTTAAAAAAAGAGTCTAGATTAAATTTAAAACTTTAAAAATAAAAAATTAAAGCTTTAACACTGGTTGAAACCTTTATTGGTGTTGGAAATAAAATTAGAAAGTAAAGTTTGAATTTTGGGATTTTAAAATTTGAGGAAACCCACCATTCATAATTTAATAAAAAAGGGTATCTTAAATTTGGAAAAAAAAGTTGAGATTACAAAATTTCGATAAAAAAATCTTGAGTTTTCGAGTTTATATATTTATAATTTTAAGAATTTTTTAGGCTGTCACAATTTGGAAAATAAGTCAAAATCTTTAGAAATATTTAGAATTTATTATTTAACATGAAAATTTTAAACAAAACGTAAATATTTATTGACAGTTTAAGAAAAATAAATGACATTTTGAAAGCTTGAGGAATTTTGTGAAAAAGTCATAATTTCAAGAAAATACTCTATATTTATTTTTTTAATGCAATATCTTGGGTTAGACTCGCAAGACTGATGTTCAAATTTTGAATCCGTTTAAAATCCGAAGTTTTAAGAAAAAAACACAAGAATTGCAAGTTAAATGTAAGAATTTAAAAAATTGGAAATTGTGGAAGAAATTATTAAATTTCGGAAAAGCCCAAAATTTGTGTTTATAATTATTTTGAAAGCATAAGCGCCTAATTTTTAAAGAAGAGTAAAAATAAGAGTAACATATATTTCTAGACGATTTTCGTTAGGTTAGAAAATGTTAACCTCTCTGGATAAATAAGACGTCAAAATGACCCTTGACAGATCAACCAAAATAGTCAATAAGTAATCGAATGCCGGGTTCGCTACGTTCTCTTCTAAAAAACTTACTGCACACCAGATGACTTTTTCATTTGAACATCCGATAAAATTTTAACTGACATAAATTGAAATTTACTAATTCAATCAGACTCACTCTGTCATTATTAAATGGTTCGAGATAATTATATACCATATCTGTTGCTAATTTAAAGCCCTTATCGCTTCCCATTTTTGTTTTTAGATTCATTTAAGTGGTTAGTTCATTACGACAAGCGTATTTTTGATATTAAGAAATTTCATTATCTTTGCGATTCTGTGGAAGGAGATTCAAGTGACGTTATTGAATCATTGTCATTATCAGCTAATTATTATTATTAAATAATTATGCAATAAAGTTGTTGCAAGACCGCTTTAAAATAAAAGAACAGGTCACAACCGTCCTAAACTTTTTTTAATTTAGAAGAACCACACAACCCGGTCTAAGACAACTAATTAACTGTAATAAAGGTTTTAGAGCTTTCGGCAAAAAAGGGAATTACTTTTATTTATCATTCCCATAAGAGCGAAAAAATTAAAAGAACATGCAAAGCGAAAATATCAATCAGTACAACCAGTACAGCTCTAGTTTTAATTAGAAATAGGTGCATTAACTTTAAACAATGTCCAGCATTGTTAAATCCAGGGTGTCAAGCGAACATCATTACTTCGGCATTAGTTAAAAAATTGTAATTTTCTTTAAAAGAGTTTAAAGTAATGTAACATATGAATCAAATCACATCTAAACGAATTCACGTGTGATTTAGAATATGATAAACAAAATCACAGAACCAATCTCAATTTTTAAGATTGATAAATTTGGCATTCAACTGCCCCCTAATGTTTTTTTCAATGATCCTGATTTCAATGCGAAATAATCTAAAAAAGATTTATTAACTGAAACAAGTTTGTTTTGGAAGTAATTAGAAATTCCATTGAAATCATAAAAAATTAACTTCATTTTCAAGAAACCAAATTGGGTTGAATGCAGCTGGTCATTTAAAAGTCCATTCAAATAAACAAAAATATGACATGCAATTCAAAGACCATAAATTCTTGTCAGGAAGAACAATTACATGACCGGGGCAATAAATGTTAGGATCAAGTGGAAACTGAAAACAAACTACTTTTATCCCAAGAAGAAAAGGCCAGGAATAACACTGTCAAGACAATTACTACTCACGAGCACCATGTGGTCTCTTCATTGTAACGTTGCCTTTCAAAAAGGAAAGAAGGCACATTCAGTGTCAATAAAATGATTCTTAAACTTATATCTAAGAACCACTTGTCGGAATGACAAATTTCTGAAATGTACTACTTATCCAACCAGGGGGTTCAAACAAACTGTGAAGGGCCATAAAATTTATGTGGTGTAAGACACATCTGCAAACACTTTCAACACAGTCAGCCTTAACGATATTTTAATCAGTTATAAAAAAAATAAAAACTAAACCTAATACGTATTGTTGTAAATCAATACATATTTTATGTAATTATTATTTACTACTTCGAAGATACAAAGATAATTGTCGTGGCGAATTTCAAGGGGTGTCGGATAACACAAGGGTCGACATCATTAAGATTCTAGCCTTAATAATCTAAATAAATAAAGGTTTCATATTTCAACACGATCGGTAAAGAGGTTATAAAATTATTAATTAAATTATTTTTTATAACAACTTTGAAAGTCTGCAATTCGAAAAGTAAACATTTTTTATTATTATTTTTTTTTTCGTAATTCGTATTTATTTATCATTCCGAATCAACTGCCAAGCGTTGTCTTTGAAATTTGTAAATACCCCGTATAACCTTGTATGTTAAATAAAGTGTTAATTATGTTTCTATTTGGTGTTATCATTTCCAATGTCTCCGTTGGTTGCAAGGATTGCGAAATCTGTGAATTTTTTTAGTGTTCTTAATAAAATTATTAAATTTGATAAAATTCAGTTGTTCAAAAGTTGATATATAAGAAAAAAAATGAAACTCACCCCCATAAAAATTAGGGGTAGCAACTTTTTAACATAACCAATATGTTTTTAAGGGCGCTTTTTTAATGAGAAATAACAGAGCGTTTGCTTCATCAAAAAATTCTAATTAATTCTTGAGTTATTAAAGAAAAACTGTTTTTTGGGGTTAAATTTAAGGGGTGGTTTCACCACTTAAATCGTCGAGTTAGCATCTAAAAAAAAATACTTGTCCAATATTTTGTTATGTACTATAACATATCACAAAATGAAAAAATTCGGTGGGGTACACCTCGGGTACTTTCCTTGTAAGTAGCAAAGCTAGGATTTAATTTATTTATTTTGCTGGGTATTTTTACAAAAATACTAATATTTTGAAGTGTTATTGTTCGTAAAAGGTAAATATAATTATTATTCTCTTTCAGTAATATATAGGGAGAGTTATTAGTACGATAACACTCTATAGTTCCTACAATTATTTTGATAAAGAAAATCCTTTTGTTACAGAATGAACCGATTGGTGTAATCAAGTTGTATTTTCTTAAATAGAACGCGCTATATATTTTTACATGTTTGAATGTTATACAAATTGTCGATTAAAATGATATCAAACAACAGGAGTTGGCGATTAATAGTTTTTGAGATATTTAGAAAATTCATGAAATTGAAGTTTAATTTGGAAGTTTCTTTGAAAGACCCGAAACAATCAAAACATTTTTGCCACCCAGTTTAAAAATATTTGTTGACAATATTCTGAAACATTTTTTAAAATATTCTCAAACTGGGTCGCAAAAATGTTAAATAAAATTAATAAACATAATGTTTCCGACTAATTAGAGTCAACAATGAAGAATAAACTTTGCATCTTGCCAATTAGGTATTTTTTATAGATGGTTCCCAACCGTGGTTCTTGGAGTGAAGAATCGACACAAAAAGCGATGCATGAGTTTTAAAATAGCTCAATAAGCGCAGCATAAAAAAATATGGCATTCTGATTGGACACATGAGTTGTGTAACGATGTAAAAAAAATGGTTGTTTTTTACTTCTTAATTGCAAACCATCAACGTTGCATCTTGCCCTTACGAGCTTTTCATTTTGCCTATAACGTAAGGGCAAGATGCAATTATGCATGTTTTTACCTATTGTCACGTCATTGCTTGTTTATTTAAGAGTTTTAATTATTTCTTGCAGAATGTCAGTTTTTATTAAACATTCTTTAAAAATTGATTAAAACATAATATTATAACTATGTTGTTTTATTTTTAATATTACCATAAAGTTAGGTCTGCCAACTTGTCGTACCTTTCCCTAATATAATTATTGCACAAAAATTTAGAATCAGATTTAAAACAGTTCAGATCAACACCCAGTGTGTATCGTCAGAAATGGCCGCGATCGATATCTGGCAAAATAGTCATCTAACCTGGAAATGCCAGGAAATTTCATGCCAAATTTAATGTTGCAAATTTTTTTTTAATACCAAATTTGCAAATTTACAATTATTGTTAAAGAAAAATTGGCTAAAACTCAATTAAAATAAATTCGCTAAAGTAGAACAAATTTAATATGAGCTGCCTTCACCACAGTACCTTACCGATTGTGAAAAAAAAAAGGATTGATAAGATACAAATCTAAAGAAATAAATTCTGTTTGTGACTAAATAAGCGTTTCAAATTAGATTGATTTAATAATTTTTACTTTTAATATGGATTACGCTCGTCAACACTAGTCTTGACACACGCCTTTGGTAGATGATCGTGTTTTGATTGTGATCTTCCATCAGGATATTTCAAAGGTGGAAATTTAAGAATGAAGGCCAACTACTACTGGATGATCAAGCAGGATTAAACAGATGTTAATCTTTCAGAAAATTATAGATCAGGGGTTTCAAAGTATAATTTTAATGCATGTTTATGGAGAATCACGTTTTTTTGAAAATATGTAACATACCTAATATTCTTTTAACAAACAAAAAATTCATGGGTGATCAAAGTTTTAAAACTGCCTACAAAACAGTTCGTGTGGCACGACAAAACTTAAATTTTGTTAGCCAGTGTTATCTGTTTGTTATAAAAATTTTAGGTTGTGAAATACGCTTTATCTATAATGTTATTTCCATAAAAAAGGAAGCACAATGTTAGCATTTTATTTAATTAAATATAGTTGTAGGTGTTGTTATGTTGTAAGTAATTCCGATATTAAAAACGAAAAATATTCTTTTTTTATAGTCCTAGTGTCATTAGGATTTAATCTACTTTAGTTATAGTTTTCCTTAAAAGGACTTTTTTAAATTGAAACGGAGCAAAATGGGATCAATATTTAGTTATAAGTTAAGTTATTATAATTTGCGTTAATAACGGTACTCCTGTGGATGCAAGTGCGGCCACTGGTAAGGTATTCGCCAGAGACTAGTATTCGCTAATATTTAGCTCAAATCGCCAAGGACAGAGATCTAAAATATATGGAGAGGATGTTGGGTTTATATTATAGGTATCGTTTTAGAAAGGGTTTTTCGAAATTGAGCTACTCAGAGAGTGAATAGTGATCACTAGAGCTGAGATTATATGCAGCAAAAAAAGTAAAAAATATGCATGCAATATGCCCTAAAATATTCGCAAAATATGCACTATAAAATATTTTATATGCATTTATTTCCACACAAAATTTCGAACAATAGCGGTGTTAAGGATTAATAGACAGGAAAAATATAAATATATTTACGTACAGTTGGTTCAACAACAAACGTTCCTCGATTTTTCAAAAACTGTTAATGATTTGGCTTTTATAGACTTTTTGGTGAAAAAGTGCATTCGGTTGCCACGTCGCGGATACTAAATTGTTTTATTATCGCTGGAACTATCAACAAAAGATCCCCGCATGTCTTACAGTATGGCTGCTAAATACTTAAAAAATCTAAGACATTCGTGATAGGTGGGCTTAACGCTATAAAGTCAACGAAGGTTTTCCCAATAGAGGCAAATGGAAAGTGACAATAAAATAACAGGATGAAGTCATCTTACACCTGTTTAAGCGTAATCCTACTCTAAAGATACGTAAAACCAAAGCCAAGCTAGCTAAGAGAGGAGTTGACGTCGGCATAAATACCATTTGGCTGAGAAAAGCATACAATATCAAAGCACGAGGCAAATCCTTTTGTTTTTGAAGACCTACAGAAGAGAATGTCGATAATCTCGACTGCGATTGGTCCAATGTAATTTTTTCTGACAAGGCATCGTTCTGGGCATGGGCTTCCATAAGGTATGCTGGTGAGCGATTGCTTCAGTGAACCATCAAACACCCAGTAAAACTCCATGTTTGGGGATGTTACTCTGAGCACGGTTTTAGGTATTTAGAGCTCTTTATGCAGAACTTAGATGCCAGAAAATCGTCATTATTTACAAAGGTGGTTTTCTAAAGCCTGTCCAGAAGATGTTTGGTGTGAAAAGAACCGAATACTGGATTTTAGGGAAGGACAATGATCTAAAACATCGGAGTCGCCTCTGCAACTCATGGAGAGCAGAAACTGGCATCGTAACTTTAGACTGGTTTTGACAGTCTCTTGATGCAAATCCAATGAAAATTATTTAGAGCACTGAAATAAGGAAGCTTGCAGGAACACGTGTCTTCATCCTCAAGCAGCTTTCACGAAAAATCAGAGAGATATGGCGCTTATTACTCCTAGGAGATGCTGAAAAGCTGGTAGAAAGTATGCCCAAAGGGTGGTGGGCTATTCTGGAAAGCAATGGGGATTGGACCATGTAATAGGTAATTGCGCTGTAAGTTTTTAACGTACTTTCAATTAAAAGGTAAAAATAAAAAAATCTTAAATAGTTTTTCTAAAACCAAGGAACGTTTCTTGATGAATATACTGTATATAAAACAAGATATGTAGACCCAAAACACCTTTATTTCAAATTGAGGCTTAATTATCTAACTTGATTGCTTTTGTATTAACTGAACAAAAACAAATTTATGATACCAGTTTAAAAAAAAGAATTTAAAATATGCAGAATAAAAAACTGCATATGCATTTATTGAAAAATGTCTAAATATGCACATATGCACTTTATATGCATTTTGCCTATAATCCCAGCTCTAGTGATTACGAAATTTAAATGAGAAATACATTTTTTATGGTCATTACTTGATACTTTGTAGTATGAGCAGAAAATGGTGGCCAAATTTGTGTGGGCAATAATATCTTTATGGTCAAATTTATTTAAGGGTTTTCAATACAATTAATTAAAAAAATATTAAGAAATTTGCAAAATTCAAACCCCAAGGAGAAAATTTATTTGAGTATCTATTAATAATTTTTCGTCAAATGTACCCAAAAATTGGTAATAATATTGTTACTTGTTAGGTTCATTCAAAAAATACTGTGAATTTAAAACACTTTATTCCAAGTACTGCATGATTCCTAATTCCTAAATACTGAATATTCGAATATCAAACGTCGCATTGAATAAATAAATAATAAATCATGCTTGGGTACTCATGTATTTATATGGGGCACTTTTTATCGAAGTTTTTATTCGAGAAAGCTCTAGAAGATGCCAGAATCTAGGCACCTGCAAATAAGCCATCACGATAACAACATAAGGCGGTCTATCTGTTTTACGATTTCTATCACATCAGTTCGTTTCAAAATCTTCGACACAACGTGTGGAATGTTGGGAAGTGCAATAATATTTTTATGGTCAAAATTACTTGAAATTTAATTAAATTAAATTTTGAAATCATAATTTACTGTTTGAAAAAACAATTTGTTGTAAACAAATTAATAATAGAATGATTTATCTATGATCTAGCTTATGCATATTAATAACTAGATATCGATGTTTCGTTCTTATTACATCTCATCAGAAATTGTATAACGTTATCAGAAGAAACTTATAAAAGTGCAGAAAAAATAATCAAGAATAGCTTAAACAATGTTAGAAGACTAAAAAAGAAAAATCAGTAACATCTTGTATCTGTTAAATAATTTCCTTCCAATAATACTTATTCAGAAGAATTTTATATTTAATTTAATAATAGCTGTTATTTATTTTAGACTAATTGTCATGAGGAAAATTGTTATATGGCATGTCATTTTGTTTATTTTTATCAAATTGGCAATGTCTGAAAAACAAAGATATGATGGCTATCAAGTTTTAAGACTGATTCCAAGAACTAAGGAGCAGCTGATCGCGGTTCAAAAAATAGAAGAAAATGATGACATTTCCTTTTGGAAAAAACCGACAAGAGTTGGTGAAAGTGTGAGTTTAATGATTTCACCAAAAATGAAGAATGTTCTAGAAGACTTTAGGGAACGATTTAACCTAGATTTTGAGGTATTTATTCCCGATGTTCAAAGCAGAATTGACGCAGAAGGAACTGTTCAACGAAGTGCTTTAGGTTTTAATTGGGATCAATATTATGATTTGAAAGCTGTAAGCAACATTGAATTTCTTCATTATCAATTTCAAAAAATAACTTTAAACAGTAAAATAAATAAAGAAAAGAGCGACGAATTCTCTTTCAAATATTCTTGTCTAAATTCTAGATAAATGAATGGCTAGCGCAGTTGGCACATAATACAAGCGAAGTAAGTTTAATCAATGTTGGACCAACTTACGAAGGCAGAAATATCACCGGTGTTCACGTATCTTTTTCAAAAAACAATTCTGATAGAGCTATTTTTATAGAGGCGAATATTCATGCTGGAGAGTGGTAAGTGTATGTTTAAGAGTAAAATAAATTGTTTTTCTTTTACGTATAAGCAGTTGTGGTAATTTTCTATCAGAGCAAATTATTGCAGGTCTTTGATTTTCAAACTCTGATAAATATTAAAACCTATTGCTGTGTAATTAGAATCAAGTTGTCTGGATAGCTTGCTAAGCTTTGTAGACTCAACTGTTGGTCGTCTAGTAGATTAATCAAATTATTTTCTATAAATCTTAAATACAGGCTGGACCATAAGTAATGGTACAAAGAGCAAGAGTAGATTTTTCGTAAAAAAAATAATGTGATTTAGCTACATTTACCTTTTACTAAAAGTTGATATTAACAGAGATACGGGGTGGCAAAGTTAAAAAAAAAACTATTTTTTCGTATAATTATTGAATAAATTGCAATATAAGCACGAAATTTGGCACAAGAAGGTTTTTTAAGTCAACGAACTCTAATTTGCTCACATATTACCAATAGTTGATAGGGGGCGCTACCTGCGCTATCCTGCATGATTCTAAATCACCATCACTTTTTTATATACCCATATATATTAATTTTAAATAGGTAATTTCATTTCCCCATATATTTTACGTAAAAAAGGCATACTTTCTGAAAGTTGATATGAGCAATCGTTTTCTTGATATTTGCCTTTAAAATTTGAGGTGCCTTCGTTTTACATTACTCAAGATATTAAATTTTCGAAGTAAGCTTGAAAAAAGGTAATAATAAGACAACTTATAAAGTAATTCATGTCAAATATTCCTTTGCTGCTAATATTATTACCTAAATTTTGAAAATGTCAATCAAGAAAATGCAAAAAATTAAGACATAATTTATTTTCAAACAGAGAGATGTGAGATATGATCTCTGAGTCCGCAAAAGGAAATTCTAATAGTTTGGGTGATCAAAGCAGATATTTGAATATAAATTCCAATAAAAGACTGCCAGATTTTTAATTGTGCAGAATCCTTTCACATGACAAAGGTCATTTCTCGAATATTTATTTTTGAAAATGAATTTTGTTTTGGTATTTTATTTAAATTTGCTTTATAAATTGTGCAATAATGATGTCAGTGGAGTAATATTTGATATCAACTATTTTCAAGTCACTCATATTACTTTTATTCTGAAATCTACCGCGATAAGTTCTCATTTACATAACTTGAAATAAACATACGGCAAATTTTGAAGACAAATTCCTTGAAAACGGTTGCTTGTATTAACATTGAAAACGTTTACCTTTTATTACGTAAAAAATGTAGGTAAATAAAAGTATCTATTTAAAATAAGTGTACATGGAGCACCAAAAAGTTATGATGCTTTAGAATAATGCATGGTAGTGCAGGTGGCGCCCCCTATGAGTTACTGGCAATCTGTTAGAAAATTAGAATTTCATGATTAAAGAAACCCCCGCATGCCAAATTTCTTATCTATAGTTTTCAAGTTTTCAACTTTGACACCCTGTATCTTGGTTAATATTAACTTTTGGTATAAGATAAATATAGCTAAATCACGTTATTTTTATGCGAAGAATCCACTCTTGCTCTATGTATCATTACTTATGGTCCACCTGTATATAGCTCCAACTAGATGACTATTTAGTACAATTCGATGACGAGCAAGTAATATAATAATAACATATGACAGTTACTAATCGTCCTCAAAATAAAATATAAACTTTATCATATCTACATCTCCTATGAATATTGGCGGTTTCATTACAATCACTCTGTATATTAAGTACAAAAGTTTTCCTTTTATTTCAATTCATTACTAATTTGTTGAATTTTCGATTTGCAGAACTCTTTTCTCAGTTAGTAACCTAGAAATCTTGGTTCATATTGGGGCCAAGTATTCAATTTACATCGTTACCAAATGTTTTATCCCAACTTCTACTTTTTGATATTTATAAATACAGGGTGGACCATAAGTAATGGTACATAGAGCAAGAAAAGATATTTCGTATAAAAATAACGTAATTTAGCCACATTTACCTTATACCAAAAGTTGATATTAACAGAAATACAGGGTGTCAAAGTTGAAAAAAAAATTTTTCGCATAGCTTTTAAACACATTTTACTATAGGCAAGAAATTTGGCATAGGCGGTTTTTTTTGGTCAAGAAATTCTAATTTGCTAACAGATTGCCAGTAACTCATAGGGGGCGCCACCTGCGCTACCTTGTATTATTCTAAAGCATCATAACTTTTTTGTTCCTTTATGTACACCTATTTTAAATAGATATTTTCAATTACCTTCATTTTTTATGTAAAAAATATGAACTTTCTAAATGTTGATACAAGCAACCGTTTTCAAGATATTTGCCTTTAAAGTTTGCAGTACATTTATTTTAAGTTATGTAAATGTGAATTTTTCGCAGTAGGTTTCAAAATAAAAACAATAAAACTGACTTTAAAATAGTTTATATTAAATATTTATCTACTGACATTATTACTACACATATTTTTTAAATTTCTAAAGCAAATTTAAATAAAATACCAAAAAAAAATTATTTTCAAAAGTAAGTATGTGGGAAATGACTTTTTTCATGTAAAGGGATTGTAAACAATTAAAACTCTGGCTGTCTTTTATTGAAATTCATCTCCAAATATCTGCTTTGACCACCCCGACTATTAAATTTTTTTTGTACTGACTCAGACATCATATCTCACATCTCTATGTTAGAAAATAAATCACGTCTTAATTTTTTGGAAGTACGCCTCTTTTACCTAAAAAATATGGGGAAATAAAATAAACCGTTTAAAATTAATATACGTGGGTGCACAAAAAAGTTATGATGATTTAGACTTATGCAGGATAGCGCAGGTAGCGCCCCCTATCAGCTATTGGTAATATGTTAGTAAATTAAAGTTTGTCGACTTAAGAAAACCCCTTGTGTCAAATTTCGTGCCTATATTACAATTCATTCGACAGTTATAAGAAAAAATTAAAATTTTTTTTCAACTTTGACACCCTGTATCTCTGTTAATATCAACTTTTGGTATAAGGTAAATGTATCTAAATCACATTATTTTTATTCGAAAAATTTACCATTTCGCTGTGTACCATTACTTATGGTCCAACCTGTATAGCTGCGAATTTAAGAAGGTTAGTCTTTGGCGGTTATACATTTTGTTCAAATCTTGTTTTATCTTTCAGGATTACTTCTGCCGTGGCTACTTACATTTTAAATCAACTGTTGACTAGTACAGATCCTAAAGTTAGAAATCTAGCTGAAAGTTATGATTGGTACATCGTACCGGTGGCCAACCCAGATGGTTTTCAATATTCACACGAAGAAGTAAGTTGAAATAGTTAGAGCCGTTGGTTATTTTAGTAATGAAAAATTGCAATAAAAATTAAAGAAAAACCACCATGTATCAATGGCTAATCTAGATCGTTTTTAATTTTCTCAAGAAATAAGTCTAAATAGTTAGGACAGTTTTTGTAACATTTTTACAACAAGAAACCGAGATAATTAAAATGTGTTAAAACAACTTGAAGTAAACAAATGTTTTATGCTAATGTTTCAAAAACTTATACCATCAGGTTATTTTGTATTTTATTTCATGAGTTGATATTCGAAAAAAGTTTTGGAAGAAAAATGCACGTTTTTTGTAATCTATAAGTTTAGTAACGGATATTTTTTTTTATATTACTGTGTAACATGACATACCCGATGACCGAACAAAAAATACTATTGTCCTTTAAGGCACGCAGATTTGATTGCAGTATTTTTCTATTTTAATATCACTTTGATTCTAGTATTTATCCTTTGGTAGCTTATCGAATGTTAGCGTCTTCCAAATTATTTTCAAAAAAGAATGTGGAGAAAAACTCGAGTTCCTTATGGTAAATGCCATGGAGCTGATCCCAACAGAAATTGGGATTTCCATTGGAATGAAGGAGGCTCTAGCGCAGATGCTTGCACTAATACTTATAGGGGTCCTTCAGCATTTTCTGAACCTTGCACTCGTTCTTTATCTAATTACCTTTCTTTGATAGGCAGAAAATTAGTTGGATACATCGATTTTCACTCTTTCTCCCAAAAGCTTCTTATTCCTTATGCTTACACTGCGAAGCATCTTGACAATTTCGATCAACTTGTAAGAATCAACTTTTGCTATTATATTGAATTAGTAATATGCATTTTTTATATTTTAGTATAAAATAGGTCTTGATGGGGCAAATAGCTTAGCCAAGAGGTACGGGACTAAATATGAAGTTGGCACCATTGCCGAAATAATGAGTAAGTAGCCACAGAATAAAAAAGTGAGGTTCTATTTGAAGAAGTTTCTATTTCTTTAATGTCTTTGAATTAGGTAATTTGGGAAATATGCTCTTCTTGTTTCGTGTTACTTTTTATTTTTTTCTATTGGTTGCTTAGTATATTACCATATAAATAACTATTAAATTCATTTAGTTCATAATACTACAAGGCTGCCCGAACGTAATGGTCCAAAATTCATGGGCAGATTTCCAAGGTAAAGATATTACGATTTAGCTGAACTTAGCCCAAAAGTTGATAATTAAAGACATACATGGTGTAAAAACTGTTAAATCTAAAACACTTTTCGTTTTTATTTCACTCATCTTTTAATAAATACTATAAGATACACACAATTTTGAGATTTGGGCTACTTAGAGTCGACGAATTTAAATCTGTTCACGGTTAGTTAATTCGTAGCTCTAGATTGAATGTTTTAGAAATGGAATAACTTTTTTATATTTTCACATATCTTATTTTTAGTATGTATCAATTTCTTATCTTCTTACATTTTTTTAAATAGAAAAATGGTGTACTTTATGAAAGTGGCTATCCTGCACAGTTTTTGAGATATCTGACTTTGAAACGTTCAAATGCTGTTACTGTTCAGCACTATTTAATTGTTTATATGAATGATTTAGCAATAAATATATGTCAGAATATCTATTCTACCAAGATAAAGCTTCCCCTTAATTTTTTGTTCAAGTACGAAACTCTCTTGCTCAAAATTTTCTGGATGGTTGGATAGATCGCTCTAATCGAATATCGTAGCTCTGATTTCTTTGTTTTTGAGATTCCATAAAGTCAGTTGTTTATAGAGAAACTATTCTCAAGTTATCACTAAGTCATTTCGCGATAAGTAGCTTTAAGTGAGACAATTTTTCAACTCGCTGATATATTATATGAAAGTTTTCGAGGCAGGTATTTTGAGCAATTATTGTTAAAAAACATATTTTTACTAATGTTTACTATTACTGTTCTTAATTTAAAATACATCATTGTTATTTTAATATATTCAGCTTTTAGCATTGGACCTTTCAAAGCTAAATGTCTCGAAAATGGAGCGAGGTAGCTATTAAAGTATACCATATTTTTGTAAAAAAATTTGAAAAATAAGAATTTGGTACTAAAAATGATAACTAATTTGTAATTTAACCGACCCTGTATCTATAATAGTTTAGCTGTTTGGCAGATGCGAATGGGACTTCTGGCTTGCGAGCCGTGCAACTGGCCTCTAGTTCTGCCGCCGAAACAGTACATTAGCACTGACGTGCTAATGCAAGTTCTTTGCAGAAATAAACAAAAACAAAATAATTTCTTTGCGGAAGACTCTCGTAAAATAGTGGACTTCGAATTGCTAATTTTTGTGCAGATAGCTAGATTGTAACACACTGTCTCACTAACTGGCTGGAATGAGCTTCTTCCCCAACATGGCCCTAGAATTTACCTCTCTGACAAATTCTTTGATCTTTTCTAGCTCGGATTCTCTGTGAAGATGCTCGTTCCTGACAACCATGGGGTATCTATGATTTGCCCTAGAGTACCTGAAGTTTTTTGATCTGATTATTGGTAATCTGTGGTTAGACTGCAAACGACTGCCATTGCTGATCTAATAATTGATTTATATAGCAACAATTTGAGCCTAATGGGTAGTTAACTATTTCTGCCAATCATTGCTCGCAGCAGTTCCTTTAGCATTCCAGCCTCGAAAGCTTTATTGCCCTTAGACTCGAACATTTAAAAACTGTTAAAGTCGTTTTTTGGCAAAAAATACTTCAACAGATTATTTACGTTGATTTAAATTTTCAATTGTTTAAAGTAACCTAAAAGGTTGTCTGTGGACACCTATAGATGTCTAGTGACCAATTTTGGCCTTAGAAAGTGATCTATTAAAGCTGTGTCATCTATACGTAGCTGATAGCGTCCGATAACTTTTAGGAATATCTGGTGCGAACAAAGAGTATAGGAGAGGTGCTAAGGCAGAACCTTGCGGTATCCCATAGTGCAACCTAACTACTTAGATAATTTTTGTCCCACCTTTGCTCTAAACGATCGCTGGTTCAGAAACGAACTAATCAATTGCACCAACGATACCTTTGCATCTTGTGGACTAATCCTTGTTGCCTTGGTTCCAGTTTATCAATTGAGTGATATTTTCAACCACCCTCAGCAACTGGTCCGAAGTAGAGTGCAATGGTTGGAAACTAAATTGTTACTTAGGAATGATGTCAAGATGGCTTATGATGTTCGCAAGCGCGTTTTCAATGTTCTCTCCACCACCTTACTCATAATTGGACAAGAGTCTTATTGGCCTGTAATTCTGGAGATAAGTCCCCATCCTACCTGGCTTTGGGATAAAGATTATGTTTGCAATCTTTTATTTATTGGAAAAATACCGATTTTTACATATTGAATTAAAATTTACTCCAAGGTATTTGACTGTATGATACAGAAGGTTGCTTAAAACTCTGTTTGGATTTCATGAGTTTCTGGAGCTTTTTTTGACTTTTATCCTTTGCAGATAAGCCTGGATTTCATCCGAATTGATTGGTTTGGATCTTCCTCTAGCAGATCTTGGACCTCTTATTTCACTTCCCCTAAGAAGTTCATTTCCTCAAGCGCTGCGTCGCAGTGTCTTTCAATTGTTTTAGTAAAAGTTGCAGCCTTATCTTGATCTGAAAAAGTTATTTCTCGAGGTCGTTGTATTAGTGGGATGGGTTTCCTATCCCCGCTTGGAGCTTTCGCGGTATGCCAGGGGTTTGAGGGATTTTCGAGGTCACAATTTATTGGATGTTCCTAAAACTGAGAAACGTTGTGGTAGATTCATTCCTGCTTTCATGGATGAGTCTGTTGACTTCTGCCTTATAAGCTTGCAGATTGTTGCTTCTTGCTTTTTCCTGGCGCGATTCTTTCTTCTGATTAGTTTCACCAAGGGATTAGGCAGTGGTTCCCTACTCCCTCTTACCTGAAAAATTTGGTCACTGTCAAAATGGAATCTGCAATGAGGTTCTCAAATCTTTCCACCTCTGTGTTAATGCCAATAGTGAAACGCCATGGATAAAGTTAACATATTTACTTTTTCTACTCTTAAGTGTCCATTTCTTCTCAATACTCAGTAGAAACTAAAGTTTATGGTATACATCTACTATTGTTGTTCTCAAAAAGAAATAGATGCCAGACTATAAATTGTCATTAGCAATAATATTTCAGAAATAGTGACTGGTAGCAGTTTAGATTGGGTAAAGGGAACCTTCAAAACTCCAATTACCTACGCGTACGAACTTCGAGACACGGGAAAATATGGATTTATACTACCACCGGATCAAATTATTCCAACTGGGGAAGAAACCTTGGACTCTTTAATTACTATATTTGAGGAATATGAAAAGTCAAAATAAATATCATTTCTATACATGCTTTTGTGAAAAATTAGTGAATTTTTTTAAATCTATTTAACCTACTATTTATCTCAAAGAAATAAGAATTTTAAGATGGCCTCGCTTTAAATGAACTAAATTGAACTTAAAACATATTGGCTAATTTTTGCAAATAAATGCGGAACGGAGCTTAACCGGCATATTTTTTATTTCTTCATTAGGATAATTCAAGTTTAATTAAACTTGACCTGACGAATGACAACATTAGCACAGTCTAGGTGAAAGTTAAACTAAATACACCTGTAACCTAAACTTTTTTATCACAACATTTGGCTTTCTTTGGGAAATTTGGATTTTTTTCTATATTCCAACTTTTTGACGAAAATTGACTTTTTCAATTCGAAGATTTTCTCAGAATTTTTCCTGTTCGAAGGTTAAACTTTATTCCCAAAATTCGACATTTTTTTTCAAAATATGATTTGCCTAAGAAATTTCACCTTTATTTTGTAAGTTCAGTTTTTTTCTGAAAATTGGGTATTATTTCTCGATTCCAATTTTTCAAAAATTTGCCATGTTTCTCAAAATGGACTTATCAAAAATCGGTGTTTTGGCCAAACTTTCGACTTATTCTAAAAACTCGTATATTTCTCAAAATTTGGAGTTTATTTCCAAAGTTCAATTTTTTTTCAAATCTTGAATATCTATAGGAAAATCCTGCTTTTTTTATTCATGATGCTAAATTATAACATTTATAACTTAGTTTTGACCTTTCTTTATAATTCATCTCATTTTTTCTTCATTTCTCCCAAAGTTTGGCCTTTTTTTTTGGACAAGTGGCTTTTATTATTTCAAAATTTAACATTTTTTTTCTCGATATTTGTATTATTCTTACTAAATACTTCTATTTTCTCGAAAATAGTTCAACATTTTGTAAAAAGAGTAACAATATGAAGAATTATTTTGGAAATATCAGGAACAGTATTTCTTCAAAGTTTTAATATACCCTATCAACATTTAAATAAAAAAGTGATCATTAGGAAAAAATCATTTTTGAAAATTTCTAGTCTTGTTGAAATTTATCTTTTTTCAATTTACGTTTTTTTTATCAAAATGACTTAATTTTTTTTTTAAAAAGGTCGACATTTTATTAGAAGCATAATAATTTCATAAAAAATATTTTTTAGAAAGTTTAAGGTGCAAAAATTTAAATAATGCAAAACAATTAAAAATTCCAAAGAAAAAATAAATAATTTGACATTTTTACAACAAGCGAATGGAAACATATATTTAGATGGGAGGTTTTTTGGAAATTACATCTTTTTATTTATATCAAATTTTATAAATAAAGTTTGCTTTCCATGGAAACAAATCCTGCCAAAGGAGTTGAGAAGCTGTGATGATACTGAAAAGCAGATTTTTCATTGCAAGAAAACACAGTTGCCCTAAAAAATGCAAACTAGTTCAATAAAGAAAACGGTCACTGATACTATCTTCATGAATTTGCTTTTCCGTGGGGATAATTTTATTTTGAAAACTGAAATCCTCCACTTAATTTTAAAATGTGCACGATAACGGATAATAAATATATGCCAATTGATTTCTATGTGTCTTTTATATTTAGTGCTGCAGAAAGTGGTTAATATTGCAATATTTTCGAGACGTCCCTGTAGCATAAAATCGGCGCGCGCGGCGACAGTTTGGGAGCCATTGACGTAACGGCTTCGTAATTGTAATTTCGAAGTCTTTGAAGTAATAAAAATCACATATTACATTATCATAAAAGCCTGAAGCAATTTTAAGAAACATTTCATTTAAAATTTCACAAAGAATCTCTTTTTAATAGATTTAAAATTTAAATATGCAGTACACACTCTTTTATTATAGAATACGCCAAAAAAGCTGGAGCCTAATGTGTTGTTTTCAAAGAGCATAATAAGGAGACTTTGTAAAATGTAAATTTTCACAGAATAACTCCTAGCCATTATATTATTTTTAGGTTAAATTTATATTCTCGTTTAAAACGTACACAAGACAGCTGGAATTTCTCATTTACTATGAAAGGATACATATAATCCTTTTTGATGAAGAGCGATCGCTTAGGAAGAATTTTAAATGACACGTGGGTTTAAATTGTAAAAAAAACATGAGCACACAATTAGATTACGCATCTGTTTTTTTTTTCATTTTTAAAAAGTAAACTATATTTGCTACCTTGCAACATTTGGTGTTGTAGTTCTTATTTTATTGCAGATAAGCAATTTACAACAAAAATGCTAGGAATATTCAGGTGTTGTAAACTTTTGTGGACTTTGAATAAAAAGAAATAGTAAATCAATTTGAGCTTCAAGATTTCAAAAAAATTAAAAGCACTGTAATGAATTAAATTTGTTTTAAAGGTAGTAAAGTATTAACTGCAGTAACTAGCAACTTAGGGTCAAGTGGTGTATTTATAAACGGTTTTGAAAGTTTGAACTTTAAAGCTTGATATACAGGGTCCGACATTAGTGCGTGCACAGAAGGTAGCTCCTAAGCCTAAGAAGATATCAACATCAAATTTTGTCCAGTGGTGTACATCTATAGGGAGCACATTTAAAAATTATTTTCATTTTATTGTACCAATCATATACAGAGTGTTGATATAAACTTACTTTTTTTAAAGAAAACACCCTGTATATTTTTACATATTTGGATAGCCCTATAAAAATGCAGCAAAGCAATATAAAGTTTATGGGGGTTTTGATGGGTCCTTTTCCTAATAGAGGATAATAAATCGGGAAATAGGATTCTGATGCAGCCATTTGTAAACCCTCAGTATGATGTAGTATTAACCAATTTACGACATAAAAAATCATTGATAGTCTTTTAGTTTCCATAAACCATTAAATTTTATATTTTTTACTTATACAGAGTGATGGAGGTTTGCTAATCCAAGAATTACTAAAAAATTTTAAATAGAATGGCTTATTTTTATTACGTCTGTTACCTAGTATATTAATAGTATCTCCGACGGGAAATAATTGTGCAAGAATGGTCAGAACTTAAACAAATAAATCAAAACAATAAAATTTCATTTATTGTTCATTTCTGATACCACATACGTACCTATTTTTTGTAAAGGTAAGTTAATAAATATTCTAATATTCATTTTATTTAAATTACAAAAAATCTTTTGCTGCAAAACGCCGTTTGAACTTTTTTATATTATGTATTGTTATTAATTTTTTTTATTTATTTGCGATTTGGAAACAAAGGAAAACTTTCGGAATATCAAAATTTAATAAACAAGAAGAGGAAAAAAGGCTGCATACTATGGGCATAACAAAGTTTTTTTCTACTACATCTTCAACAGCTTCAATACAAATGGATAAAGTTTCGAACAGTTATGCTAACGATAATCAATTTAAACATCAATCAAAGTGTTTAGTTGAAAAAATATCTACTTTTACTTTTATTTGTTCAGTGACAAATTTTGACAAAGGTCAATTATGTGAGTAAAATATTGCAAACGGCTGCCATAGATTTGCAAGTTGCTTCAGACTCGCCAAGTGAATTTTTAACATAGATGAGATCGGATATACATTTGGAAAATATTGTAAATGTTGCAAAAAATATTGCGAAGACAATGGATGTCGATCCTACCATTTCTAGCAGCTCAAAATGTTTAAGTAGGAAAAAAACCAAACAGTTCGATTATGAACACGAAAATGAAATCATGGTAGAATCTATCAAATATTTTAAAATCAATTTTTATTTCTTCACTCTTGATCAGGTTTTGTCTTTAAGTAAGGAAAGATTTAATTTACTTAAAGATCATTTTGATACCTTTCATTTTTTATACAAGCTAGTCGATTATTCTAAAAGTAGAGATAATCTATTACTATATTGCAAAAAATTAGAACAGAAATTAACTAACAAAAATAAACAATCAGATATAGATGCGAAGGAATTCTGTAAAGCAATGCTTCAGTTATTGCCTCTAATCAAAATTTTAAAAGAATCTATGTAAATGATCTGGGTACCCCAACTTATTAACAGTTCTCAAAATTATGTTAACAATGCCCGTGTCAGTAGCTAGTGCTGAAGGATCCCTTTCAAAATTATTTGCGCTCCAATGCTTCAGGCAGGCTTATGAGATCTTGCAATACTGTCTATTGAAAACGAAATCTTATATAAAATAGATAACAGTGAGATTACAAAAACTTTTCAATAGCAAAGTCAAGAAAAATTCAATTTATTCAATAGCAAAAATATGTAGTAGTAATAATTAGTTTAGTTTATTATAGTTATCATTTAATATATAAGTACTAGTACTAATTAGTTAAATTTAGTATACCGTTGCTGTTTAGGTACTACGTAAATATATCTACTAATTATTCTTCTTTAGCGTTTCTTTTGTTTACCCCTCCCAGTAAAATATAACCTACGCTAATGCTAAGGCGCCAAATATTTTCTGCACACAGGCGTTCTTAAAGGTTGGCGCGTTCCTGTCCTGAATAGTTTAAAACATTTTGACTTTTAAAAAACAGTTTAATTATTTGCTTATTAATTAACATTTACAATTATTTCATTACTTATTTTGTTTCCAATTTGCCCTATTCACTGGATTTGCTGGGGCAATTGTAAACCCTAATCCATATCATTTGGGAGCATTTAAAACTTAAAATGGTCAAGCATTTTGTCGATTTGTATTATTTAAATTAAAAGTATTTATCAATAATTTACCTATAATTATATTTTACAATTTTTATTAAATTAATGCTGAAGCACCTCTAAACTGATTTCTAGACATTTTTGCACCTTTTCGCATAAAATGTTGTGACTCATTTATTCTGCTGTTTAGCGCCCTAAAAGTTTTACTAATTGAACTAGACATCACAGTGCATAATTTCTATTAGTATAAATTTTCCAGAGTTATATGTTTCAGAAATCAAGAGGCTGTTTTTATTTACCTTGGTTTTACAATTACCCCATTTGACCCCAAATAGGTAAAATATTTGTTAAAAAAAATGTCGCTTAAAGTCAGATCTTTGCACAAATAAAAATCGATACTTTTGGTAAATAATCTAAATAAATGTTGAAAGCAAGGTCTATCTCTCAAAAGTTCATTATGTCTGGTTCCATGTAACAGATTGTGGTATAACTTTGTTTTATTCTTCTAAACACAATGTTGGTTTTGAAAGCTTCGAAGGTTTTAAAATTTAAAAAATTTAGAGCTTTCACCAATAATTTAAAGTCACTCCTTTTATAGTGCAAGCGTTTTCTATCTGCTCTTCTGACTCGTTCCAATAATAAAGTTTAGCGTGGATAAAGGACAGATAAAATTTCCAAATACTGTAAGAAAATAAAAATACTTCCTTTATTAGAAAGACAGATTTATTTCTGTTTAAAAAATATTACGCTATAACAACCTCATTCATATTAAGGGCTTTTACCGCACAACTTCTCAACCTAACCATACATTTTAAATTAGCAGATTTTTCCATAATGCCTCAATTTTACAATGTGCCGGGACCTATTCAATGTTAATGTTCGGTGTCACTAACTTTTATATCTGTTGTAGCTTTCGACCCTTGTACTTATAAATTCTAACACGTGGAGAAACATATTATCGGGTCATTAAAGAAATTGTAAATGAAAAAGTTTATAAAGGGCCTTCGAAGTTGATTTCATTTTGTTCCCGACTTAAAACGTGTGCTGCCTTCAAAAAGTTCGCCGACATCTATCGAAAATTTTCGAACAAATCAACCTGAAATTTGTTTCACATCAATTAGGAGTCGAGGGTTATTAAACAAGTTTTTTACAAGGCGAAACGTCTTTTACGCAGTGGCAGTGGCAATATTGCGATAAAATTGGTACAATGGATAAAAAAAAAAAAGAGAAGTACGTTAGTTTATATTTGTAGGTCAATAAAAAAATGAAATATTCTAATATCATTTTATACTTCATTTTGTAATTAGTGTTATACTTTAATAAGTCCGTTAAAATCTGAGATTTAGCTTTTTCATTTGCTCATTTGTTTAAAAACTTATCAAATGTGACATTTGGCAATGTTATGACCTACTGTACCTTATTTAATAACTAGGAGGAGCGAATGCCAAAGTCAGATTTACAATAGAAAGGTCATTAGAAAAGTTACTAAGAAGCGGCAAATTTAAAAGCGGAAGTGAATGTTACCGTGTTTGATCACTTAATTGGGTAGATATGAAATTTCTTAATGTCGATAAAAACACATGAGTATCAAATCAAATCAATATCTTTTATTAATGCTACAGATACTTAATCAGTTTTTACACAATCAAAATAAAAATAAAAACTTAAAGAGGAATTCTGCAAGTAATTGTGTACATCTAATAAGGAAAATAAAATATTATTGCTAAAGAACATACATCTACAAAGTTAATAACAACACTTAATAATTAACACACCTGATATTTCATCTTTCCCATTGCAACCAAAATGTTGGCAACAATATACACAATTTTCAACATGGGTTTATCTTTCAAGCTTTGTTTGTACATATTTATCATTGCCTGGTTTTTCTATCACAGATAAATGTTCCAAATCCAATGTTTTGCGCCTCTTTGGGAGCGAAGGCTGCAAAGTAGTCGCAAAAATATCTCTGGTCGGAGTACTGGTGCTCTGCAGAAGGATCATCTATATTGACTCAAGAAATACACAAACACGAGACGTACATTAGTTCTAAAAAGAACTGATTTTTTTAATTTTGACATAATGAGTAGAGAGAAACGCAAAAAATAGATCGACAAATAATAAGAAAAGCACTGAACTTTAAACTTTAACAGTAATTTTCAGATGGTCAGTACAGCAATAATTTTAGCCTGTGTAAACTTAGACTACATGAAAAACTACAGTAGTCGTCAGTGTTGCCGCCCTAATTAAAAAATTTGGGTGGCAACAATTTTTTGGCAACGAATTCGATGCGAAAATAAACATTGGCATCCATCGCTGTCATCCGTAATGTCAATTCATGTAAAATTATGACACAACATTGTTTGTGTTTGCAGATAACACATTTTTTATTACTGCAGAGTTTTACGACAGTTTGACCCTTGGAAAACACATGCTAACAGTGAAAAGGAATTAAGAAGCAGATATCTGTCAACAGTGAAGGAAATTATACTGGTCGAGAAATTACAGGTTGCATTACTTGTGAATCAAATTTTGAAAGATGCATGAAAAATTAAAATGCCACAACTTGAAACAATTGATTTGGTTATGGAATTTTACCCTCTTTATATCTATTTGTTTTTGACCCGTTTCAATATTGGTGTTCTCTCTGAGCCTATCAAAATGTCCAGTTGTCTGGATTTAGTTTTAAACTCGTACTATTCCTTATCTGAAAGAAATTTTTAAATAGTTAATGTGAAATATTACTTCCTTTATTAATGCATACCTACTTCACCACTCCTTTTCTTTGGAAAATATTCCTGCTTTTCCATTTTTCTCTTAGAAGTTCCTGGTTCATTTTTTCGTTGATCATCCTTTCTCACTCTTGCTTTAAAATTGTTTCTAAAATCTTTAAAAACTTCTTCATCGGTATCATCTATCCAGTTATTTATACGTGTCTTCGAAATATCTCCTCTTATCTACTGGATCTGCTTCTTGTTTCGTTATCTTCGTCTTCACAAACTGAGCAATTTCTTCTTGAGGATTAATTTTTATTTGGGAATGTTACCCCAAAGTTTTTGCAGTATTGTTTAAAAGGGTTTTAGTGCCCTTTCCATTGGATCCCTTAGCTTAAACATATAGTAATAAGAAAATGTAGTATTAAAAAACATGAAAGAAACAGGACATATTTTGATACAATTACAAACTCTATCTAATGACTGAAAGACCAAAATGATCAGAACATAAAGTGAAGTAAATAAAAATAAAGGGGGGTAAGTAAGTTTACCTTCCTTTAAAAAAAATGCAAAATTCTTGCCATTTGCATTCCATTCTTTAACTGTTAGCGCTGCAGCTATCTTCTCATTCTTATCCCACTTTATTCAATATTATGTTTTTTTGATAAGTACTCAACATCGTTTCTACTTAGCAAATTGATTCTTTCAAGTTGTGATGTTTACATTTTTCTTTCAAAATTCGATTCACTAGTACTCCAATCTATAATTTCTCGACCACCATATTTTTCTCCATTGTTGACAGATGTAAGCTTCTTAGTTCTTTTTTATGGCCAGAATGCATTTTCCAAAAGTTCACAGTCACTTTCCCATCTAGTTGAAATTAAAACCGTAATTTATAACATTTATAAGGAACTTGTTCTAAAAATATATAACGAAAATTTTACCGTTATGATAAATTGTAATAATTAATCTGGAAGGGCATACTCCACGCATTTTCATTGACCTTCCAGATATTTCAGTTGTCTTGGGTCTATATCCTAAAAATAAATTTATTTTTTCAAAAGAAAAAAACAAGTATGTTATCGATGATTACCACAGTTATTGCTCGTGTTGCATTCGTGGTATACTTGTTTGCAATCCTTTAACTTCTTTGATCTATACACTGCATAATCGGTTTCTATTTTTTGTGAAGTTTTCCACATTTAAAACTCTTAATCGCTGGAAAATTGCAAGGTAAGATTTTCAATTCCTACATTATAATCTTCTTTAAGATGTTTATTTTCCCCCCATACAATGGACACATTATATAACTCTTATTGGTATGTTCCACAACTATCTGATGCACTCTCTTTCTATGGCGATTCTTCAATGAATTGTTAGCAACATTTTTCTGACAATGAGGGCACGTTCCCGATGTTCTTTCAGCGGGAGGATTCATTTTTCTAAGTAACCTAAATACCCAAACTTAAATAAACTGTTATTTAAAATATAATAATAAATGACACTATAAAGAGTATACTTTGTTTTACCGAACAGATTTACAGAAACAAGTATCACTAAAAATATTACAAAATTTTGCGATGTTAAAAAAGGGGGAGTTAACCTGAATACATAAATTTGAACAAACACATTGTTATTTAAAATATAATATAAATGACACTGTGAAAAGTACTTTTCACTCTGTGGTAGTTTTGTTCTAATGAACAGATTTATAGAAATTTTTAGAGAATATCACTAAAAATATTAAAATACTCTGCAACGCCAAAAATAGTGGGAGTCGGTTATTCTTTGCAGTTGCAGGCCCGTAACCAGGATTTTTTTTTCGCAGGGTGGGGGCTGTGATCTTTCTCCTAAAACTACCTAGTCTTTGTTTGCGTTTAGGTTAGAGCTAAGAAGCCACGGTCCAATACTACTTTACTATTAATATTATTATTTTATAGAAGTATACTAAAATATTAAAAAATACACTAAAAACATTTCTAAAGTCTAACTCTTCTAACATTCTGACAAAGTATTTAACAACTATGTTGCCAAATGACCAATTAAATGTTCTGTAATTAAACAGTTAAACGTGCTTAAAATTGAAAATATGTACAACCGCAACCATAGACTAGTTTCGGCCTTCCTTGGCCTCGTCAGCATGGTACGGTGGTTGTATACACTTCCAATTTAAAGCCATTAGTCAGTCGTATAAGTATCCAAGAGAGCAAACCTCCATTGGGTGACTTGTAACTGACTTTTAACTGTTTATTACGCAAACATTTTCGCTACATGCTAATTGAAGCATTACTCTCTGCTGAAATAATAAGCCTTGTATATACGAATATATAACTATGTTGCCAATTTATCTTAATTTAATTTCTAAATAAAAACAGATGTGTGGGTAAGATGATAAAATAACTCGAAAGATATTTCTTTTCTAAAATTTAGCTTTGAACTGTTTTCTATAACCCTACTTGTGTATGAAAAATGCCTCTAGAAAGTGCTCTATTTAAAAACATAATTTAAAGTTAACTGCACAAAAATCTTTTTTAAAATTTTTTTTGTCAAATTTTGATTAAATTCATAATTTTAACTTTTATCTCAAATTTAAAGTTTGCACCCGAATATTTAGAATTTGAATATTTTTTCAAAGTTCTGGAAAATTAGTTGTATTTTTTTAAATTCAAGTTTCCTCTTAGCGTCCAACTCTTTTTCTAACTTGCAACAACTTCAATTCCTATGTTTTTTATTTTGGGCAATTTTGGGAATTATTGTTGCCATCTGAATTTGCAATGTCGAAATGCATTTGATTCTTCTGAATTTCAAAAAAAAGTTTTTGCTATAAAGTTATTTATCATTTTTTTTAAGTTTTAGCTTTAATCTCAAAATTTCAAACTTTTTTGAAATATACAATTTGAATTAGATTTTTTGTTAAATGCGAAGTATGTTAATACTTTTACTTTTTTTCTCAAAATTCAAAGTTTAAAATCTTGGTATTCACTTCAAACGCACAAATATTTTTTTTAAACTTCAATTCTTTCTAGAAACCTGGAAATTTCGCCAAAGTTTTTGTGAAAAATATCAGATATCAAAATTCTGAAGTTAATCTTGAGTCTTTTGCATTTGGAATTTTAATTTGAAATGTCTAGAAAATTCTACATTTAGAGTGACAAACTCTTTCTAAAAAAAGTTTAATTATGACCGTGTTTATACTTAAAAATAACCAGAATTCATTATTAAACATTTCTGAAAGTATTAACTTTTTTAGAAATTTTGAATTTCCGAACAAAAAGTAGGATATGTTAATTATTAACAAATTTACCTGTTAGAACTCAAAGTTTTTAGTTTTTTAAATTCGAAATGTTAAAAATAAGTTGACATTTAGAATTATTCTCTAAATCAGAAGAAAAAAGAAGCTGTAATTTTTGAAAAAAAAAGGTTTGAAGTCAAAATTTTCTAAAAAAATCTTTAATTTTCAAAAGATGAAATTATATTAATTATATAATTAACAAAAACTAATAACACTCAACATTTTGTCTTGAAACAAAACTCAAAAAATGAACTTGATATTTCCTGAAACTTTAGTGCTTTCTCAAAATGGCCAGGGGATTTTTTTACATTAAAAGTCTGGAAAGAAAGTCAAAATATTGTAAAGAATGTTAAAAATAAACTAAAGAGATTAGGCTCATTTTTTTTTTTTTAAATTTCGACTTTAATCTTGACATTTTTAAACTCGTCGTGAAAAGTTGTAAACATTTTATAAATCAATTTTTCCAGAAAATATGAATTTAAAGTTGAAATATCGCGATTAAAAGTAAAAAATTTCCTAATTAAAGTTGAAATTTGATAACTAAGACATAAATTTCAATATTCTTTTGGAAGTTTTCACTTGGAAGTCGAATTTTGGAGAAAAATGTCGAATTTTCGAAATTGTAATTGAAATATAAATACATATATCAACTTCATAACAAAAAATGTCGAACTTTTTTATTATGAAGTTAAAACTTTTTGAAAAAATTAAAAATTTAGGATCAAGCTGAGGGGTTAGAATTATTAAAAAATCCCGAATTTTTCAATTTAAAAATCCTCAAGTTTTGTGTAAAACTCGGAATTTAAAAAAGGATCGACATTTTAGACATTTTTTTAAAGTTCAATGTTCATGTTAGAAAAATTATAGAAGAAATTCATAAAAATAACCTATTAAAAAATGTTTTCTCAAAATAATGGCTTATAAGAGATTTTGATTTTTTAGTAAAGGGCCTAATATTCAAAATTTTATTCAAATGCCGAATTTAAAATTTAAATTTTTAAATTTTAAAACCGGAAAACTATTATTACAAAATCCAAATTATTCTCAAAATTTGTTGTTAAATCTCCAAAAATCGCTTGTATAAATTTTCAGTTCCTCTCAAAATTTGATTTTTTTTTTCAAAATGGGGAGCTTAAAAAAGTTGCAAAATTCAACAATTTTTTAGTAAAATCTAAAACGTAAAATTGAAATCCCAAATAAAAAAAAAAAGAAATTTCAAGAACAGTTTAAATTTGTCTAAAAACGAAATCTCAGATTTAAAAGTCAAAATTTTGGAAAAAATTCGAATAAATTTAAGGTAAAAATTTTAAGGTTTATGATGGAAATTCGAGAATGAATCAAAATTTTAAGAACTTCTTTACTTGAAAATGTTCTACTTTTTCTAAATATCTTGAGTATAACCTAAAAACCATTTTTTTTTTCATTTCGACTGAGATTTTAAAATGTTTTTTTCTGTTTATTGTGAGTTTTGGTTTGTTAATGCCTTTTTTTAGAGTATTTTACATTTTTGTGCTTTCTTTAGCTTTTCTTTTTGCCTAATTCAATATTTTGCTCACCTTTTTACCTTGATTGATTATGCTTAAAATCCGGTCTCTAATAATAAAAAATAGCGCCAAATTTGAAAAAAAAACATTCTTGCATTTCAGTACGAAAACAAAATGATCCATTAAAATGGTTTTTAAAAATGTCGCACATCTGGAAAGTTCGGGGGGGGGGGGGTCTGCAGCCCCCTGGAATATCATTACGAAAATTTCCAGGGTAAATCAATAAAAGATATGCTTCTTTTGGGATTAAACTGTGTAAAGGAACCTCCTGGGATCACAGGGGGCCTTTTTAGGAACAAGGTAAACCAAATTTAAAACAGAAGATCATAGTAACCGAATATGTCAACTACCTATTTCAGCAAATTTTTCATGTTTTAGCATACTATGCGTTTTGTTTTAATTTTTTAATATAAGCCTGGTGTTATATATTTTCTGGAATTTAAGAGAAATATTTGCCGTTGATCATTTGTTACCCCAATTTTTCACAATAGAGAATGATCTGGTCTGAGATGTTAAAAAGAGTAAATAAGGTTTTACCAGAGAACAAGAACAAGTGTTTGTGGATTACTCCTGGACATGAAACTGAAATTATATTTAGAATAACCGGTTATAATTTTTGAATGACCTAAAAGAAACGGAACAGGACATAATTTCAACAAAGAAAAATAATTTTTTTCAATTTATTTAACATATCTTCGGCCCAGTTTAGAAATATTTAAATTTTTATGGCCTACCATGAAGAATAAACCTATTCCTCTAACGGAACGACCGGACTCCGCAAATGGTGAGTGTTTCTAACTACCAAGCTGAAGAGATTTCGGCGGTTAGGAACCAAGAGCATGTAAGTTCGACCCACAAGTGTAGTTCAATGCCGGAAGGGGTATTAGCCTTCGGAGTAGTTGTTTCTTGTGGATCGGGCTTCAAATATTTCAATTTTTAACACAGTAAATTGATGATAAAACGTCTATTCATGTTAAAATTTCTTTATTTTTCTTTTTATGTTAAAAAAAAATAATTATTTTTAAGTATTTCTTCCTCATTGTTCCCTTTTCATGTTATGCACTGCTGACGAGCTCAAATGAGAGCGAAACATCGATGTCCACTGCTACAACTTTTTTATGTATTTTTTATATTTTCCTAATTTATTAAAAAAACAATTTTTTTCCATATCTAATTTTTGGTCTATCTATTTATCATTATTCCTATTTTATGTAAAATAAACTAACCTCTTAATTTGTGGACTGGCATGAGGTGACGTTTTCAATAAATGTAAATATCACGTAGTCGCATTTCAAAAACTGATTAGAACATTGTCAACAAACCATAAAAATTTAAATATTTCCAAACTGGGCCGAGAAATGTTAAATAAATTGAAAAAACCTAATACTTCCGGTCAATAAGGGTCTACCATAAAGAATAAACCTATTCCTCTAACGGAACGAACGGACTCCGCAAATGGTGAGTGCTTCTAACTACCAAGCTGAAGAGATTTCGGCGGTTAGGAACAGTAGTCACCAAGAGCATGTAAGTTCGAGCCACAAGTGTAGTTCAATGCCGGCAGGGGTATTAGCCCTCGGAGTAGTTGTTTCTCGTGGATCGGGCTTCAAATATTTAAATTTTTAAAACAGTAAATTGATGATGAAACGTTTATTCATGTTAAGATTTCTTTATTTTTCTTTTTAATATTTAAAAAAAATTCTTTTTAAGTATTTCTTTCTCATTGTTCCCTTTCCATGTTATGCACTGCCGATGAGCTCAAATGAGAGCGAAACATCGATGTCCAGTGCTACAACTTTTTATGTATTTTTTATATTTTCCTAATTTATCAAAAAAACAATTTTTTTCCATATCTAATTTTTGGTCTCCTATTTTTCATTATTCCTTTTCTATGTGAAATAAACTAACCTCTTAATTTGTGAATTGTAATGAGGTGAAGTTTTCAATAAATTTAAATATCACGTAGTCGCATTTCAAAAACTGTTTAGAAAATTATCAACAAACCATAAAAATTAAATATTTCCAAACTCGGCCGAAGAAATGTTAAATAAATTGAAAAAACATAATATTTTCGGTCAATAAGGGTCTACCATGAAGAAAGAAAAATGAGTTGCTAGAAAAAACTAACTAAAATATTTTTGATTTTAGGCAGCCGAATGTGATTTTCCAAAAATATACCAATGAGAAAGAGCATCCACTAAATTTAATTTAATGACAATTTTTTACATTTCAGGCAGATTCTAGTCATTTTACCTACCTCTGCCGGGTCAGTGGTTAATTGGTACTATACAATAAAACATATTATATTTACTACAGCTCCCAATACTTTCACCCAAATATATTTTTTGAATGACAATTTATTACACCGTGTTTAAATTATTTTTTGTATTACAAAGAAACTATTTTTCGCTAAGATGGCCATTTTATCCACCTTTCCCTACGCAACAAAGAAAAAAATAATGTCAGATATACTTTAATGTAGATAAACATAAAATACGTAAAAAATGGAAGCCCTATTTGTACGTTCATCAAACTTTAAACTACACAGTGATCCCTAGTTACCTTCCCGAATTGATATCAGTCAGACGAAGACACAAGTGGTTGAATTTTAGATGATTGAGATATTGTTTGTTTCATTAGGAGAATCATTGATATTTGCTTAGGAATAAAAAAAAAACAATTTGTTCTGTAAAAGTATTTTGCCTTATTGTTAGTAATAAGGTATGTATGGAGAACTGTTTTTTAATTAAAAGGATCGTAATTAAATAAGATAATATTATTTTGGTTTTGGAATTATCTGTTTACCATAAATAGGAATGAAGAGAAATCGAAAAAACTTTATTCAGAAGTGACGTGTTTTTCTTCAGTTTTCAATACGAGCTGCAGAGCATTACCTGGAGGGATGGTCACTAAGCGGCACTAGACCAAAAGTTCCGCAACGTGTATCCTCTTGTTAATTTTAAAGGTGAGAAGTGGCACATGGTGTGCATTAAAGTTTTACTTTCTTCGACGCAATCACAATACAAAGCAATCACAATCACTACCAAAGCTACTGGTACTTTAATAATGAAAGAATGAAAGATTGACTGCTGTAAAGATAAAGTAGCACTCCCCAGAAAAGTGGTTATTTCAGATGGGACACTTAATCTGTGACCAAAATGATGAAGATTACAAAAGAACCATTCTTGGCCTTTCCACGAAATGTTGTCTTTCTTCTTCAAAATTGTTTGTTGATTTATACAACGATATTCTTGTAAGATAATTGTTCTAAAGCTAGGTGGCACTTCTGTACAAATATTAAATGCAAATATTTTACAATGTACAATGTAAATAATAAAAAATTAGAAGAGAGTTCCCGATGTCGTAGTATTTAATTTTAATTGTATTTTATAGTACTGGCGTGTACAGGGTGTTCACTTGAAAACTATACACTTTTGAGCTTTTGTATTTCGGTTATTTTTCATCGTATCAGATAGTTCTAAAACGTGTGTCTCATGATTTTTAATGGACATTTTTGGTTATGTTACTAAAAAACCAGTTGAAGATCAGATGCGAGCTAGTAAAGTAATCTTAACTTTAAGTAAGGAAGTAATCTAACTTTATTTTTTTAATAGGACATCTCTATATTTTTATGGTGTTTGATAGCGCTTTTGAAACGGATTTAATTGATATGGAATTTATGTATCTTATCCTCAAAAATTGCCGAGATATTAACAAACAAAATATTGCATAAAATCACAATAATTTTCTATTATAATAATAATAAAATTGCATTTTGTTGTCATAATGTTGAATATATGTATCAACATTTAGAAAGTATATCTTTCTTACGAAAAAAATGTAGGTAAATAAAAATATCTATTTAAAATAAGAGTGTACATGAAGGCACAAAAAAGTTATGATGCTTTAGAATAATACAAGATGGCGCAGGTGGCGCCCCCTATGAGTTACTGACAATCTGTTAGCAAATTAAAATTTCTTGACCAAAGAAACCCCACTGTGCCAAATTTCTTGTCTATAGTGATATGTGTTGATCAGTTATGCAAAAAAATTCAATTTTGACACCCTGTATCTCTGTTAATATCAACTTTTGGTATAAGATAAATGTGGCTAAATCAGGTTATTTTTATACGAAAAATCTACTCTTGCTTTATGTACCATTACTTATGGTCCATCCTGTATTAAAATCCCCGATTTTTCATTTAAAAACCAATTTATCTTTCCCTCGATATTATTATAGTAGACATTTTTGTGATTTTATACAATATTTCTTTGTCAATATCTTAGTAATTTTTAAGGATATGATATATAAGTCACACAGAGTGTTTGGCACATGGTACATTATTTAGAAAGATGTTTGTCCCTAATAAAGGAGCTTATAAATATTATAGTTTCTAAGGAATTAATTTTTAAAGATGTTTATTAAAATTATTCAGAATCTCCGATTCAACCTCCCAGAACTATTTTCTTTGCAGTTATAAATGGTCATTTTTTTAGTTGTTATGAAATAAATTCTTGCTTAAAATAAATTATAATTTGATGCAATGGTCCCGAGAGTTTTCGTTACAAGACTACAAATTCTTAAAATGAATTAAAATTAGTAACCATGCTAAAATTTAAAATGTATTCAAAAGAAAAATAACATCAATTGAGAGCTTCGTTTTTACTTAAAAACTTCTCTACTTTAATGGTACACCTCATGTGAAAAATTATTCAATATATGGAGAAAATTAGTGATACAAAAGGTGCGGTGGTACCTACTTGGATAATACATTTCCCTGTACAACGGTAGGAAGAGGTTGTCCTATTCCTTGACCAGCACGGTCCCCAGACGTGACATCTTCCGATTTCTATATTTGACAACGAAAGAAAGAACTTGTGTACGCAACAGAGGTGCCTACGAGAGAAATTTTGATTGACATGATTAATGTGGCATTTGCAAAATGAGACAAGAAATGCTTCTTCAAACAACAACCTTACTAATTAGAGAATGGTATCTTGCCTGTATAAGAAACAGAGGAAGTCAATTTGAACAAAATGTGTAAGAAAAGAATTTTAATTTTTATTTAAGTCTTGTGTGTGTAAGAAAGTTATTAGTATTGTAAAATCTTTCCTTTTTAATTATTTAACTTCCCAATAAGTCACTGATTTTGTTCCAATAATTTTATTCAACAAATTATTTAATATCTTTAGAAAAACTCATTGCAACATTGTTCTAATCCGTTCGCTGCAATCGCAGTCACTGTTATTTTCACATTACATGATAGACATTTGCAAACTTTTATTCCTAATTTTCGCCGCTTATTGAATTATTTGTATCACACGTAGTATACGATTAGAAAGAGTAAATTATAGAAGTTTTCAAATGAAAACGAAATCCTAAGTTGCGATTAGTTTTTTAAAAAATAAATTTGGAATTAAAAAACGTTTACTACTTATAACTTATTTTAAAAATTTGTTGCCTTGTAACTAAAATTCTTGTTAATCATTGCATAAAATAATGACTTATTTTAAACAAGAATTTATGAGAGAAGTAAGAGAAAAAATTTTACTTTTATACAACTATGAACAAAATACTTTCAGGGACCTGAACGGGAGATTTTAGGTAAATTGAAGAAAATTGAAAAAAAATTAATCTTCCAGTAACTATAACATTTAGAACCTAAGTCACTAGGGCCAAAAACCTTGCCAATAATCTCAACCAATCCATCAAATAATTTTGACGGTCAATGCGGTAAATACCCTGTATATTAATGAAATTGGCATTAAAAGCACTATCGAACTAAATAAAAATATACAGGGTGTTCCATTAAATAATAAAGTTTGGTTATTTCGAACTTGCATCTGATATTCAGTTGTTTTTTTTAGAAATCCTAAACCTAAATTGTACCAGTACGATTGAGGTAATAAAATGCTAGTAGGATTTAGGCAACAAGAACCTATTTTGAAATATTAAATATACGATAATCTAAATGTGGTAAAACCGATCGATTTGGTAAAAACTTTAATTAATAGAAAAATAATTATGTTTCATACGTAGCAAAGAAAATAATAATTATTTCTAATTTTGTTTAATAGTGATCTACAAAGTGATATAATAAGATTTTGTGTGATTTGATCATTTCTTCCTAGTTGAGTGACTGGACACATACTTATAATATGATCTCATACTAAGTAAGCTAATATTTTCTTATTTTGTCAGTATACGTCTAAACATTATACATTCTCAAGAGTATTCTCAAACTCCAACTTACACACCATAAAATTACCTTTTTACGTAGATGTTGGAACCTGAATGAAGTATTCCAGGTTTTACGTTTATTACATGCTTAGGAAAGGACTTTAAAAAATTTATTAGTCTTAAACACTGTATATTTTTCCTTAATATTTCAAAGATTACCTATGCGGTTTTTGCTGTATTATTTATTAAATAATATAGTACCAAAATATATAAAATCTTTATAGGACACTCCTTTTGAATTAATGTAGTCTGCAGTTTCATTCTTTCATTCATGTTAAAAATAAATATCCGCGTTAATTTTATTACCACGAAGAAGTCATAAAATGTACACGTTCTGTTTCCTTTTTATGTATTTTGCTCATTCAAGTATGATTTTATACGCCATTTTAAAATATGCGAGACCCTTATTTACTAATTTATTCATTACTGACTACAATTTCGCACTGCAGTTTAAAACACCTACCTACATTTTTGACCTTAGAGGTGTGTGAATGTGACTGTGCTTATGTATAGGTTAGCTCATTGGAATTCTTCTTATTAACGTATTCTTTTAACTAAATAATTTTAAAAACATATAAAAACAAACACGTTTTATAATTAATGAATACAGCACGACAGTGTAAGCTGATTTTTGAGTTGGTCTTATAACTAAAAAATGTGTATATACTTTTTAGTATTTGATATAGTTAACTTCACACTTGATAAAACATTTCGAAATACTTATAATAGACTATTTTTTTTTAGATCTTTTGCATAAGTTATGAACTCATTTAATAATCCTCAAATTTTAAAAGAGATATTTGTGGCAGCGCTTAAATATCACTAGAGATGTAAATTTTCTTATGAATGTGGAAAATTGTGCACTTATTACATTAAAATAAATTACGCTGTTCGAAAACCTATGTATATTTTATATTAAACACCAAATGGATTAAAATTACAGACAATATTACTAATTAATCTCAGGGAATCTACTAAACGGGATCAGGTAGTCAGTTAAAAGGAACCTATAATTATTTACCTCTGTCAAAGTACAATATCTTGTAGCAAAAGTAAATGAAGATTAATTACAATCTAGCTTCAAAACTACCCGTTTACGCAAAGACATTTAGGCTGTAAAGTAAAATGTAATCGAAATTTATGTACTAAGGATGACAATAAGAACATAAATTACACTCGCTTGCTTTGCCTTTTGTAAAAACCGCCTGAGTGTAAATATTAATGGGCGTCTTTTAAAGATATTTTTCACTTTATTTCCTTCAGAATTAAAGAGAATTAAGTTAAAGTAAATGTGCACATTTTGTTCAGTATCTACATTATAAATAAAACTGGAGTGTCTGTGTGAATTGAAAGTATTTATTTTCTATAATCACATATTATTTTTTACATGATATATAACACAATTGTTGCGTGTCGTCGTGGTCGTGGTTTGCTCTATTATCCACAAATGCGAAAAACTCGACAAATCAATATATGGTTTTAAAAAAAGAGATCTTTCTCTAAATAATGTTTGTTACTTTTCTAAATTATTATCTCCTATATTCGTCATATAAAAAATACGCGTAGTTCCGTCGTTGGTATGTGTGTATGTGATGTGATCACGCCACGGGTCGCAATTCCTGAACCATTTTCATGATTCATTTTCCTGTTGATTTAAAATTTCGTAGAATAGTAGCCTTATGATTTTTGAATTGATTGGTTTTATCTCTTAATTTTTGTTTAAAAAATGATGTATTTTGTTAGGGAATAATCAAACTTAGAAACTCAGGTCCTTCTGAGTTTTATGCATGTTGTGGATTAGGTGCAGTAAAATAATAAGATGCAATTCGCCTATGTTATTGAGAAAAATCGAGTTTTCGTTTTCATTTTATATAAACTAAGTTGTGCTCACGGTCAAAGTAAACCAACAAATCTACGACATACATGTCAAAGATACATTTCGCTTGACCCTCGTAAGAAACTAGCAGGGAGTCAGCATTAACACTGCTGATTTTCAATAATGTGAGATGGCTTAGCTAACTCCGCCTGGGGTAGGTGCTGAGTGAAGTGAGCAGCCCAATAACCGTCACTGCCGGTCCCAAGCCCCGAATTTTCGGGAATGAATCGAGCAAAGGAATACGCATTCGGAACATGGAACGTACGAACACTAAACTAACCAAGCGCTCAAACAGTATTAGTGGGAGAATTAAAAATGTACAAATTAATAGTTACTGCAATACAGAAACAAATGGCGGGGAAATGAAATCAGAGATACAAAATTGCATGCAATATATTTCAGTGGAAAAAAAAGGGGACGTAAAGATTTTAGAGTAGGATTTATAGCAAAAATTAATATACAAATCTTGTCCCCTGAAATCAAAAAAGATTAAAAAATACAACAAAGGTTGCTCTAACACGTTTCGATAGTCAAGCTATCATCATCTTCAGCTATCCTCCCTAAAGATGATAGCTTGGCTATCGAAAGGCGTTAGAGCAACCTTTGATGTGTTTTTTAATGTTTCTTGGTTTCAGGGGACTAAATTTGTATTTTAATTTTTGAAAATAACCAAGGATCATCCGTTTCACCAAAAGGATTAATAGTAGGTAATAAAATCAAAACAAATATTATAGACTTCCATGAAATTAATAAACGAATATGTAAGTTACGCTTGCGTACTCGCTTCTTTAATCTAACTATAACAAACATACAGTGCCCGACTGAAGAACAAGGGGAGGAAATGAAAGAACAATTATATCCACTCTTAGAGGAAGTATTTGACAACTCGCCAAAGAATGACATCAAAATCGTTATGGGTAATATGAACGCAAAAATAGGTAAACAAGAAAAATCAAGTACATATTCGTCAAAATTGGAACTGGCAATAATTTTTCTACTTCCAGGGATGTCGGTAGCTCCATTTTATTATTGCTCCTTTGTGACCCATACGTCAATTCGTTTTCTTCTTGTGCTTGAGGTTATTTTTTTCCGATTAACGTATTTTGTTGTCAATGATATTGTCTATAAATTATAAAGGTAACACGCGTGTTTAGTTGGAGTTAAGGTAACCTTTATAATTTATAGACAATATCACTAACAACAAAATACTTAATCGGAAACAAGAACAATTTTAGGGAACAATAGGAAGACATTCAATGCACAGCAGAACCAGTGACAATGGGAAATTTTTGATTAATTTTGCTATTAGTAAAAATATAATTATAAGCTCAACATGTTTCCCACAATGAAGTTTTCATAAAGTCACATGGACGTCACCAGACGGGAACACAAACAGTCAAATAGACCACTCCTAGAAAAAAGAGCAGCCAGTAGCATATTGATATTAGGTCAAAAAGAGGATTGTGCTGTGGATTAGACCATCATCTTTTACACATAAAATTTAGACGTAGAATGTCTAGAAACAATAAAAATCACAAGAAGATAGAAAAACTGGATATTGGAAAATTGAAGACAAAAGAAATAAGAAAGAGCTTTGAGCGAGAGGCACAAAATATATCACAAGAAAACTTACAACGCCAATCGTTACAGGAAAGTTGGGAAACAATCAAAACAACAATTAAGGAAGCAGCAATGATAACAATTAGTAATAAAAAGAAAAACAAAAAAGCAACTTGGTTTGATGAGGAGGTTAAGAAAGCGATATAAGACAGAAATGTAAAACACAAAAACTTCATATCAAGAAGAAGGATACAAAGAAGAGCAGATTTCGACGAAGCCAGAAAGAAAGCAGATAAAATATGCGGAAATAAAAAAAGAAAGTATGAAAGTGATCATATAGACAAAATCGAAAAAGACTTTGAAAACAAAGACTCCAGCGAGGCATATAAATACTTCAAAAGCCCCAAAGAGGGCTACAAACCACGAACAAACTTCTGCAGAAATGAAACGGGATAATTAGAAAGCGACCCTAAAAAATTAAAAGACATATGGAAGAGAAATTTTATAAAACTACTTGGAATGGAAGATGAATATGACATGAGACAAAATATAAACCTCCAACACTAGAAGAAGTCAAACAAGCAACCAAAGCCCAAAAAAACAAGGCGTCAGGTATAGATAAAATTCCATCTGAAATCTACAAACTAGGTAGTGAACACCTAACAGAATCTATACATACATTGATCAAAAAAATATAGGAGGACGAAAGAATCCCTAATGAATGGAAATGCCTCATCTACAAAAAGGGTGAGAAACTAAATGTGACAATTATCGCGGAATCTCTCTTTTGTGTACTGCATATAAAATGCTGACCTATACTATTAACAGACACTGGCATCCTATAGCAGAAAATATAGTCGATGAGTATCGAGCAGGATTCGGGCATGGTAGGTCCACATCGATCAACTTTTTACAATAAAACAAATTCTAAATAAAGCCTGGGAACATGGCATTGATGTATATAATATTTTCATAGACTTTAAACAAACGTATGACTTCATCAAGAAAAATAAAGTATATCAGATACTGCTGAAACTAAAAATACCGCAGAATCTAATTAGAATAGTGAGAACAAAAATGGAGGGAACAGTAGCTACAGTACTTGTTCAAAATGAACTAACTGAAGCATTTAACATCTCGAAAGGTTTAAAGCAAGGAGATGGGCTAGCACCTACTTTAACCTAGCTATGGAATATGTAATTAGATAAATAAATATTGGAAAAGAAAACCTGTTGACAAACAAAACTGTACAGTTTGCTGCTTACTCAGATGATATCAATATTATGAGTAGAAAGGCAGAAACCACAAGCCAAACCTATTCTAAACTAAAACAACATGCCATAGATGTTGGCTTCGAGATAAACATTGTAAGAACAAAAACATTAATACCCATGCACGAATAGAAATAGAAGACAGTATTGAGTCAGTGGGCAGATTTGTATATCTGGGAGTAGAAATAAATGCGGATTGTACTCAAGATGGAGATATTCGCAGAAGAATAACCATAGCTAACAAAGCGTACCACGCATTGTCCCACGTACTTGTTTACCGTAAGAACAAGTTGAGGGTGTACAAAACAATAATAAGACGAATTATCAGTTATGGATGTGAGGCGTGGATTATGACAGAAACCCCAGAAAATACTCTCAACATTTTTAAGAAAAAGGTGCTGAGAAAGATACTGAGACCAGTTCAGGACAATAACGTCTGAAGAGCCAGATAAAATCATGAACTGTATAGCCTTTTTAAAGAACCTCCACTTTCAGAATTTATTAGACTGAAAAGGCTACAATGGGCAGGGCCTGTGGTCAGAATGAAAGCAAACAGGTTGCCTAAGAGAATTCTAAATAGCCTGGATGGAATGAGACCTCGGGGAGGCCGCGGAAACGATGGGAAGATGAAATTTAAGAAGACGCACGTGAACTTCTAGGAGTCCGAAAGAGAACAGCGGAAGATCGAGAGACATGTAGGCGAAAGTTAAAGGAGGCCAAGGCCTAATTTGGGCTTTAGCGTCATAAGAAGAAGAAGAGATGGCCTAGTTGACAATTTTGTCTTTAAATCCTTACATTAAATTTATCACACAAGATGTTTACTACTAAACATATGGGAATACAATATGATGAGAACGATTTTTTGTGAAACATAGTTTCCTGACCATGGATTATAGAACAAGGATAAAGCACGTCCTATATTGGCCATGTATAAAAATTTGACCAAAATGAGTCTAGAAAGTGGAGTAGCTCAGACTATTTCTTTCCTCTTTTTTTTCTCATCAGCCATATTTATTTATTTTGTTTCTCATTGGTAGTATAAATCTATCACTCCTGATATCATGAGAACGTACTACCTACTCTTTAGACGCTTTTTCGACACCGTTTTCCACCATCGTACACTATCCTTCTTCTATAATCCGTGTTCCTAACAAATCGCATGTTTCATTATCAGGAATGTTTATAGACAGCCACACTTTAATTAATTCAAAAATCTACGAGAAATAAGAAAGTACAATGCAAATGTCACTGTTAGGTGTGTAGTTAGTTTCTGGGCATGGCATTCAAATTCATATTTCTTTGAAAATGATTTAAGTTTTAAAATCCCAACTTTTTCACGAACCTACTACTTAAGCTTTCGATAAAATAAATTTATGAATTTTTATTTTCTTTTGAAATTACAACTTTTCTCAAAATTTTAATTTTTGCAATTATTCGAACATTTTGATTTTAACCACGACATTTCGAAATATTTTTGTTGGGTAAATCTTGAGCTTTTTCTCAAAATCTTGATTTTCTTCTCAACATTTCCAGTTCAAATTTTAGATTATTACTATTTTCTAAAAATTATAGCTTTGCAATTGAAACTTTTACTTTATTCTAACTTTCACTTAAACTAAAAAACATTTGCTGAAAAATTTTGTTTTTAAATATATGTCGATATTTATACGAAATGTGATCTTTTTCCAAATAATAGAGGCTAATCTCAAATTAATTATTTTTGATTAGGTGTTTTAGATTCTGTCCCAGTTAGTAGCAGTAATTGTTAGTAAATGGTGCTCCTGTTAGTTATTGTAGCATTTCACAATCAAAAAGTGGGATGTGGGAACGAATTGTATTGTTCATTTTAGCGTTTTTGAAGATTGAGTAAATACCACGAATGGTAGAATCCATAATAGGTGCAGTAAAGAGATCATAAAAGGGGCGAGGCCTAGTGTGTATTTAGGCTATTTTGACATTTTTAAAAACGTAAAATTCTTTAAAAGGATGAATTTTTTCAAAATTTTGGCTTTTTTCACAATTTTCTATTTTTTAAAATTTCTACTTTTTAAAATAGATTTTTCTTATTTAAAAATTTTGGTTTTTTAAAAATTTTTACTTTTTTTGCTACTTTAGAGATAACTAAAAATTGTCTTTTTCCATTTAAAATTTCGGCAATTTTTTATTTTAAATTCAAAAATTGCCACTTTTTGCCAAAGTTGGGATTTTTGAGAACTTTTTAAAAATATCGAGGTTTTTAAAAGGCTAAAGCAGTATTTTTACGATTTAACTTTAGAATTAGGATTTCGTTTTTCAACATTTTTTAGACTTGTTGTCAGAATCAGGACTTTTCTCTTCAAAATTTTTTAAAATTGTCTATTTTTTCTCAAAATTTTAATGTATTTTAAATTTTGAATTTTTATAGGTTTGACCGTTTTTCAAGTTCTTGAAGTCTTAGGACGATTTCGAATTTTTTAACATTTCACTTTTTGGAAATTTTTGACTATTTTTCAATATTTTAACTTTTTTAAAAATAAGATACGATTATTTTTTCAAATTCCAATTTTCATGAGAATTTCAGCATTTTTCAAAATTTTGACCTCTTTCAGTAGCTTTTCTTGAATGTTTTGTTTCTTTAAAATTTCCGTTTTTCAAAAAATATAAAACCTTTTGAACATCTTATATTTTTAAAATTTTGGAGTTTTTAAATATTTTTCAAAATTTCAACTTTTTAAACAATTTTGACTGCATTTTAGGTTTTTGACTTTTTTTTTGAAAATTGTGACTTTCTGTCAGCTTTGATTTTCGATTTTTTTATAATTTTTAAAGGGCGTGACATAACGTAAAAAAGTTGGGCCTCTGATCTACATGAAGTTCGCAAGCATGTCATTGATATTTAAAAAAGCTCAGTAACGCATCAGTTTCAGTGGCAGTTGTTAATTCATTTAATAAAACATGTGTAAGGTAGTTCATGTGAATAATAAATTTGCTTTCTGAATAGATGAATTAATATACTGTTACACACCGACACGATGGAAAATTTGCGTGCTTTTTAGGTGTTTATTTTGGGTCCAAAAATGAGTGTCCTTGCGATAAAAGGATATGACCTTATATGCTTCAAACTGATTTTGTTTGATAAATTTTTCGTACGTTACTTCATATGATGAAAGCCCACATTGGCAAGCCATAAAAATTACTGAATAATAATATTGTATGCGATGAAAAAAGTAACAAAGGAAAAATAACACTAACAAACAACATGTGCTGCCCCAAGCCGTATAAATGACAGATACAAATGAAATAAGGCGAGCTGACAAAAGACAAATGAATTACTATATGTGGAAAGCTACGACATGGGCTTTTATGCACAAGAGATAATAAGTAACATAAAAAATAAGGAACGACAATGTGAAATTGGAAATCTGGTCACGCTTAAGGGAAAAAAGTTCTGGACTTTTCCGTTTCGTGCAGAATATATACACCATGATCCAAATTATCATGTCGAACCCAATTTGTTTTATGATTTTTTTTTAATAATTTCCTTTAATGCCCAAATAAAACATTATATTGCCTGCTCAATTTTAAACTGCGTCTCGAATAAAATGACGATTTTGTATTTAAAGCACACAAGTTCGAAATCTAATTAAACTCTCCGAATTTTATTTGAGGGAAATTCTGTAAATATCTAATTCAATAACAAAAGTACTAATTAAGAGTCGATCAACCTCGGCACGTTTCACAAAGCCAAACGCACATTTTTGTATAAACAATTTGGTAAATTACATTTTGAGTTTATCTTGCGTATCCTTTATATTCACGAGCACAAAAGGGAAAAGACTCCCATAAAAAAAAAAGTACTTTATGTTCAATACGGATCAGAATTTTAAACAAGGTTGATAAACGAATATTTTGTTGTAAAATTGATTCGCTGGATTCTTAATTATCATCTTTCTTAGAGTGTAAGAGCCAGAAAAAAATCACTATCAGAGAAATATATTTTAGTTTAAAATGTATATCAACTGAAGTTTAAATTATTGTTGCGCCTTATCGGTTCGAAAATTAAAACTTCGTGAAATGTTACACTTTATTTCGGAACACTACAATTATGATTCACTTAACAAGCAGACTATCTAGCCATCATACTATCCGACTAGCCAACTCCCGACGACCGCGTATTTCTACCCTTCCGGTTTTCTAGAACGGAATCCATGCAGATAAGATTATCGCTTCTGGAAACGTCTCGAGCGCTTATCTGCCATTTGACTCATTCTTGCGGCCGCTTCCCATTATCAAAAGTTTCTAGAGAGTTTTTTCAACAATCACTAATACAAATTTTATAACTACATTTTGTTACATTATTATGCAAAATTGGAACGCCTGAGTGCTGTTTTTAATAACATTTTCATGTGCAGGATAAGTCACTGGTGCGGTAAGGCCCCGTCGCTCCTACAATAATTTTCGGGTACTATCGGGTACTATCGGGTAGTAATACCGGAAAGGGAAGTTCAGTTAGTAGAACCAAAAATAGAGAATGGATCAATCTGGTTCACAGATGGATCCAAAACAAAGATAAGTACTGGTGCGGGAATAACCAGCAATGAACCAGGGAATGAATTTTACATAAACCTGAGATCTTTGGCAACCATATTTCAGGCAAAGATTGTGTTGATAAGCTAAAAAACTTGGCACAGCACAACACAGTCATACTTCGATGGGTTGAGGCCCATCGGGGAATTGAAGGAAATGAAAGAGCAGACCTTCTAGCCAAAAGGGGAGTCGAGTTTCCTCTAGTAAGGCCGGAGCCTACTTGTCTGCTTGCCTACAAAGCGGCAAAAGAGGTAATAAAGGAACTACTAAGAAAAGAACACAGCACTCACTGGAGGGGTGTCAACGGTCTGAGGCAATCACGGAAATTCATTGACGGACCATCAGAAAAGAGAGCCACTATTACAATTAAGCAAAAATCAGCTAAGGTGGACAGTTGGACTATTTACGGGACACTGTACCCAAATGAAACATCTTACAACAATTTGCGTAAAAGAAAATTCTACTTGTAGAATGTGTGGAGAGGAAGAAGAGACTCCTTTACATATATTATGCGAATGTTCGGCTCTGGCAAGGGATAGACATTCCAACTTTAAGAATGCTCTGATTGAACCAAAGACAATAGTGGAGACACCAATAAAGGAGGTTCTGGAATTTTTCAAAAGAACGGGCCTATTATGAGATAATTGTGGGGGGCACAATAAGCGATGGCTTCAGTTCTGCAGGGATGACCGACCCCATAGTAATAATAAATAAATAAATAGCTCCTAAACCTGGGAAGACATTAAAATGAAATTTGCCCAGTGGCGTACATCTAGAGGGAGCACATTTTAAAATTATTTTTATTTTATTTTACCAATCATATACAGAGTGTTGATATAAACTTACTTTTTTTTTAAAAGAACACCCTGCATAATTTTACATTTTTGGATAGCCCTATAAAAATGCAGCAATATTATATAAAAGATTTATAGGGGTTTTGATGGTTCGTTTTCCTAATAGAATATCATAAATCCGGAAACAGGACGCTGATGCAGTCATTTGTAAACACTCAATATGATGTAGTATTGACCAATTTGCAACAAAAAAAATAATTGATAGTCTTTCACTTTCCATAAATCATAAACCTGTTGTCTTATGTTTTTTACTTTTGCAGAGTGAGCGAGGTTTGCAAATTCAAAAATTGCTAACAAATTTAAAATAGAGTGCCCTATTTTTACCTAATATAAAAAGAAGATAAAATTAGTTTTCCAACAATACCACATTATGTGGGGTTACATTTGATAGTTTTCATACAAATGAACTTTTCATTTAAAATTTTTTGGTAATTATTAGATTTGCAAACCTGGATCACTCTGTATAACTAAACCTTATGGTTTATGAAAACTTAAGACTATCAATGATTGCTTATGCCGCAAATTGGTTTATACTAAATCATACAGAGTGTTTATAAATAGCTGCATCGGAGTCCTGTTTTAGCATTTAGGAGCCTCTACTAGGAAAGTAACCCATCAAAAGCTCCATAAACCCGAAATTATTTTGCTGCATTTTCATCGGGCTATTTAAATATGCAAAAATATACAGGGTGTTCTATTAAAAAAACAAGTTTATGTCAACACTCAGTATATGATCAGTGCAATAAAATGAAAATAATTTTAAAATGTGCCCCCTATAGATGTTCGTTACTGGAAAAAATTTCATTTTAATATCTTTTTAGACTTCCGAAAGTTTTTATGTAAACGATCTTATAAAATACATATTTTTAATTATCAATTTTTCGGGCACCCACTTAAGTATCTGCTCAGTTTCAATTATTATTTACGAATGTTAACAATTTGTTTAAAAGTTAAAGATACCAGATATTTATTTAATTGGTAATAATTACAAATAATCCTAGCTGTGTTTACCAAAAACTTAAAAATTAAAGAAAATTAATTTAAAAGTTAATTTGCATGAAATCTATAAAAAGAAACTCCACGTAATTGGTATTATTAGAAAAGTAATATTATCTTATCTTATTCTTTTCATATTAGGTAATAAAATTAGACCATTCTACTTAAAATTTTTTAGTAATTCTTGGATTTGCAAGCCTCCATCACTCTGTATAACTAAAGAATATAAAACAACATTTTAATGGTTTATGGAAACTAAAAGACTAACAATGACTGCTTATGTCGCAAATTGGTTAATGCTATATCACAATGAGTGTTTACAAATGACTGCATCCTGTCTCCAGATTTATGATTCCCTATTAGGAAAACGACCCATCAAAAACCCTGTAAATTCTGCATTATTTTGCTGCATTTTTATAGGGCTATCCAAATATGTAAAAATATACAGAGTGTTTCATTTAAAAAAAGTAAGTTTATATCAACACTCTGTATATGATTGGTACAGAAAATGAAAATAATTTTAAAATGTGCTCCCTATAGATGTACACCACAGGGTAAATTTGCATTTTCATATCTTTTCAGGCTTAGGAGCTATCTTCCGTCCACGCACTAATGGCGGACCCTGTATTTTAACATATTAGGGTGTTATACATAATGCCAATTAAATAGATACCAAACAGTAGGGGTTTGCGATTAATAATTCGTGAGATATTTAGAAAGCTCATGAAATTTGAGCCAAATGTGGAAGTTCGATTTTGTTTTTATTGCAGATTATTACAGTACATCCTTTTTTTAAAAACAATGTGTAATTTCATTTAAATAACACTTTGTTGTTGCCATGAAAAAATCTTTTTTATGCTGAAATGTAAATTTTACAGGGGAGCAGAAAACTACATCGTCGCTGCAGTGGAAAAATCTTCTATATGCACCTCCTTAGGAAAATAGGTTTTTTTTCGTAATTTTATCTTTCCAAATAAATATGTTTTTTGCCACTGATGGAAGAAAAGCAAGTATTTTTCCCGCAATAAAATCGTGTTTATGCCTAGTTAGTATCTACCAAAATTGAAAAAAATATTTTGATCAGTTTCATAGTATTTAGGCAAAAACTATTCTTTTTTTAATTTTCAAGGCCCTGTAACTTAAAAATAAAGCTATGTGATGTAAACTTTTTTTCTTAAAATCACTCGTTCCTTAAGTAGGAGCACCTTATTTTCAAACATCCAGTTTATTATTATTACTATTACTTTTAATAAAGATCACAATTTTTTAATAGGTAAACTTTTTTATATATATTGTTAGCTAAACATTCCATATATTTTTATTTAATTTCACTCACTGTAACTGCAATCCTAGGTTTTTGGATTTTTAATGCTCCAGGCACTCCACTAGTAATTGTACAGTATAAAAATACGTCCATTTGACAGATTCTATGGCCTAATTTTAAATTTAAAAGTAACATTCGTCCTTATTACCGCCGTGATTGGTTGATTTCATATCCACACTAGTGTGAATATGAATTATGTATATCCGTTCAGTAGATTGATATGGCCTACCTATTCCACTCGCAACTTGTAAAGAAAACAGTAAATATATAAGTGGGAGTGGAAGAAGGTTATTTCTCTAACAATTTAGAGCTTTTAATAATAGCTTATGAAATAAAATGTCCCAATAAAATAATAAAAATAAAATGTTAATCCAGGGGTTACCTTCTTTATACTTCACTCCAATATATCTTATTGCCTCAGACTGCTTATTAACGAACAAAATTGTGGCAATCAAGAAAAGTTTGTCGTCTGAAAGCTACAGAAATTTCAGATTAACGAAATGTCAGTCAAATAGTCCGCTGACTTCAATTTCACGCCAATATTGCTCTTGTGTCTCTTTTCAGGCATTCCGTCATGGAGTTTTGGCAATCTCGAACCTTAATTTATATAAAATTCGACCTTAACCCCGAATACATCTGTTATCAAGGATCTATAGAATGCTTCGCAAATTAAAGCATTTCCGTCGGAATTGAATTGTGTAGGTATTTGTTCTTGACTTCAAAGACCAATATTTATTCAGGAAGTAATAATTAATTTGTAGATCTAGGGTCATTCCCGCCGAAACGACTAAATCGGTACTTTTGAAGTTCATATATCAAGCTGGTTTATTTTTATCATCATTGTAAAAAAATCTAACTCTCTTAATTTGTAATTTTTGGCATAGGAACAGCGGCATCAAAGTAGAAGAAAATTAATTAATATAAGATATTTGAACAAATTGTTGAAATAATGTCCAAAAGAGAAAATGAACTGAATAAATTAAAGAAGTTATTTATGGAAATAAGTATAAATTGTCAGGATTTATGAGACAAGGCTTGATAAGATCTGTTTAAAAAATACTAGGCGAAGGTTTTTTACCCTGCTGGTACTTCATGATTACATTACATACTGCAATAAAAAATAACTTAAAGAAACACTTTAGAAAAATTTTACTAGGACATACATAACTTCGTGGTATTAGTTTTACTTCAAAGGGACGGACACATGCAAGACTCACTGAATTTGGAGTGTCCTGACTGATAGTGCAACCGCAGTTTTTTAGTGTGAAAGAACACCATTTCATTTAAAAGCACTCGTTTTTTAATCGCGTTTGTTAAGTCGGGGATCACAAAACCATTACAAAAGCTGTGATTTATTAGGTGTGTAGTATACGATATTTCACCGTCTACTAAAACTAATAATAAAACTAGATTCAAGAAGCACATTGCCTACTTTCGATAATACATATAATGAAAAGGAGAAATCAGGTGTCTATTGCCCAAAACTGCGATTGATAATTCAAAATTGTTAAGAGCTGTTACTAATAACAACTGTTGAGAATAAAAAATTGAAAATAATCGATTTTTGCGCCGTATTGAGTAGAATGCAAAACATCTATTTCTTAAGAAATCGAATACCGAATAATCAATTTTCGTTTAATCAACTTATTTCAAAGTTTCCAAAGCTTTTCTTGCTTTAAATCATTTCCTGAATCGGAGACCCTTGCTTATTATTATTTTTTAGATATTATTATTATGATTTCATAATTCTGAATTTAAATTTGGATAATACCTCGAAGTTAAATTTAAAAAAAAATTTAAAATTAAGCCAAAATTTTATGAAAAAAATAGATATTTCTAAGAGGAGTAAAAATTTCAACTTTCAAGGCTATATTGATGAGTAAAAAGCAAGAAATGCAAAATTGGATTTGAAAATTTGAAATTAAGTTCCAAATTTGAAGAAAAAAAAATGATTTTATAAAAAACTTCAACACCTTAAATCCGATGATAAAATTTAGGTTTTAATTTTGATATTTTCCATTTTTCTCGAAATTTCAAGCTTATAAATGGAAATAAAAAATGAAATATTCCGATTTAATGATAAGTTATTTGTTGAAATGTTGGTTTTTTTCGCTCAAAATTCCGAGATGAAATTTTACTGTTCCCGAAAAATTTCGACTTTCAATTCAAAATTTCACTTAAGAAAAAATTTCTAGTTTTTTCCGAATGCTCGTCTTAAAATTGTTTATTTTAATAAATTTTGAGTTTTTTCTGTTTTAAATTAATTTTCAAAATTTTGTTTTGTTTTCTCTGAATCTATGCTATAACAAATTTCTTATTTTAGGTTTAAAATATTAATCGTATTTTTGCAAATGATAGATGTTTTTTAGAAAATTGGGAATTTTTTCTTGAAATCTTGGTTTTTTTAATTTGCCACTCTAAATATCGAGGTTGAAGTTAAACTTGAAATAAACTCGAAATTTTGACTTTAAATTCAAATTTCTTACTTATATCCTAAAAACGCAGAAACTAAGATTGTTAAGATTTTTAATAATTACCTAAATTTACAATTATTTTTAATTTTGACATTTCCTGAAATTTAAACCCCAACTTTTACGTATATTTTTTCTTAATTTTTCAATTCAATCAAGTCAAACAGGTCAAAATTTCTAGAAATTTTTCTCTGCTTTTTTTTTAAAAATTGCTACTCAAGTTAGGTGAAATAAAACTTGTAATTCAATAATTTATCTTCTAATATTGAAATTTCAAACCTAAAATTAAACTTGACACATCTCGAGCAAAAATGTATATTTTAAAAAATGTTGCAACTTTTATTCCAATCACGAAAATTCCAAATTTTTATATTGACATTCTGGCTTTAAATTTGAAAGTTGACGAAAAATCCTAAAATTGAAGTTTCAGGATTTTTTTTAGTTTCTTCTTGTTATTGTAGCATTTTTCTTGAAACATTTAATTAAAAGGCACTGATAAATGTTAAGAGTCGGTGAGGACCATTTTTTTTATTTCAAAGAATATATAAGGCATCATATAATTAGACCAAACTCTTTTTATTTGCCAATCAAAAATTTGCCAACTTTTTTTTAAGCCGTGAAAATTTAATTTGCCTAGTGGGCGGTATAAAGATTTAGTTGCTTAAAAATGTACAAAAGTGGGTGGTGGACAAAAAATGGTTGACTACTCCTATCTAAATTTTTTTAAAGTTCAGAAATTTCACTTGAAGCTTAAAATTTCTAAATAACACTTTTTTAATTCAAAGTCGAAAATTTAGGAAGAAAATTGAACATTTCCTGATTAAAATCGAAATTTCCAAATATAATTAATAAATCAAAAGTTTTAGGAAATTTAGATTTGTTTACTCTCGAATTTAGAACGAAAATTTTAAGTAAAGGGTTTAAACATTTCAGACTTTAACTTCGTATTTTTAGAAAACTGTTTACGTTTGGGGAAGAATGCAAAATTTATAAAAGTTTAAAATTTAGTTTAAAAATTGAATTATTCTTCAAGGTGGAAAATGTAAAAATGTTAAATAAAATCACTAAAAATAAACCTAAAAATTTAATTTGAAATTTTCAGAAAATAGTTAATGAATTTGAATTTGCTTCAAAGATTTCATGAATTTTTATGCTGAAATTTCAGAATATTACTGAAAATAAAAAAACAAGAAAATTTAAAAATCAAACTCTAAATTTTTAGAGAAATGTCAATTTTTCTGTGAAAATCTTAAAATTATATTCGACTCCTAAAAAATGAAATATAAATCTTGTCCACTGAAACCAAAAAAGATTAAAAAACACAACAGAGGTAGCTCTAACGCGTTTTGATAGCCACTCTTCAGAGAGATACTAACACCTAATCCTAAAATTAACCCTTATATACTAACAATATTCACTTCACAGAGATCTCTCTGTTAAAAATAGTTAGGCCTAATAGATTTAGATATAGATACTGCTACGTGTATGATTAGTTGCTTATGCGCGTTCGGATGCGGTCGATCTACGAAGTGAATATTCTTAATATATAAGGGTTAATTTTAGGATTAAGTGTTAGTATCATAAAAAAAATAAAATAGAGATTTCTCTAATTTAGAAAACGCGGGACCATAAATTTTAGAAACGATGGCACACGCAAAAGCGCTGCTGTCCAGGGCGTTGTCATTTACTGATGCGCAGTTGATTGTTTTGTTTACATTTTACATTTTCGGTTCTTTGTTAAGATTTGTATTTAATGTTTGTCTTTTTTTTCAGTGAAGTAGTTTTTTTTTTTAGGATTATAGTGTTTTTTAGAAGAATTGTGTTAAATATTTAGTTTTGATTTTAATAAACATTTCATTTGATTTTTGGTAGGTGAAAATAAGTTTTTTTAGTAAAACTGTTCAATCCAAAATAAATATTTACAGGCAAACTCATTAAAATGTCTAAAAAAAATGCCTGTTGCGTTCCAGATTGTTTGGATAAATTATCCAAGAGGCATCGATTTCCGAAAAATAATCCGGAATTATTCACTGAATGGGTAAATAGGGTGAGATCTTTACGTCTTTTCGGCCTCGATGCGGCAAAAATCAATTTTTAGTATGTAAATCAGCAAAGACAGATTGGGTTACTAGTTTTGGAAATCATCAACAGTGAAATTTTTAAGTTTATAACTTTGTAATACTTTCATATTTAAGGGTGCGTTTAGATTAGACACTTTATTCCGTATATTTCTATCCGATATAAGTGTCCTAGACTTATCTACACAGATGGGACGAGATAACTTCTCTCAGCATAGTTGAGACTTGTGTCAGAGAGAAATGTACGGAATAAAGTGTCTAGTGTAAACGCACCGTAAAATTATTTATTTATAACTGTCAGAAAAATAAAATAAATATAAAAAAACTCGTGAAAAAAGCAGTTTTACTAAACTTGTACTGTTTTAAGTTGTTCGCTTGCTGTGCTCGCTCTTACTCAAATGTTACATTCATTTAGTAAAACTTTTTACATTCGTTTAATATACTGTTACGTGCGTTATCGGTTCGAATTGATACACGTGATAGATTATACCCACTTTATTACTGAATTAACTCGGCACACTTGACTGAACAGTAACTCACTAATTATTTACTAATTGCTAACCAACTTATTGCACTTGCTTCTAACTGACTGACTCGAGGGAAAACTGACCGCCTTTTTATAATTTCGGCCCGCGGCTTCCAGAATTTTCGGCAGATAAGGCTTATCGAATGCCGAAATTTCTGGAACGCTTATCTGCCGTTTGTTTCGTTATCGCGGCCGCTTTCCCCTTATCAGAACCTTCTAGAAACTTTTTTTATTTACTAAATTCTACAATTCTATTCTAAATCCTATTTCATCTATTTACATTGCGTTACAATACTCTTAGTCATTTCAAATTTGACCGCAAAAAGATTACTTTTTGCTAATAATGTTAACTGTTTTGATTATCTGTTTCAATATTATTACTGTATGTACCACTCATAATTATATGTAACAAAATTATTACTTTGATGTATAAATCCATTGGTTAATGTTATTTATATTTTTGAAAATAAATCATATTTTTTACAATTTGTTTATTTGGATTAATTTCCAATCCATAAATTTTGTTAAAGTGTAAAAACTAAATGAATTAATATATAAATCGTTCGAATTTGGCGCTCCCGTCATTTTAGTTAGGATGTCGTCCGCATGGGGCGCTGGCTGGCAAAATTTGGTTCATGCGCATAGCGTTGCTGTTTCCCCTCTATTATACTTTTCTTCTTTCTCGTTAGTATCTGTCTGAAGGTAATAGCTTGGCTATCGAAACGCGTTAGAGCAAACTCTGTTGTGTTTTTTAATCTTTCTTGGGGAACAAGATTTGTATTTCAATTTTTGAAGATAACCAAGGACCATTCAGTTCCACAAAAAAATATTCAACTTATTTCATAACTATTATACTTTATTAACGATTAAAAAGCAACAGATATTAAAAATTTCACAATGTTTCGATAAATATGTGCATTTGGTTATACCAGCAATTTCTGGTATAACAAAAAAATTGCTGGTATAACCGCCGATAATGCAGTATTTTCAAAAGTTTCGGCTTTAATGCAATGTTAGTTCTTTGTTTTTTCGAAATATATATTTTAATCTTTAAAATTGGACCTTCTATCTCGAAATTTAAAGTTTAAACTTGTGTCTAAACTTGTAAAGCTAAAGTTTAAAAACGAACAATCTTAAATAAAATTTTAAAGTTCCTTTTTGAGTTTTTTTAGTAACTACCAAACAAACAGGCCGATTGAAGCGATTGAAGGGGCCCCGCATCACCTCCAAAATTAACAAAAAGCTATTTTTCGAAATTTAAAGCAAATTGCTTTTGACTAAAGGATGAATTTTAAATTATTTAAATAATTAAAAATATATTTATTTTCAGTTCTCATTGATGGATGAAATTTATTATTGTGTTTATTATAATACCATCTGCTACCCGCCACTTTGTCCACGTGGAACTAAATAACTGTTTTTCTAGAAAATGGTAATATTTTACTTCTTCGAGGTTTGATTTGCTTAAAAACACTTTCCATGTTAAGCATTGCCCATTTTTCTGTGCAGTCATTAATTGAACCTACTAACCAAGTTTAGGTTTCTACATCCTGAGATTTAGGTTATACATTGATTCCCTAATAGTTAGCTACACGAGCGTAGGCAGGATTTCCTTCAAGAGGGGGCAACAGTCATTCTGAAAAATTCATGGGCAAAAAAGAAAACCTTCCGCCGAGTAATAATGCACATATATTTTCACTTAAAAGGGGAAATCGATTCTTCTGTAAAAAGCGGCATTTCCATTACAAGTCATCTTTAAATAAAAAAATAATGCAACTTTGAAAAATATTTTTCTCAGAATTTTTATTTTATTTAAATGTTAACATACATAATTGAGAATTTTGAGATAACAGTCAAAATTTGCAGATAAGATGAATCTCGAATAATAATTTGAAATACTGATAATCAAATTAAAAAAGACAATAAGAAAAAATAGATAATTAAAAAAGCGGACTTCGAATTAAAATCACGATTTTTGCAAAATACGTACAATTTAGAGCAATTAAAAGAGGAAGATTGCATTTTCTAGAAAATAGTTCAACTTGCCAAGAGAAAATTTAATTATAAGATCAAACTGGAATTTTGAAAATAAACTATAAATTTCGAAAAAGACGAATTTATTGGAACATTTAGAGTTTTCAGTACACCATATTAAAAATAAAAACCTAATTTTTCACAAAAGCTGGAAAAATGGCCAAAATTCGAAAAATGGTCTAATTTTGTGAAAAAATGGAATTTTAAGAAAAAATCGCAATTTCCAAAAACATCGTTTTCAAATTTTAAAATTCAGTAAAGACGTTGAATTTGTAAGAAATCTTTTTCTCTAAATCCTCAAAAATATTTTTTAACTTTTTATTAACATTCCGATCTAATTTCAAGATTTTCAGAACCATAAAACATCTCATTTTGAGATAAAAGTAGACATTTGTTGAATAAAATAAATAATAAAAAAATTGCGGAATTTTGAAATAAATAAACGATTTTTGAAACAAAAAGTAGAATTTTGACAATAAAACGAAATTTTAAAAATTCAAACTTTAAGAAAAAGGCAAATTTTGGGAAAAAGACTATTTTTAGAAAAAAAATTAAAATTTTGAGAAAAAAGACTAATTTACTAAGAAAATATTAAATATCGGATATTGAGAGAATTTCACAATTTCATGAAAAAAAAAACCAGTCGTCGAAATTTCTAATAAATCAGATTCTAACCTTTCAAAAATAGTAAATGTTCAGAAAATTATCGAAATGTGATAAAATAACCGAAATTTTAAGAAAACTTCAAAAAGGTCAAAAAATTCAAAATGTTCCAGAGAAAATCAAATTTTAAGGAAAAAGCTGAAATTTTGGAAAAAATAATCTAAACTCTAAGAAAAAGATAAAATTAGGAAAATATGATCGAAATTCTGGGAAAAAGTTCTAAATTCTGAGAAAAAACGTTTAATCTTTTAGTGAGAATTTGACATTTTCCATAGTTAAATTTTATTGAAATTAAAAATAAGCGGATTTTAAAAAAGAAGAAACGAAATTTTTGGAAAAAAGATTCTTGGGTTAGTATTAATTTTCTCTCGACTGCTAGACTTAGAGGAAGACAGGAGTCCTACCTTGCCTCATGTGGCGTCAGAAAATGTCCATTATTGTAATAACGTCGAAATTTTGGCAAACAAATTGTAACTTCCAGAAAATGTTTTCATAATTTTCATATAAAAACTCTAAGTTTCAAAAAATATACTTTTTTTATTAGAAGATCGACTAAATTTCGAGCAAAGGGCAAATTTTAACAAACAAGCTAAAATTTGCAAAATTAAAAATAGTAGAAATTTTCAGAAAAGTCAAATTTCCAGAAATGGCCAAATTTTGGAAACAAACGACCAACTTTTAAATAAAAATTTGAAATTTTGATTAAGTCATGTTTGATAAAAGAAGTGGAATTTCAAGCATAAATGCAAAACTTCAAAAAAAATACAAATTTTGTAAAAAAGTACGTAATTTGAGAAAAAAGTCGAAATTTCTAAAAAATATTTCAAGGGAAGAATAAATTTTGAAGCTCATATATCAAATTTTTTGTCCCTTAGTTCAATACATAAATATTCGGTTTACTGCATGAAACCTGTCCCATTCTAGCTACATCTATGTTTAGTTAGGATAGGTAACAGAAATAAAATTGTATGTAATTAACTATCCACAGTTACAAACAGTTTCTGCAATTTCATGGTTTGGTAAATTGAAAGAGTTTGATTGGTTTTGTTTTACATATGAACTCGATAACAGCACAAACATTATTTTTTTTCTGCTAGCTGCTCGGCCAACACAAAAACTAAAAAAAAATCTAATCGGGCTCCACACCTATTAGATACGGGCCTGCAAACGAATGTAGAGAAAATTGACTTTTTCTTTTTACGTTTTATTTTGCTAGGAAAGCATTGAATAAATATAATGTAAATTACAACGAGTTTAAATAAAGTTCGGCTTTAGTTTCGGCCGAAAACAGAACAGAGGTTCGGTTTTGGTTTCGACCAAAATTCTAATTTCAGTTGGTCTTTAATTTTATTCACCTTTAAGACATTTGATGGAAATTTTGATAAAAGTGGAGAGTTCATAAAAGTCGAGAATGAATTTAATGTTGTGCCTGACACTTTGTTGTTCTAAGAGAAAAACGGATATGTTAGGTTTGATGTCGAGCTTTTGGTCATTTCCTAATACATAGTTTAAAATAATATTTTCTGTTTTGATGAACTTGAAATAAGTTCATTGTACTTCTAATTATGCAATGAAGAACTCGGGAATATACATATATACCAGGTTGTCAACTAATGTAAGAGAGAAGGCCGGCTATATCTCAGCAACGAATCATCCCAGAGCTTTGAGAAAAAAATTTCAATAAGAAAAGTGGCCCTGAAAATTCGCTGAAAAACCTCTAGGTGGCGTAAGATGTGGAGCTAAATAAAAAATTTGGATTGTATCAAATTTTGTTTTATTAGGGTATATTAAAAATACATGCATTGTAATCCTAGATTAATTTCAACTTGTTTCTGTTTTACATTTTTTGTTCTATCTCTAAAAATAAAGTGGTGGGAAGACGTCGAATTTTTTTTAAAATGCCATTTACTAATTTAGCATGAAATTTAACAAATTTACTCTTTTTAGAAAGAGTGTTATTTAGTCTATCGACGGCACTTTTATATGTTTTTATTTTAAAATTATTGTCGCTGCTGCAGCGTGTTATATAAAATGGTAACAAATTTCGACGTTTAAAAAAAAATTAAATAGAATCATATATCAATTTGGATACCTTAAAATAGAGAATTGAAAGCCCCGAGATATCAGTAAAAACCGCAACTCGATATCTTTTGTCTAACCGAAGATATTGGTAAATAAAATTTCAGTAATGTAAAAGCTTGATGACGTTGTTTATCATTTAGAATACGAAATCAGAGGATGTTTAGAATTTGTCTTACATAATATGGCAATAAGTAATTAACATACTTTCAATGACCTAATATTAATAACAGTAAATTATGTAAAAAATTAACCGAAGAAACAAAATAATGTTTAAAAAAATTAAAAAAAGACAATCCATTACATTCAAAATGTTAAATTAATATCGTCCATTGATTCCAACCCTAGATGTTCAAACTGACTGCAGTGCATCATTTTCATGCAGTGAATCGTCTGACGAATGAACAACACTGCAATTTCAACTTCCGCCGTTGACCATTCTACCACTCTAAATAGTGTTTCTTATTCTTTCGATCATGTCGTTTCTTTTGTAAGCTTATTGGCAAAAACAAGGTCTTCGATTCCCCTGACAAATAAAAATCAAGGCAAGTCAGATCTGGGGACCTGGATGGCCAAAGAACCTGAATTCCAGTTCCTATCCACCTGACATGTGTGCCTGGTTTTGAACTGTGGTTTACCATATCTCCAAGTCATTGTTCTAGTACTTAAATGAGGATTAAATTTCACATACTCTAAGGAAAACTCTTTTGCTTTGATTAGGTTTTTCGGGATGCTCCACACGTAGATTTAGCAGCATTAGTTGCATTTTTATGCATTCGAAATAAATGGTTAACATGTCAAATGCCTCTTCATTTGTATAAATCTGTTTAATTTTATAAACGAATATAAAAGCGGAAATAACAATTCACTAGTAAACACAATTGTAATTTAAAGATTTGCATTTTTTTTATTTTCATTTTCGCAGTTAACTTTTTTCAATTGTCACTTTACCAATTTTGTAGGCACACTATGTGATAATTCATAACTTAAACTTTGTTTGCCAATATCTTCGGTTAGACAAAAGATATCGAGTTGCGGTTTTCACTTCTATTTAGGGTTTTTAATTCTATATTTTAAAATATAAAATTGAAATATCATTCTATTTAATTTTTTTAGAAAAACGGCAAAGTTTGTAACACGCTGTAGCAGCGACAATAATTTTAAAATAAAAACTTATAAAAGTGCCGTCGATAGACTAAATAACACCCTTTCTATAGAAACTAAATTTGATAAATTTCATTCAGGATAATTAAAATAAATGGCATTAAAAAGGTTTTTTCTTCACGTCTCGCCACCACTTTACTTTTAGAGATAGAACAAAAATGAGTTGAAATTACCCTAGAATTACAATGTATGTATTTTCAATATACCTTAATTCAGCTATATTTCGAGAAAATCCTAATTTTCCATTCAGTCCTACGTATTATGCTACCTAGCGCCCATTTTAGAACTTTAAAAATATTTTCCAGCAATTTTTCAGAGCCCTTTTTCTTATTGAAATTTTTTTCCCAAAGTTGTGAAGTGATTCGTTACGGAGATACAGCCGGCGTCCTTTCTTAGTTAGCCACCCGGTACATTCAGTCCGCTATGAGATTGCCATTATTTCATAATTATAATATTCGTATAAAGTAGGTACGATTGGGAGACATCCGCAATTTCCACCTCTTTCTATAATTTCTTCGTATTCATTCAATTTGGTATCGCAAATGTCATTTTTTTAAATACAAATTTATTGAGAAATTAACAGATTTTCTAAGTAGGCAATTTTAATTTTGTCCGACATTGTATAATTTTTTCAAAACGGAATCATCTGAAAATTATGGAATGTTTGACAGTGCGCAATTTAGAACGGTAAAAGCTGAAACAACTGAATAATCAAACTGCCATCACATATTCAGCTTGTCATTTGCAAAACAAGACGATCTGATTAACACTACCCATTTGTATTAATTGGATCGGCGTTTCTGAGAGCACGATGCGGACTAATTAGCCGCAAACCGCAATAATACGAGTAGTTTGAAATTGCAAATCCCTCTGGGCTATTTGCCGAAAAAGGTTTTAATAATGAAGTGAAACCAGTGCCTTCTGTAGCAAATTAAAATTTACTCCAATTAAACTAATTGTTTGAGTAAAACGACGATAAACACGACCCAGCTGAATGGCAGCGAAACTTGTAAACACAACGGAAATGTAAAAAGTGAATTGAATCGTCCACAAAATAAACATTTATAATTTAAAAGGTAGGTGCGCTGCTAAAAATTAAAAACACTGAAATATTATATGTGGAATTTCATATTATAGAATTTCGTAATATTCACAATATAAGTAAACGGTAACAACAGCAACAAACAACAAAGGTGTTTCATAATACTACATAGACTTCACATCTAAAAATCGAATTCATCAGTGCATAGTTTTCTTTGGCGAATTTTATGTCTATCGGGTGTAACAGGATCATGGTACATCCCTTCATTTTACTTTATCTATAAAGATACAATTTTCAAACTTGTTACACTTAATCTACCCTATGAAATGTCAAATTTGAACATAAAAATGATATTTCTACTATTATCACTTTCGCTAAAACTGACACAAACTTTGGATTTTTAAATGGAATACCCTGTATATTATTACAGTTTTAAAATTTGGACAATTTTTCAGTAAATTACACATAAAATAAGCGCTTTTTTAAAGAATCAAACATTCTTTTGCTTCCATTTCTTTTTCCTAGAATGTCATGAATTATCCTAATTAATTCTAACCCACCACATTAATGGTGCAAAAAATTAAATTAGAAAAATTGAGAAAGCCTCAATTGTTTTTATTTGCTTTCTACAGCTATTTTATGTTTTTATTGAATAAATCTTCAAATAAATTGAAACCGATTATTTTCAATTTTTTTGGCTGCAACATCAGTTCCATTGGTTTTAAAACAAAAATGAAAATATGGTTAGATTCGCCGTTAATTATACTTTATTGTGGTACCACATTATAGTGCCATTTAAGAAAATGAAGTTATGATCTAAAACCATTTTTGTTAATTTTATAACGTAATAAAAGAATGCAATACTCTTTTTTTCACGCGATTTGATTTTTGTAGAATTAATGTGGTCCATTAGAATTAATTAGAATGAGTCACAGCCTTCTAGATTAAAAAATAAAATAAGAGGAACAAAAATTATCATTCAAAAATCTGTATTCAGAATATTGTAAAGATTCCAAAAATCAAAAGTTGGCATCAGCTTTAGCAAAAGTGACAGCAGTAGGAATGTCATTTTTATGTTAAAGTTTAAGATTTCATGCGTACATGAAGTGTAGTTTTGAAAATGTTATCTTCATAAATAAAGAAAAAATAGGGGGTGTACCATGATCCCGTTACACCCGATTTGTATATACAACTCTTACATCATTAAAGTAAAAGATTGTTATTAAGTTGACCTTTGTCGCGAATTGTCTCGTTAATTTTTTTTAAACATGTCATACTTTGTTATAATTTCAAACATTTACCATTTTAAAAAAAGTCGAAAAATCAGAATTCTTAAAAAAAAAACAAATTTTCAAGAATTTGCAAACGTAAAAATGTTCAATAAAATTTAAATTTTTCAAAAATTTTAAATTCCCAAAACAGGCGGAATTTGAAACCAAATTTCGTAGATCGATTGTAAGTTTTGAAAAACGGTCGCTCTTTTTAAAAAAGTTAAAATCTTTAAAAAAGTCAAAATTCTGAAAGACAAAACTTCAAATCAACATTTTCAAAAAAATTAGAAATTTTTCAAAAAAATAGAATTTTTTTATCAAAAATAGAATTTTTTCATCAAAAATTTTAGGAATTAAAATACAAATCTTGTTCTCTGAAATCAAGAAAGATTAAAAAACACAACAAAGGTTGCTCCAATGCGTTTCGATACCCAAGCTATCATCTTCAGAGAGATACTAACACCTAATCCTAAAATTAACCCTTATCAATATAAATTATTAATAAGAAAATTCAAATGTCAATTGGTACATACCAAGACTTTCCGAACTGATAAACTATTAATAAAAAATTTCAAATGTCAGTTGGTAACTACCACGACTTTCCGAGCTGACGAAAACAAAAATTTTAAGTTCGTCTCACTTCCGTTTGAACCCTCGCTTAAGTATGGTTTAGGTGGAATTTAACGAAAACAGGGCTTCCGGGTTGTTTATAGTTTTAACGGCAAATTAAATTCGCTTTAAGGTAGTTTGAAGGATAAAGTAGAGCAAAGCAATAAGTCTTGTATTTACCAAATATTATGTACAGATTCTCGTCAAAAGTACGTCGGGCGGACTAGACGATTTCTTAAAATCCGGCTGAAGGAGCATTTGGCTCATTTGAGATACGGAAGAACTGAGAAGTCAAGTGTGGCTTGACATGCTTTTGAATTAGATCATAGGATAGATAATAATTTTAAACTGTTAAGAGTAGTAAAAAAGAATTCTATGTTAAATGCTTGTGAAAGCTTAGCCATCCATAAGTCTGGAGACAACCTTATGAATGGTTGCCCTGGGCCTTTAGGCCATTCATCTCTGTTAAAAATAGTTAAGGTTGATGGATAAGGAATTGTGACACTACGACGTGTATGATTAGATACGCATGCGCGTTCGGATGAGGTCGATCATGCACGAAGTTAATCTTCTTAGTAAATAAGAGTTAATTTTGGGATTAAGTGGTAGTATTTTTCTGAAGAGGATAGCTTGGCTATCAAAACACATTAGAACAACCTTTGTTGTGTTTTTTAGTCATTCTTAGTTTTAGAAGACAAGATTTGTATGTCAATTTTTGAAGATAAGCAAGGACCAGTCCGTTACACCAAAAAAAAAAAAAAAATAGTGAACATTTTCAAAAAATTCGATATTTATAGAATAAGTCAAGTTTTCGAGAAATAGTTAAAACTATGAAAAAAGTCAAAATTTTCAAGTCAGTTTATCGCAAAAACTCGAAATTTTGAGAGTCGAAATTTTTCTAAGCGTGTAATATTCAACATAAAGCTATTTGATGCTAGAGGTTTTTTCTATTTACTAGGTCACTGAAACGTGACTTGATAAAGTTAATGGGACATGGAAAAATAAAAGTAATAATTGTAAATATTTCTGAAAGTTGTAGGAGTAACCCATATAATGCTTATACAGAGTGTCCCCAAATTTCAGCGGCAACGCTTGAGAGTAAAAATTTATGACGATAAATAAATACGATTTACGAAAAAAGGTTTAATAAAAGGTTTTTGGTTTCTGATTGATAAGCCGTCAAAGTTGTTCAGAAAAAAATAATTACAACCCCACAACCTCTTTACCCTTCGTATATTTGAAACATATTCTTAGACTGTTAAGGTTAATCATTTCCCAGAATCTTAGTGAAAGCGATATATTGGGTGGTAGTTTTCTCGTACCACTTCTCTATTTTACCGATCAGAACTTTTTTTATGGTCGTATTTTTTCAAAAAGAGCAGGGCTACAAAAAGGCAATTTTATTCCAAACAAATTTTGTCCTTCAATAAAATTGCCTACAGATCACCATTTCTGAGAAAAATGACTATTTGTGGGTCTGTGTTTGTCGATTTCTGCAGTAAATGTAACTGAATTAAAATGTTCCATTTAGTAGGCCATAAAAACAAACTGTATAACAATTTTAATTTCATTGTCAATCTAAAATTAACGTTTGGGTTTCAATAATTGGTGATTTTTTAATGAAAAATGTATTCCATTTATTGTAATTTAAACAGATTGTGTCTTCTTTGCAAATATTAATTTTACATACATTTAATTGCATTGGCATACTACAAACTTTTTTGGCTTATTTTAATAAAATTATAAGTATAAATTCCTTTACTTTGGGTGACAACTGGAGAGGGCGGACGGTATTTAAGGTTTCGACCTTGTATTTCTTTTGTTCCGGTTTTCGGTTATCGTTCCAGCAAAAAAAATATATCTGTTTAGTTCTGGTTTTCGTCCGACAAAAATAAGGTTTTTTTTTCCGGTTTTTAGTTTTCAGTTCAGTTCCGGGTGACTCATTTTTTGATTTTTCAAAAGCTTTTCGAGTAAAAATTTGATTTTGGAACATAATTTAGAAAATGTTATGTCTTTATTTTTTTTTTAATATTATCATATATGTAATACTTCTATATGGCTTGTTTTGTCCCTTTGTTTGTGTTAAAAAGGCGCGATGGATATATATGTTTGTCTTTTTCAAGGACAGAATATATTAACCAATCCCAAAGTTTATTTCAAATATTCCTCTTCTCGTCAGTTGACACTGTTGTCATTCTTTTATTAGTATTCCCGCCCATTTTGTCATGTGTTGCCCCTATAAAAAAGTTAATTAACTGTTATCGTCTTTTTGTAATTAATGTGTAATAAATATTTCTATGGTATTTAATATTTGTGAAAAAGTAACTGGATATTTTTCATAGGAAAACAGGAAAACTAACTGGATAGTCTTTATTCTACTTAGGATTTGTTTAGTTTGGTTTGGTGTACGATATTTTGTGTTGTATTTTTTTTTCTATTTTACCCTGTGTTAAATTTAGTAGTTAACATTTTGTATTGCTTGAACAAAACATCGGAAAAATCATGAAGATTTCTAACGCATGCACAGAATGCTTGTCCTTGAAAGAGTACGACATATACTTTCATCTCACCTTTTTGACAAAGCATTTTGCATAGGCTATTATACACAACACCCCATATAGAAGTATTACATATATGAACATGTAACTATTTTGACCCTGCCTAAAATTTAAGGTAAATATTTTCTATTACTCAAGCTTACAAATTTCAAGCTGAAACTCTGGATTTTGATTTCAATTTTAGTTCAAATTTCGGGAAAAATCTGAACTTTACAAAGCACTAAATCGGAATTTCGGGCTTAGAAATTTAAAATTTAAATTATTATTCATTGTAAACTTATTGATCGGAATTAGTAGTTTGTGCAACAAGAGCGGATATGATGTCCATATCGCACGAGAACGAAGTTTGAGCACGACGCCTAAGGCGGAGTGCCTCAATCGTTCGAGTGCGATATGGACAATCCGCTCGAGTTGTACAGCGTATTTTTCCCACGACTACGATCTATCAAAGACTAAAACACGATTTAGCAAATTAATTATTTTTCATCTGACATTTGCAGTTTCTAATATATTTTATATAGTTACCATGTGTCAATGAAACGTCATAAATTTATCGTAACAAAATTCATATTTACTATATGATTTTTAAGGTAATCATATCTTGAATATTTTACTTGCAGACTCAGAAATGTCTGCTGGGATAAAGTTTACTGATTCTGCACTAAAAGTACTCATTTTAAATATTTTCTTTGGTAAATACCGAAGTCAGTTTGACAGATTCTGTGGTATAATTCTTAATCTAAAAATGACATTCGTCTTTATCGCACGTCGCGACTTTCGTTATATCCGTTCACTAGACTGATATGGTCTATCTATCCTGCTCGTACGATATAAAGAAAACAGTGAATATACGGGTGGGAGTGGAAATTAGTTGTTTGTACAACAAGAGCGGATATGATGTCCATATCGCACGAGAACGAAGTTTGAGCACGACGCCTAAGGCGGAGTGCCTCAATCGTTCGAGTGCGATGTGGACAATTCGCTCGAGTTGTACAGCGTATTTTTCCTACGACTACGATCTATTAAAGATTTAAATACGATTTAGCAAATAAATAATTTTTCATCTGACATTTGCAGTTTCTAATATATTTTATATAGTTACCATGTGTCAATGAAACGTCATAAATTTATCGTAACAAAATTCATATTTACTATATGATTTTTAAGGTAATCATATCTTGAATATTTTACTTGCAGACTCAGAAATGTCTGCTGGGATAAAGTTTACTGATTCTGCACTAAAAGTACTCATTTTAAATATTTTCTTTGGTAAATACCGAAGTCAGTTTGACAGATTCTATGGTATAATTCTGAATCTAAAAATGACATTCCTCTTTATCGCATGCCGTGATTGGTCAATTTCATATCCACACTAGTGTGGATATGAAATCGACTAATCACGGCGCGACTTTCGTTATATCCGTTCACTAGACTGATAAGGTCTATCTATCCTGCTCGTAAGGTATAAAGAAAACGAGTCGGAGTGGGAAAATATTATTAATATTGTAACATTTTTGCGTTAAATATTTCCAATCTGGGTATCAGAAATGTTAAATTTAAATTCAACCTAGAAATTTTCATAACAATCCTAAATTACGAGGGCGTCCGATAAGTGCTTAGCCTCACCGCCCGATGGCGCCACTATCGCAAGAGAAATTTACTAGCATGTAGTATATTCTCGTGGACGGCTACTGTCGAAACTTCAGCCGAATCGGACTCGTAGTTTTGTTTTCACCGCGTGTGGAAGCGAGAGTGTCCGCTGATTTTAGAAAAGTGGAAAAAGAGTAATACCGGTCGGTGATTTGATTCTTGTTTTTGGAAGGGAAATCGCGCAACAAAATCAAATAGCGCTTGAATGCTGTATGCGGTGACTCTTTTTCTTCGATGGCGAACGTCAAAAATTGGTTTAATGAGTTTCAGCGTGGTCGCACGTCGGTTTTTGATGAGCCACGCTCAGGTGCCCCAAAAACGGTTACTATGGAGGATATCGTGACAAAAATCCACGATCTCGTATTGGCAGTCCATCGATTAAAGGTACGCGAGATAGCTGAGACAGTAGGCATCTCAAAAGACCGCGTAGGTCATATCCTGAATGACATTTTGAGCCTGAGAAAGCTGTCGGTACGATGGGTGCCGCGTTTACTAACTCCGGATAACAAGCACAACCGTGAGACCAGTTCAGAGCAGTGTTTGACGCTGTTTAAGTGCAATCCGAAGGAGTTTCTTCCTCGTTTCGTGACCGTCGACGAAACATGGATCCACTGGTACACGCCAGAGACCAAGGAACAGTGGAAACAGTGGATTTCACCCGGTGAACCTACTTCGAAAAAGGCGAAGACGGTCCTATCGGCCGGAAAGGTGATGGTTCCGTTTTCTGGGATTTATAAGGTGTGATCTACATCGACTCCCTGGAGAAGGGCAAAACCATCGCAGGGCTGTACTATGCCGAGTTATTGGGCCGATTCGATGCCGTATTGCAGAAAAAACAGCCCCATTTAGAGAAGAAAAAAGTGCTCTTCCACCATGACAACGCACCGGCTCACACTTCCGCCCACGCCACAGCAAATTGGGCTGCGAACTGCTGTTCCATCCACCGTATTCTCCAGATTTAGCCCCGTGCGACTTCTATTTATTTCCAAACTTGAAAAAGTCACTCGCCGGGCAGAAATTTGAGTCGAATGAGGAAGTCATCGCTGCCACGGAGGCCTACTTTGTAGACCTCGAGAAAACGTATTTTTCAGACGGGTTAAGGAAGTTGAAGCATCGCTGGGTCAAGTGTATCGAGTTAAAAGGAGACTACGTTGAGAAATAAATCGCCACTTTTCCAAAATTTTCGCTTTTCTTTTGTAGGCTAAGTACTTATCGGACCACCCTCGTATCTAGCGAAGAGTTAAAAAGTTCAGAATCTACTAAATTTGGCGATCAAAATAAAAAATTTGAGAGTCTTTTCTTTCATAATTTTGATTTCTGGCGAAGTTTTGAGTTTGACTCGCTTTTATTACAAAATTTATTTTTATTGTTTTGGGCTTGTTTCTTCAACTTTGGATTAAAAAGATCAAATTAAAAAATAAATGAAGATGCAAAAGACCAAAAAATATAAAATGAAAAGTTTTAAATTGAGATTTTGACGATACAATCAAAATTTCGAAATAAGAACTTTAAATATAACAAAATATTTTTTTAAAATTATACCTTAATTTAGAAATATTGACCTTAAACCCAAATATTTAATTTTTTTCTGAAAATGTTGCTGAAAACTTAAACATTTTTAAAAAAAGTAAAATTTTTCAGAAAGTTTTGGTTAGTTTATTTATCTTTTTCGATATTTTAATTTTTTTTGAAGTTTCAAATTTAAACTTATGTATATTCTATTATTATTTTTTTCCAAAATTTCGACTTAAAATAAAATTTAGTCTTTCTCTGGCAAGTATAACCCTTTTTATCGACATGTTGATTTTAACTCTTTAATTTTAGACATTTTTTTTGAAATTATAAGTTGAGACTCGGTCTACAAGTTTAAGTTTGGAGTTTTCCGATATCCAAGTTTTAGCTCGAAAACCTAAAATGTCCAGGTCTCGAAATTGTAAGATTCATTTGGAAAAATTTTTAATCATAAATTTAGTTTGTTTTCTCCAAAATTTAAACTTTCCAAGAAGGTTAATTTTTTTCTTGAAATTTGGATATTCTTTCGAGGCGTCGAACTAGGATTCAAAATAAAAAATAACATAAAACATTCAAATTCAAATTAGTGCTTTTGCGTTTGAAATCAAACTTCTGCTAACATCTTTAGTAAAAATTCGAAATTTTTAATGTAAATATATATTTTAAGAATAAAAGTAAAAAATCCAGAAAAAAATGCAATTTCAATTATTTTTAAACTTCAATTTTTTATGGAAAAATTGAAATTTCAAGATGATCGACAAATTTGCTGGAAAAAAAACGTAAATTTCAGTTTTAAAGACGAAATCTTGGAAAAAATTTTAGCTCTAGCTAAAAAGTTTCTGAAGATATTTAACATTTTAAGAATCGATTTTTTACACAAAAGTTTAAGAAGCAAAGGGAAGAACTTTCGGGTTTATACCAGAAATTTCGCGAAAACGAATAATATTTAAAAAAAAGCACACAATTTTGACTTCCAAATTCTAAACAATCTAAAAAAATATCCCAATTTCGAGGCTACAGTCGAAAGCTTAAAAAAATTGAAGTTTTCATGATAAAAATGACTATTTTAGTTTAAACGAAATGGTTGGAAGTTTGATTTAGACATCTTCTAAGATGTCACCATTTAAAGTTTACTTTATAAATTCCGATCCAAATTTGAAGATCCCAGCCTTAAAGTGACATATAATATTGTATTTTATTTTCTAAAATTTTGACTTAAAATTTAAACATTTTTTGGGTAAATTTGAAATAGTGCGATTACAGCGAAAAATTTGAGAAAATCGTATTTTGAAATTTTTGGAAGTTTTAGCAGCGTAAAAATCATTAGAATTTTAATTTGCAATTTGGAAAAAAAATAAAATAGTTAAGTCAAAGTAGAATTTAAAAGAAAAAATTGACGAAAAATCGAAAATTTCACTAATACTTCAAAAAACAGAGATACCAATGGAAAGGAAAATAGAAGTTCAATGAAACAAGTAAATTTGGAGATTTCTAAAAAAAAGTTTTAATTTCTAGAAAAATTCTAATTTGCAAATAAAATTGTTAGGAAGGTCGAGGTTTCCTAACTTGAATGAAAAACACGCTACTGCTTTATTCCAAAGTTACAGCAGCAGAGGATATTTTTTTATTTTAAACTTGAAATTTTAGGAGAAGAGAAGAAATATTTCGAGTAATTTCTAGGTAAAAGTCAAAATTTCAAGAAAATGTCAAACATTTTGAAAAAAGATTCAAGTTACAATTTAAAATTTCAATTTGAGTTAAAATTTTGAGAAAAAAGTCAATTTGTAAATGTGGAATTTGTAGACAGATTTTTAGACAGAAATGAAAGACTGGAAGTAAATTCCTAATTTTGAGATAAAAGTTACACGGATTTCTGTAAAATTCCAAACTTAAGGGTAAAGTAAAAACCATTTTAAGGATACAAATTCAACCAACCGAAATAAACCGATATTTTTTCCGGTTCAGTTTCAGCGACGCGACGGAAATTATGGTTTTTTTTGGTTTCCGGTTTTCGGTTCAGTTTCGGTTCAAAGCCCTGGTTTAAAGAAATCATGTTTTGTAATAGGAGTAAATTTAAAAACTAGCAAAATTATTAAATAATGAATAAATGTGCCTTCAGTCAAAGTAATCAATCATATTGACATTACTTAATAGCATAATAACACTTAACAACAGTTTGTTTCCATCCTCCTTTAAATACAAAGGTTTAAATCCGTAGCATTTACTTCAGAAATCCTAAGAAATGGACATCAAATAGTCCTTTTTCTCAAAAATGGCTAACTCTAGGTAATTATTTCAAGACACAAGATTTATTTGGAATACATTACCCTTTTATTTGGCGCTGTCCATTTAACCAAAATAGGACCATGCTAAAAGTTTTGATGAGTAAAAGAGATAGGTGGGCCGAGGAAACTACCACTCAGTATATCGCTTTCACCAAGAATCTAAAAAATGATTAGCCTTCGTAACCTAAATTATTTTTCAAATTTTCACACGCTCGATAAAAAAGTTAGAGTTCTAATTAAAATAATGTTTTTTCTTGACAACTTTGACAGCCGAAACTACTAGAATTTTGCGAAAATTTTAGTTGTTGGCCTCAACAACTTTACTAAGATGCCAAATTTTCACATTTTCTTAGATGAGTACTTCGCCAGATATCGATCGCGGCAATTCCCAATGGGAGACACTGTAAAGTGAAATGTAGTGATCGATAAATTGTCGAACAAAAAATTTCCCCAGGCGACAAATTGTGTAAAAGCGACACTTTTATAATTATTAAATGGGAGCGAAAGAATTTATTAATGCCTAATATTTCAACCCTTTCATGAATTTATAATTTCCTTTACTTAAAAATTTATAAAACCTTAGTAACCAATTCGTACTGCAAAAGTTCCTCATATATGCTCCCGTTTTAAAACAAATTGCTGCACGTTTTAAAAGAAAAAGTTAATAAAGAGTTCAACGACATCACCATTGTCACGTTTTATTTAGTATTCTTTTAGTTACGGGATTGATGCAGGAACACATAATTCCAAATTATATGACATTTGATTCTAAATGGGCTCGTTCGAATACTTTATTTACTGAAAAAAGACCAATAATGCGACCAAAAGGATATATTCAGTTGTTGCTATATCGGCGTTATTCAAATAGGGACTGCAGAATACTTCACGAAGAAGTGATAAAATGAATTTCCCCTTTTTTTAACCCCAAAAATCTGAAAATGCGCCTGCAGAAATAAATTTATACAAACGAAAGCGAATACTCAGCAAACACAAGAATATTAAAACTATCCCCAGAAATATGAGGGATTTTGTAAAGTTATACTTACATTGAAAGAATAAATAGCAAATAAATGCAATATTTAAAATTGATTTTCAAAGCTTTTATCACATTTATCAGAAAGGGGTGTTCAAGAAATACAAAAACACACTTTCACTGATTTTATAACCCCACTCTCTGTATAATCAAAAATAGGAGAACCACAAACTCCGTCCCTCAAGTAGGACCGGATTTAAGGCGATCCGGCCAACTAACCCCATCACCACCAAAATTAAGAAAAAGTTATTTTTCGAAAATTAAAGCAAATTGCTTTTGACAATAAAGGATAAATTATAAATTATTCAAATAATTAAAAATATATTTATTTTAAGGTCGCATTGATGGATGAGATTTGTTATTGTGTTTATTATAGTACTACTTGCTACCCGCAGCTTCATCCACGTGGAATTAGATAACTGTTTCTAGAAAACGTTAACAATTTACTTCCTTGAGGTTTGATTTTCTTAAAAAAACATTTCATATAAAGCATTGCCTATTTTCCGGTGCAGTCATTAATTGAATTTACTAACCAAGTTTAGGTTTCAATATTCAGAGATTTAGGTTATGCATTGGTCTGTTAATAGTTAGCTACATGGGTGAAGGCAGAATTTCCTTCAAGAGGGAGCAACAATCATTCTGAAAAATTCATGGACAAAAAAGAAAACCTTCCTGCTGAGTAATAATGTAAATATATTTTCACTTTAAAAACTACACGAATTGGGGGAGATCAAATTATCAGATTTAACGTCAAAATTTCGAAAAACAGCCAAACTTTAAGAATAAATTAAGTGGAAATTTAAAATAAAAAAAAAGAAGTTTCCAAAGATTGATTCTTGTGAAAAAAGTGACAACTTCTATAGCAGGTCAAATTTAAAACAAAAAATATTTCAACTTTTAAAAATATTTCTCTGATAATTTTTATTTCATTTAAATGTTAACATATTTTTGAAATTTACAAGAAATCTTTTTCTCAAAATATTCTAAAAATACTGTTCCCAGACCTAGATTTCTATTAAAATTTCGATCCATTTTTAAGAAAATAAACGAATTTTGTAAAAAAGTCGAGATTTAAAAAAAAATCAATTTTAAATGGGAATGTCCAGAAAGAGAATATATCGAGTTTTGAGGTAAAAGTCAAAATTTGCGGAAAAAATAAATTTCTAACAATAATTTGAAATGAGTGGGAATCAAATTTAAAAAAGAAATTAAGAAAAAAGACATAACTAACAAAACAAACTTCGAAACAATATCATGATTTTTGAAAAATACGTACAATTTAGAAAAATTAATAGAAAAAGATCGCACTTTCTGGAAAATATTTTAACTTTTCAAGAGAAAAACCAATTTAAGGATTAAAATTGGAATTTTGAAAATAAATTAGTAATTTATTTACACTAAAGTCATTAAATTGATACAAAATATTTTTCTTTAAATCCTCAATTATATTTTCCTTATCATTTTTATTAACATTTCGATCCAATTTAGAGAGAAAACATTTTCCGAACCCTAAAATATCACATTTTGAGCGGAAATTTGCTGAAAAAGACAACAATTAAGAAACATTGCGGAGTTTTGAAATAAATAAACGATTTTTAAACAGAAGTTCAAAAAAGCAGAATTTTGACAATAAAATCTACATTTCGAAAAAGTCAAATTCTGAGGTAAAGGCAAATTTTATGAAAAAGACTATTTTAGGAAAAAAGTAAACATTTTAAGAAAAAAGACGAATTTATAAAGAAACTATTAAATATCGGATATTGAGATAAAATTTAAAATTTCCTGAAAAAGAAACCAGCCGATATTTAAAAAAAAAACAGATTCCTAATGTTAAAAATTAGCTCAATGTTCGAAATTAGAGAAAAAACAAAATTTCGAGAAAACTTCGAAAAGCACAAAAAATTTACAATGTTCCAGAGAAAGTTAAATTTTAAGAAAAAAGTCTAAATTTAGAAAAAAAATAATCTAAACTCTTAGAAAAAGACGAAATTAGGAGAAAATGATTGAAGTTCTCCAAAACAGTTCTAAAATTTGAGAAAAAGCGTTTAATTTTTTAGTAAAAATTTCAAATTTTTCAAAAAGAGTCAGATTTTATCACAATTAAGCAAAAAAGCCAATTTTAAGAAAAAAAAAGCGACATTTTAAGAAAAATTGGAAATTTCCTGGGTTAATATTTATTTTCTCATGACTGTTCAACTCAGAAGAAGACATGTGCCATACCTTGCCTCATGTGGCGTCAGAAAATTTCCAATATTGTGATACACATCGAAATTTTGACAGACAAATTGAAACTTCCAGAAAATTTTTTCGTAATTTTTTTACAAAAATTTAAAATTTCAAACAAATATACTTTTTTCATCAGAAGATCGACTAAATTTTGAGGAAAAGGTAAATTTTAACAAACTGAAATTTGCAGAATTAAAAAAGTCAAAATTTTCTAATAAAGCCGAATTTCGAGAAATGGCGAAATTTCAGAAAAAAAAATCGACGAATTTTTTAAATAAAAATTCGAAATTTTGACAAAGTCATATTTGATACAAGAAGTGGAATTTTATAAATAATTGTAAAATTTCTAAAAAAAAGACAAATTTTATAAAAACACGAAATTAGAGAGAAAAAGTCGATATTTCGAAAAAATATTTCAAGAAAAAAATGAATTTTTAAGGTGGCAAGAAAATTTTTTGTCTCCCGTTAAATACATAAATTTTCGGTTTGCTGCATGAACTAGAGGGGAGCAAGCGCCCTGCCCTGACCTATTGTAGCTGCACCTATGGTTAGCAAGGATATATTTCTTAATATTACGTGTAAAAGATAATAAAGCAAAACGGTCTAAAATATTATTAAAAAAAATAGTTACCAGAAATAACATTTTAGGTAATCAGCTATCCAAAGTTAGAAACAGTTTACGCAATTTCATGGTTTGTTAAATTAAAAGACTTCGATTTGCACAAACTTTATTTTATTTCTGATAGCTGCTCAGCCAAAAGAAAATATAAAAAAATATAGAGCCCCGCAAAAAAACTAATCGGGCCCCGCACTTATTGGATCTGGGCCTGCCCTCAAGTGATTAGCCGTAAAAATCTTTTCAAATTTTATTGATATTTATAATTTAAAAAGCTTAAGATTTACCAACAAAAGAACTGTGCAAAAACCAAAAATGTTTTGTCCACTTAGGAAAAACGTGCTTCAAAATATATTTCATTACAACAAGAACAAAAAAATAAGAAATCAAAGATGCAACATGTATGTACTGTTGTGCCCCTGAAAAATATATTGGGTGTTACAGGATCATGGTACACCCCCTTATTTTTTTATTTACAAAGATAACATTTTAAAACTTGATATACTTATGAAATGTCAAATTTTGACGTAAAAATAACATTTCTATTGCTGTCACTTTCACTACTATGCAACTGATACTGTCGAGTTAAACTGAAAATGTCGAAAATTTAAAAAAAAATCAATTTTGAGCTTTCTTTTTTTATTCTTTTTTGCAAAATTATACGTTTGTTTTTTCAGTTTTTATATTATTTCTACAAAAATTTAATTACAAACTCAAACTTTGGACTTTTTAGAAATAGGTGGACTTTTTTTTCTAAATTTAGACTTTAATATCAAAATATTGACTATTTTAAAATTTTCTGAATTTTCTAATAATTTAATTTTTTTGCAAAATTTTTAGCTTCCGACATTAAATATGCTAATTTTGTAGTTTTTTCCTAAAACTTCGATTTCAACTTCAAAGTTTTAATTCTTTAAGAATTTTGATTTTTATTTTACGAAATTCAAGCATTAATCTCTATATTTTAACCCAAGATGAATAAAAAAAAAATTTGGAGCATTTTGTGGAAATTTTTTAGCCTTTCAATTTTTACTTATTTTCTCCCCAAGTCGCCAATATTTACGTTTTGTCCAACATTTTGACTTTAAACAACACATTCTAATTCTTTATAAAGGATTTTCGAAATATAAAGAACATTTTTTATTACATTATGGGTAATAGGTTTATGAAAATTAAAATACTGTAGCGAAATGTAAATTATAGAATTTAGTACGTAAGAAAATTTTCTAGCAAAATCTGATAAGTGAAAGCGGCGGCCATAATAAAGCAAACGGCAGGTAAGCGTCTCAGAAATTTCAGTAAACGATAAGCCTTATCTGCTGGATTTTTCTAGAACCCGGAAGCGAAAACTATATAAGAAGGGCGTCTTTCCCTCTAGTCCGTCAGCCAGAAGTAAGTGCAGTTAGTTAGTGTGTTAGTAGTTAGAAGTAAGTTAATTATTCAGTTGTAGTGTTCCGAGTTTAGTTTGGAAATAACGTGGTTATAATTCACCCGTAATAATCATTTCGAACCGATAAACGCGCAACAATACCAAAATTTAATCTTCACTTTCAATTTCTAAATATAGTTTCTAATATAATCTGGATTTTTTTATCAAAAACGGAAGCTATTTAATCAAAATCTTGACTTTAAAAGAAAGATTTTAATTTTTTCAATGATTTTGATTTCTGGTGCAAAATTTTGTCCTAAGCCTTGAAATGTCGACCTTTGCTTCAATATGTCTGGAATTTCACTTTTTGCCTGAAACTTTTACTGAACTCGGAATTTGACATTCGTTAGTTATTTTTACTTTTTCATCCTAATCTCGAAGTATTTGATCTTAGATTTCCAATGTAAACTTGAAAATTTAAATAATTTTCTTCCGAGTTTTTTATAATCTTAAGTTATCCAAGTTTCTTCTGAAAGGTTATTTTCCACATTAAAATATATAACCAAATAGACTAAGAAATTATTTAAACCAAAATAATTTGTTCTACAAGTAATCATTTTTCAACTCTACTGTAAAAATAATCTACATTTATTTGAGTCATGAAAGATATAAATGCAGATCTTTTACTATATTCCTTTACTAAACACATGATGAACATTTTAAGGTTTTCAGTACAGTATGTAAACTGGATTTACGATTAGATTCTAAGGATAGTAATAGAATAATAACTAACCCCTCAGTAAGGGGCCGCTGACATAGATAGCCCGCCACAAAATTTAGAGCCAGTCCGTCCCTGCTTAAAACAGTTTAATGAAAAAGATCTTACCTCTGTTTAGATTCCTAAGAAAACCTAGAGGGAAATGGAGCCCTTAAATATTGTCTGAAACTTTTAAAAGAAGGTAGAACGAAACCTAGAATCTCTTTAAAAAACTTTTGGCATTACGTCGAAACGGCGCAATAATCGATGTAGTTATAATTCACTTGCCATTTAATATTAAAGTTTATTTTTAATTCGGTGTCTCGTCTTTGGTCCACATTAGTATTTGATAAAGTGAAAACCATATGTGACTTTCAAATTTTGATGATAGCACAGAGCGTAGACGCATGTGTTTCAGCATTTCAGGATCAGCTTCTCTCTGTTATCGAAGTCGCAACTTCAGTTTGGCGCGCTCCTTTCAGGTTTACGTACCGTTTCGGCTCTTTGGCTAGTTACCACGTGTTATTTTCATTTCAACCACTTACGCTTATTTGGTATACCGAATTGAATAGAGCGAAGAATATCGTCGTCTCTTGATATAAAGGTAAACCCATTTTAATTTAGGTCTGGTGCAAGATTATTTCATTAAATTTAGGGTGATCTGAGTTAATTCTCGGTCCGAACACAATTTACTCATTAGTGTATCCAAAGCACGTAGGTTAATTGTATAATTTACATTGAGTTTTTGGGTGAATCGATGCGCCTATAATTGTTAAATTTTGAGGCCTAAATTACTCTTTATTTCGTTCAGTTATCTTCAAACTAATACATTAGCAGAATTAATTTGAGTTAAAGTTTATTTAATTTTGGATTTTTTGCTTTTATTTATTATATCTAAAAATTATTGTTTTTTAGTATTTTGTAATACAGTATGGTAAAAATATTCAGCAACCATTAACAGACTGGGCACACATGTTGAGGGACCACAAACTTTTAGGTCATTTTCAAAAGAGATAATTTAAAGAAAAATGGGCATACAGACTAATAAACAATAGCAATTAAAGATCAGAGTTTGCAATTTTCAGGCCCCGAATTTAAAAATTTCTTTACATCAGCAGATTTTGACTAATCATAAGAAAACTAAGTGTCGACATTTTTCCAAATTTTTGTTTATCTTCAAAAAGGTCCACGGACTTCAATAATTTTTTGTAGAGATCTAATCATATAGCTGTTATAAATAATTTAATTGCCTTTAGTTTGAATGGCCTTCTATAATGAGATCGTTCAGAAAACGATGGTAGTGTTTTGAAAAGGATGGTTAATAGTTTTAGATAAGAAATTTTTATTGCGCCTAAATTGAATGGAAAATAGTTAACAAAATTCGGTAATTACAGATATTCGCTTATTTGAGCATAGATACTTTAAAACAGTGAGTGTTATTTTTCAACCAAAAAGGATCCTAAAGAAACTCCGAAAATTACAAAACCCTACGATTTTTTTCTTGTGTTTGGAATGGTTAAACTTATTTTTTTGTGAATTTTTCACTTTTATAATTTTTTTTTTATGTTGAAAATATTTTTTTTTAAATATTAGTTAATATACTCTGTATGGATCGAAACCGAAGCACATATAAATTTGTCAAATACCTAGTACGGTGTATATAGTCTGCTTCTAATTTAAGTTAAATTAAATATAAGTCATAGCGACTTTTTTTGATGTTTATGGTATTGTAGAACACCATGAGAAGTTGAAAAGTAATGCCTCTATAAACTCGAAAAAAACATTTGCTTAGAGTTAATGCAGACCACAACAAAAGTTGCCACTGCATATTGCTCGCGAGTTACGAGTTTGGCTGAGTAGGGTTTTGAAAAAATAGAAATGTTGGTTTTAATTTTTTTTTGTGGAACGGACTGGTCATTGGTTATCTTCAAAAATTGAAATACAAATCTTTTCCCCGGAAACCAAGAAATCTTAAACAAAGGTTGCTCTAGCGCGTTTCGATAGCCAAGCTATCATCTTCAGAGAGATACTTTTCGAGTTTAAACTTGAATTTTGTAGTTTCTCTTGATTTTGGACCACCTCGAAGCTCGTTTTTAATTAAAAATCACCGAAACCAAACATTATTATAATCTCAAATGTAAACACAATGTACTTAGAAAAAAAAAACAAATGAATTTAAAAAAAAAACTCAAAATTTATAACACGAATTCGACGTTTAGCTCGAAATTTCGATTTTAAAGTTAAATTTTTTGAAAAGGGTAACATGTTTCAAGTTTAAGTCAAAAACAAAATCTAAAAATATATGTATACGGTATTCTTAAAAAGCATAATTTAAAACGAAATTTCTACAAAAGGTTAGATATTTTGAAATTAAATCCGAAACTTCAAAGAAAAAATCAAAATTTTGGAGTTCAGGTCAAACTTACAATATCAAATCAAAATTTGTAGAAAAAAGGTTAAATTTCCAGTTTTAGGGCAAAATTAAAAAAAAGTTCAAATTCCAAGAAGAGTCAATTTTTTTTGAAAAATTGTGCAATTTGAAAAAAAAGAGTGAATGTTTTTAGAAAAAACATTAAGTATTAGTTTTAAAGTAGTAGTTTAAAATAATAACAATTTTTGAATTATAAAAAATGTAAGGTTTTGAAAAATGGATTGTGGTCAAAATGAAAATTTTTTAAATTATACATTTCAAGTTATTTTTATTAACTAATTTTGTAACATTATAAGTATTAGCTTGAAATATTTATCTTTTAATTTCAAATTTAAATATTCATGATTCACAAAATCTTGCTCATAAAAATATTAATTGGTCGAGACTTCTTTTAAAATTTTCGAGAAAAGATCTAAATATTTAGGAAATATCTAAATTTCCAGTCAAATAAAATTAGAAAAAAACAGTTTGAATTCATTAATAAAAATTTCTCAAAAAACTTTAATTTCATATTTCTAATTTTCTTTTCAATTTTTGCTCTTTCGAGCAAAAAGAACAGTATTTGAGGTTAAATCAAAATTTTCAGTTCAGAGATTTCCAGTTTTTTAATAACTCACTTCTTTGTCTACGAATGAAAACTTGATCAATCGACGTTTTACATTGGTATGTAAAAACAATATTTAACTGAGGCAGAGAGAAGGAATAAAAAAACAATAATATAATTAAATAGCTAATGATATTTAGTAGATAGTGCATTAGTGACAGTTTCTACGATGGCCAATGAAACAGTCAACCGCAAATGACAAAATGACGCCGACGCCCAGAAAAGAAGCAAACATGGCAAAATAAGCTTTAACAGGAATCGGAAGCAAATAATTACTTTATCCTTTTTGTTCCCTTTAAACAAATCTGTTAAACCATTTTTTTTAATTTAGTTATTGTTTTAATATATTGAATATTAAATTGAAAATCAAGCAAATCCAAATTAAAAAAATGAAGTTGATTTGTCAAAAATTAATCTTAATTTATAAAACAAATACGAGCTCCAAGTTGAAATAAAAAAAACTAAACATTTCAGATTTAAACTGGTAAAATTTGTTATAAAATATCAAAATTTCAAAGTACACTCAAAGAACTTTCTCATAGTATTCAGTTTCAGAACAAAAAACCGAATATGTTAACAATAAATATCACATAAATATTAAAAATTTCACGTTGTCTGTACAAATTATTAAATATTTGATATGATCGGACCAGCAGTGCATTTAACCGTTGTTATGCTAACCATCTCTATTGGATTACTGACGCCTGCGAATATTTTGTCTAATTAGAATTTTTATACAAAGATCCTATCAGAAATCTCCTCAGAAGATGTGGTCATTCATAAGTGTAGACTGTCGAGACTGTAAATATTTATAAACTTCTATAGCTTAAAAATATAAATAATTTGATAACATTTTAAATTAAAATCTGACATTTCGAAACCCTGGAATATTTTTCCATATTTTTCAAAATTGCGTGTAAGAACCATGTTTCAAATTTTACAGTTCAAAAATTTTAGAATCATTTTATAATTGATAAGAATAAACTTGAAATTGTTTCGAAATGGCTAAATTTTGAAAAACATTTTAATCGTCCATTATTAGTAAATAACCTTTAACGTTTTTTTCGAATTTTAAAATTTAAAAATCTATATTTTATAAACTTCAAGCCAAATCTTGGGTTTGAAAGTAAAAAATTCGAAATAAAATCTAATATTCATATTCTAAAGTTGTAGTTTTTGACATAAAGTCGATAATTCAGTAGTCTAACATCAAAATTTGAGGAAGAGCCTTTATACAGGGTCCACCATTAGTGCGTGGACATAGAATAGCTCCTAAAACTGAGAAGACATTAAAATGAAATTTTGCCCAATGGCTCACATCTATAGGGAGCACATTTTAAAGTTATTTTCATTTTATTGTACCAGTCATAGGCAGAGTGTTGATATAAACTTACTTTTTTTTTTTAATAGAACACACTGTATATTTTTACATATTTAAATAGCCCTATAAAATTGCGGCAAAATAATGTAACGCAATGTAAATAGATGAAATAGGATTTAGAATAGAATTGTAGAGTTTAGTAAATAAAAAAAGTTTCTAGAAGGTTCTGATAAGGGGAAAGCGGACGCGATAACGAAACAAACGGCAGATAAGCGTTCCAGAAATTTCGGCATTCGATAAGCCTTCTGGAAGACGCGGGCCGAAACTATAAAAAGGCGGTCAGCTTTCCCTCGAGTCAGTCAGTTAGAAGCAAGTGCAATAAGTTGGTTAGCAAGTAGTAAATAATTAGTGAGTTACTGTTCAGTTGAAGTGTGCCGAGTTAATTCAGTAATAAAGTGGGTATAATCTATCACGTGTATCAATTCGAACCGATAACGCACGTAACAATAATTTAGAGTTTATGGGGGTTTTGACGGGTTTCCTAATAGAGGATCATAAATACGGAGATAGGACTCTGATGCAGTCATTTGTAAACACTCAGTATGATGTAGTATTGACGAATTTGCAACAAAAACAATCACTGATAGTCTTTTAGTTTCCATAAACAATAAACATGTTGCCTTATGTTTTTTACTTATACAGAGTGAACCAGGTTTGCAAATCCAAAAATTACTAAAAAATTTTAAATAGAATGCCCTATTTTTATTACCTAATATAAAAAGAATATAAAATTAGCTTTTCAACAATACTACATTATATGGGGTTACATTTGACAGTTTTCATGCAAATGAACTTTTCATTTAAAATTTTTTAGTAATTATTAGATTTGCAAACCTGAATCACTCTGTATAATTAAAGAATATACGACAACATTCTTATGGTTTATGAAAACTTAAGACAATCAATGATTGCTTATGTCGCAAATTGGTTAATACTACATCATACAGAGTGTTTACAAATGGCTGCATCGGAGTCCTGTTTTCGGATTTAGGAGCTTCTACTAGGAAAGCAACCCATCAAAATCCCCATAAACCCGATATTATTTTGCTGCATTTTTATAGGACTATTTAAATATGCAAAAATATACAGGAAGTTCTATTTAAAGAAACCAAGTTTATGTCAACACGCTGTATATGATCAGTGCATTAAAATAAAAATAATTTTAAAATGTGCCTCCTATAGAGGTACGCTATTGGAAAAAATTTTATTTTAATATTTCTTCAGACTTTCAAAAGTTTTTATGTAAACAATCCTATAAAATTTATATTTTTAATTGTCAATTTTTCGGGCACCCAGTTAAATATCTGCTCAGCTTTTGTTCATAAGCTAATAATACCAACTATTTATTTAATTAGTAATAATTACAAATAATCCTAGTTGTGTTCACCAAAAACTTAAAAATTAAAAAAAAATTAATTTGAAAGTTAATTTGCATGAAATCTATCAAACGAAACTTTACGAAGTTGGTATTATTAGAAAGGTTTTTATATCTTTTTCTCATATTGGGTAATAAAAATAGGCCATTCTGTTTAAAATTTTTTAGTAATTCTTGGATTTGCAAACCTCCATCACTCTATATAACTAAAGAATATAAAACAACATTTTAATGATTTATGGAAACAAAAAACTATTAATGACTGTTTATGTTGCAAATTGGGTAATATTACATCATACTGAGTGTTTACAAATGGCTGCATGGGAGTCCTATGTCCGGATTCATGATCCTCTATTAGGAAAAGGACCTATCAAAACCCTTATAAACTCTATGCTATTTTGCCGGATTTTCATAGGGCTATCCAAATATGTAAAAATATACAAGATGTTCTATTTAAAAAAAAAAGTCAGTTTATATCAACACTCTGTATATGATTGGTGCAATAAAATGAAAATAATTTTAAAATGTGCTCCCTATAGATGTACACCACTGGACAAAATTTCATTCTGATATCTTCTCAGGCTTAGGAGCCATCTTCCTTCCACGCACTAATGGCGGACCCTGTATAAATTAGGGGATTTTTTAAGTTTAAACATACAAATATCTATTTTTCCTGATACTTGAACAAAAACTCTAAATTTAGATATAACAAAACTCAGTGGGAATTTAAGGTTAAATATTCACTTTGTTTTATAAAGTTGACATTTTATTAAAACTTTTGAAACCTTTTGAACAAGTTGAAATTTCTTTATGATAACGAAGGCTTCCACGGCCAGAGTCATTACAGGATATACTTCTTCAGGGATTGGACCGTGTCAAAGAACTACTTAAAGTGTTCGACGTATCGCCCACCATCGTAGGGGGCTTTTTCAGGAACAAAGAAAGAAAAATAGATGAAAAGAGGAATATGAGGGAATATGCAAAAAAGAAAAAATAAAAAGGTCAATTTCAAAACATCAGAGCACGGTAACTCAGTATGTCCACCATACCAGAGGCGAAACTCTTCTGAATTGAAAATTGGTACAAAGGATAAGAAAGTTTAAACAGAAGAGCACGGTAACTCAGTATGTCCACCATACAAGAGGCGAAACTCTTCTGAATTGAAACTTGGTACAAAGAATAAGAAAGTTTAGACAGAAGAGCACACTGAGAAGAGCATACTGAGTTACCATGCTCTTCTGTCTAAACTTTCTTATCCTTTGTACCAAGTTTCAATTCAGAAGAGTTTCGCCTCTGGTATGGTGGACATACTGATTTACCATGCTCTTCTGTCTAAATTTTCTTATCCTTTGTACCAATTTTCAATTCAGAAGAGTTTCGCCTCTGGTATGGTGGACATACTGAGTTACCGTGCTCTGATGTTTTGAAATTGACCTTTTTATTTTTTCTTATTTGCATATCCCCTCATATTCCTCTTTTCATCTATTTTTCTTTCTTTGTTCCTGAAGAAGCCCCCTACGATGGTGGGCGAAACGTCGAACACTTTTAGTAGTTCTTTGACACGGTCCAATCCCGGAAGAAGTATATCCTGTATTGAAATTTGTTTTTAGTAAATTTTCTGTAGGTTTTTGAATTTTTTGGCTGTGGTTTAAAATTTTTCAGATAGAATTTAAGTTTTTTTATATTTTTATTAACATTTCAATTTTAAAACCAAAATTTCAATTTTCTTCTAAAAATCTCATCTTTCATTTCGAAAAATACCAATATAAATTTTATACAATATGACATCCTTCATTTTAAGTAAACTAAGTACTTTTTTATTTTGTAGTATAAAAATAGTTAAGTACGATACAAGCGTTAAATGTAACATTTTATTTTGTGAGTGGAAGGGGAGGGGGCAACCCCACGAATAATATAAAATCACTTTTAACAAGTGTATCGTACAATATTTTTTGTAAATCTGTTCAATTAAAAAATGAAAGTGCTGTTTCTGGGGTTGAATTTCCGATCTGTCGATTGTGTGTCGGATTAGATATCTGACCATTATACAGAGTGAATTTTTTAAAAACCCCCTGTTCCATTTCAGATTTTTGAAGGGGCTGCTACCCCTGCTAAGGGGTTGCACCTGCAGGTTTTAACCTACACTAATTAAGTGTCCCCCTCACAACCAAAATTTACCGGTTTCGGCATTTTGCACATAACGTTTTTGTTTTCTAGATATTTAGGGTGGATCGTTTTCCAAAAATCACCCTGTCTCATAGTCAGGTACTGGATAAAGGGTAACTATATGTGTAGGTATAACATTTGTAAGTTGTTTACTGTTTATTAGTAACTACAATGGAACCTGGCCTACAGTACTGTCAATTTGATGGCTAATAAATATACAGTGTGTCCCACCGGGAATCACCGCGATCGATATCTGACAAAAAGGAAAAAAAAAGGAAAATTTAACAGCTTAGTAAAGTCCATGAGGACAACATAACCAATATATTTGCAAAGTTGTAATACTTCCGGTTATATCGGAAGTTGATACCAACTTCGTTATTTTAAATGACACAATATCAAATAAAATCTAAAAAAGCAGAAATATATAAGACTCCTTATTTAAAATAACGAAGTTGGTGTAAACTTCCGGTTTAAGCGGAAGTATTACAATTTTGCGAATATTTTAGTTGTGTTGGCCTTGTCGATTTTGCTCAGTTGGTAAATTTTCAAAATTTTTAGATAAGTAGGTTGTCAGATATCGATCGCAGCGATTCCCGATGCGACTTACTGTAGATTTTAAAGAAAATACTGGAAATTAAAGCAATTTTATTACTCCATTAGGTGATCAGGAAGAAGTAAATACATCAACTTCGATTTGTTGCACCAGAAATCGCAACAATATGATGTTGCATATAAAAGACTTACTGAATGGTGAGAACTAAGGATCTAGCAGACTACTTAAAATATATATATATATATATATATATATATATAATTAATTTTGTTTTAGGGTAAGTCGATCAGTAGAGGTACAGGTAAAGAACACTCTTTATCTATTTCCAAGCTTTCGAAGCTTTATTTTTGCTTCATCATCAGGGATTAGATTTGAGATTTGACCTTTGTAAAGTGGTATAAAAAAAAGTGGTGTTAAAAAAACCAAATGTAATATAATATATAGTAGGATGTATACCACTTCACAAAGGTCAAATCTCAAATCTAATCCCTGATGATGAAGCAAAAATAAAGCTTCGAAAGCTTGGAAATAGATAAAGAGTATTCTTTACCTGTATCTCTACTGATCGACTTACCCTAAAACAAAATTAATTAACATACCCTACGATCATAAACAAATACTATATATATATATATATATATATATATATATATATATATATATATATATATATATATATATATATATATATATATATATATATATATACTTTTGGTTTACTTCGAAGAAAAATCTAACTTAGGCTAAGGAGCATATATATAATACTTCTATATGGCGTGTTGTGTATAATCGCCACTGCAAAATGCTTTGTCAAAAAGGTGAGATGAAAGTATATGTCGTACTCTTTCGAGGACAAGCATTCATTCATTTGTAGCGGGAACAGATGACAAAATGGGCGGAAACACTAATAAATGAAAGACAACAATGACAACTGACGAGAAGAGGAATATTTGAAATAAACTTTGGGATTGGTTAATATATTCTGTCCTTGAAAAAGACAAACATATATATCCATTGCGCCTTTTTGACACACACAAAGGGACAAAACACGCCATATAGAAGTATTACATATATGCTAAAGACACACGAAGCGGTTTCCGCCGTGTGTCTTTAGTCTTATGGAATTTTTCTGTGATAAAAACTAGTTTTCAAATCAAAAACAACTATGGAGGATACAAGCAAGTATTGCAACAAGGGAACAAATTAAAATACATTTTTAAATGAAGCTTCAGATACCTAATATGTATTGATAGGAATTGTATCAATTTTTGGATTATTTGGAGCATATCTGCAATTACCTGTCAGTAGAATTAACATAAGTAGCCGTTCAGATTGTAATAGTAATATTAATGTTTCTAAACAAACAATAATGATTACTGCTCGAATAATTTGTGGTAATGTTTCCAAATAATATATTCTTTATAATTTTATCAATACAGCCTTCGATTATTTTGCGAAGAAAGCATATTGCCATATATCATGCAGCATTTTACTTTTAACACTAATGTTAAAAATTTTTTTCGCTCTAGTGTTAAGTGTTTTTATAAAAGTCATTATAAAAGCGTCATTATAAAAGTCAATTTTTAGTGTACTCATCCATGAAATAAAAAGGTTATTTTTAATAAGAGATTTACAAAAAGAATTTTTTAAAAACCTTACAATCGAAAATAGACATGTGATTATTTATTTAGAGCGAGGTGATTGATATTTGAAACTGAAAATTGCATTTGCGGTCTTTTTACCGATCAGCTTCCCTATTTATTAAAGGCAAGACATATAACTGCTTTTATTTGATTTAACTCAAAGGAGCTATTAAGGTTTGTTTTCATGTGACAATAATATCGCGATTTCGGTGCCATTATATTAAAAGTCGTGACATTTATATAAGTGCAAACTTTGAATTCACATTGTCACAACATAGAATTAAAATGAATTTGTCACGACTTTTAACGTAATCGCGCTAAAGTCGCCGCATTATTGTTTTATTGTTAGATAAAAACGATTTTGGTGGAACTGACTGGTCCTGGGTTATTTTGCAACATTGATATTCAGATATTGGCCCCTGAAATCAAGAAATATTAAAAAAACACAGCAACACTTGCACCAACGCGTTTCGATAGCAAAGCTGTCATCTTCAGAGAAATACTATAATTGTCTGAAGATAATAGCTTGGCAATCGAAACGAGTTAAACCAATGTTTTTGTATTTTTTAATTTTTCTTGGTCTCAGTGTACAAGATTTGTACATCAATTTTTTACATTAAAACAGGCCTCTAAATTCAAGAAAGGGAGGATTTGGGGTTATAATTTAAATTTTAAGAATTTTCTGTTTCGACGTTCTACAAAAACCAAAAAGGGGCCAAAACTCGATTTTGGTTGATCTCTGTTTATTAGTTATTGGAATCTTTTGACCTCACAATGTTTTTTTTTTGATTGGCGTTATCTAAATTCCAGGTTTTGTATGTTGTCATTGGATGAATGAAATTTGCATTTTGTTAACATTAGAGTTCATTAAAACGTCTCTGATCTATTACAATGAAACGCATGTTTGGTACATTATCATGTGGGTATTAGAATCTAATGTGTTTGATAAGATAAAGCTTAATTTAGTTTAATTAGTAAAATAATACAGCAACAATTAACGCGTTAACAATAATTGCTGAAATTGACACCGAATAACTGCCCAGAAGATCACCACCAAGCGAAATGAAATCATTTTAGTAGATTTTGTTTTATGTGACTTCGAATGTAAACAAGTAAACGAAAACCAAAGAATTTAGACCACAAAAAGCTCATTTTATCACAAATCAACGAAAATGTCTATCTCGTGAAGATTTTTTCTTTCAGTGTCTGCTGGATGGCATCGTTACTTTTGTAAATTTTTAAATTAATTGGTATAAGAGAATAAATATTATTTTACTTGCTGCGGCCGTTATCAAGGCGCGTAACCCATAACAAAATAAGGCTTGACACGAGGTTGTTTTATTCTCAACATTTAATTTAAAGTATTAATACTTTTATTAATACTGCTCATTTAATGTTAAAAATATTTCAGAAAATAGACATAAAAAAAAAGTTCTTCAGAAGAAAAATGTTTTCATTCAAAGCGTTGCAAGAGTAAACGTCTTTTATCGTACATTTGTTCTTCTCTAAGATTCTTTTTTTTCTCCCATTCTTAATAATTTTAAAATTACATGCTAAAAATTACATCAGTTTTTTTTCAAATTTTTATTTTGTTTATAGCTTTAACAATTGCTTATCTACGAGTTTAAAACTTTTTGTAAGTCATTCTTCATGCCATTAAAAATTCAATGAGCCCTTGCTCACAATTATTATTCGCTATCGTAAGAATATACTGTTTTCAACTTATGGAATTCACTAAAAGTAAAGAGTGCAGCTATGCTTTGCGTCAAATAGATCTAAAAGATAAGTCATTATATGTTATTAATATTTAATTAAACTTGCAATATACTAAATGTCTAAGATTACTCGGATATGAAGTTACGTAAAACTGATATTTTTAGGCATAGCCAATTCAGTATGGATAAATATTATATTATTAGACTAAAATGTTTGTCATGATCAGCGGTGTATGTTTCAAAAATAATTGAATGGAAGGGTAAATATTTTTCAGGGATCCTTTTTATTTTTCTCTGATTACGTGTCAAGGCTCATGAGATTACTTCTTTTAAAAGATCACTTCCTCCGGCGTTCAATCAATATAGCAAATAAATGTGTGGTGACGAAATTGGAATCAGGGAAATGTATGAAATGAGTGGTTCACTCCTACATAATGTTTTTTCTTACGAACTATAATTTACAGTGTTTCTTTTAATTCATTAAATTCTTGATTTGTCACGTTGAAATTTATTTTTTAGGCACACACGGTGTTTCAAAGGCATGTATGCCGGGTGTTTTTTTTAGTTGGGAGCTTACCTTTATATGGACTATCACTTATTATAAAGGCAAACTGATTTTGTCGATGGGGCTAATCGGAGATAAACTACTTTTCCAAAATATTTTCAACTTCCTCCCATTTCCGGTTATACCGGAAGTAGACATCAACTTTCTTATTTTAAATAACAACCCCCAAATTTTATACTTTATTTGGATTTTATGTAGAAAAATAAGGTGAGTTTATGTATAAATGTCTATTGCTATCTTTGATAGTTTTAAAGATATTTCAATTTTTCGAAAAAAATGACCGAAAAGAGGGTTATTTTGACTCTTTGTATCTTTTTTATTATCTGCAATAATATTATAAAATGTCATGGAATATTATGAATACTATAATAATGTAATCAGATTTTACATTTATTACACAGTGTGATAGAAATTTTATGATCTTCATTGTTTTTGTTTTATTCAAAAAAACTCCTGTTTTTTTAAATGGGAACTATGTGTTTTTTAATCATTTTTGGATTCCTCACGTAAAAAAAAGAAAAAAGTAACATGACTAATTTTTTAAAATTTTGCACCGTTGCAGAGATATAATCCAAATTAAAATAGAAAATTATACCTTTTTTTTTCTCTAGTAGCAACTTGGAAGTAGACGACAAAATTTTCAAAAAAAAAACATAACCGCAAGGCCTAAAGATTTTAGGCTAAATAACATTTAAAAGATAACCGTACAAGATGAATAAGTTTTTGGCTAATTGTTAGAATACTTATTCAAAAATGTTTAAGGAGCCACGAAGTTTCGTAAAAATGGTTTGTTAAACACACTTCTCATTTTTGGAGAAATGAAAATCAACAACAAATGTTCGAGAAAATTCGTCCTTTAACTGTTATGCTGTTAGATTAGAACTTAGGATTTGTAAGCGTTAAATTTTATAATAAAAATCGAAAAGGAAATTTTTTAGTGATTTTTTTTACGACTACTGCATGACAAGCATATTGCTAGGAACAATCGGATGTGCTTAAAAACGTTACTCAATTCGAAATCTTAAAATATGCCTTTAAATGTATTGAAAAAAAGATCGTCCTTGTTGCTGAATTTTTTTGTCAATTATTTTTTTTCCTATTACTTATTATGATTAATTCTTTAAGCTTTTATTGCCTACAGCTAATTTCCTTGAACAAAAAAGAGATGTTTGATTCTTTTTATTTTAGGATTTATGCAAAATACCTCTGTAACGGCACAAAATTTAAAAAAATAAGTAATACAACTTTTTTTTCTTTTTCTGTGAAGAATCCAAAAATGATTAAAAAACATATAATTCCTTAAAAAAAACAGAGCTTTTTGAATAAAACAAAAACAGCAAAGAATTTAAAATTTCCATGACCCTGTATGATAAATGTAAAATCTGATTACGTGATTATAGTCCTTATAATATTCCGTGACTTCAGCCCAAGTCTCATGTTTTTACTGCAAATAATAAAAACGATACAAAGAGTCAAATTAACCCTCTTTTCTGACATTTTTTTTCGAAAAATTGAAATATCTTTAAAACTAACAAAAAAAAATGTCTATAAGATAGTTTAGCCCCGATACGCCCCAATCGAAAAAATCAGTTTGCCTTCATGATAAGTAGTACTCCATATAAAGGTATCCTCCCAACTAAAAAAAAACACTCAGTATACAGGGTAAGTGAAACTCGATGTCTCAGCTCTGTTATAAAAAAAGAAAAAACCATATAAGAAATCTGAAAAGAGGTTTTTAAATTGGATTGAGTAAGGTCCATTTTAAGCCAAAGTTGCATATTTTTCCATATTTAAAACCTAGTTAGTAAGTAATGACGTAATTGAATGTTTTTTTCCAGAAATATACGTATATTTTTGCATATTTAAAAATAGCCTATTTAAAAAAAATTGCAAATAAAAAAATATATCTTTTTCGGGTAAAAAGTTATAAGCAATTTTATTGTAAAAAAAGTATTATCAAAAATTCCTAATTACTACGATTTAAACAAATAGACTTTGGGAATGCAATAAATTTAACTAATGGTAGACAAACAATTTTTGTTGCCATTTGACTTTTCGAGCAAACGACATTATTTATTGGTTTATGGGGAATCTCAAAAAACCCTAAAAGAGCAATTGAATACGCTCTGAGATAACAGGAACATGCTATTTCAGACCTAAAAATATTTAGTAGATTTGTTTCCAAAAGCTGTTTAATTAAATCGTAACGAATGCGAATTTTTGATAATATTTTTAATATAAATGTTATTACAGCATTTTAACAGAAAAAAATATAAATTTTTTTATTCCACAATTTGTTTAGAAAATTAGCTCTTTTTAAACATGCAAAAATAGAGTTATGTTTCTGGAGAAAAAAAGTTTGATGACGTCATTACTTCGGTTTCCAAATATGCAAAGCTATACAGATTTGGTCTTAAATGGACCTTATTCAGCTTCAATTAAGAACATCTTTTCAAATTTCTTATATCGTTTTTCCTTTTCTTACAGTTAAGCTGAGACTTTGAGTTTCGCTCACTATGTACATAAATTTAGTATTTTATTATTAATTATGCAATTTTAAGAAAATATTGACAATATGTCTACATGTATTCATAATAATTAATGAGAAAATACGGAAAATTTGATTTAATTAAAGATAATGAAAGGCCGAGCTACCAAAAATTTGGCAAAACGGGTCGAGTATATTCCAAATTAAGAGCCAATAAATTGTCTACGTTACGGAGTTCTACATAATTCTGAACATTTTCTTTTGTATCTTGTGGAAACATCCTGATTATAAAAAAAATTAAATTACAAATTTTGTCCCCTGAAATCAAGAAAGATTAAGAAACACAACAAAGGTTGTTCTAACGCATTTATAGCCAAGTTATCATTTTCAGAGAGATACGCCGAGAAGGTTAGATCAAAGTCAAGGATTCTCATGAAGAAATTATTCAAATTAGGTGCCCTTAAAGAACATTCTTCTCGAAAAATATTAATATTGTAGAAAACCTCTTGTCATAGCATTTTGACAAAGCTGAATTGAGCCTTTTGAACAAAGTTGTTGTGTCCATTGAGAGCTCCTTGAGTTCCATGGCGGATGACATTAAAAGCTATGTGAGGGAAGCTTGCAGACAAAAGCTTTCTAGAAATTTAAAAAATGTAAAACCATCACACATAAAGAGCAGAAATATTGTCAAAAGACTGCAAGGAAAAGATTGTTTTTATATAAAGGCAGATAATGGTATTAAGTTTGTCATTCTAGATAAAAAGGACTATTACGAACGAGTTGACAAACCCATTAGCAATGGCTTCTTTCAAAAATTGAAGAACCCTTTAAATAAAATGTTAAGTGGACTGAAAAAATTGCTTCACAAATGTAACAACCTTAATACTCCTATTTTAAAAAGATCCTTTTATGCATCCAACTTTACTGCACCTAAATTTTATTATCTTCCAAAAATTCACAAACCTGGAAAAGCGGTGAGACCAATTGTATCAGCTATTGGAGCACAGACCTATAAGTTATCAAAATGGCTAGTGAAAGAATTCAGCAAATTAGAATTCCAACAACTCACTTTGTCAGTTAAGAATTCCCAAGAGTTTGTGCAGAAAATTCAGAATGAAGAGTTGTTGGAGGGTGAAATGCTGATTCCTTTTGATGTTTCTCCCCTTTTTCCAAGTGTATCCATAACTCAAACCCTATTATATCTTCAAGAGGTGCTAAAATCTAATAAGTTATTAGATAATGACTCATTATCTTTGGTGGTTAGTGATGCTTGTCTGTTGTTGTTTATTAGAATTTATTTATTGTTTCATAATCTTGTGCTTCTACCAGTTTTTATAATTTCATTTTTTAAATAATTACTTATTACTTATGAAAACATAATAAAGTAAGTAACGTTAACCCGAAAAAGTGTTTTTTCTTACTGATGGTTTCAAATTACGAAACGTTTAGTCACATACCTGAATGAAGTCAAAGATGCAAAAACTACATAAATATGCAATAAAAACTACAGGAGTTAAAATAATGTATGTAATAAGATAACGAAGGCTTCCACGGCCAGAGTCAGTACAGGATATACTTCTTCCGGGATTGGACCGTGTTAAAGAACTACTAAAAGTGTTCGACGTTTCACCCACCATCGTAGGGGGCTTTTTCAGGAACAAAGAAATAAAATACAAGGATGGAAAAATGAAAATTGAAAAAAGGGAGCCAATTTCAAAACATCAGAGCGCGGTAACTCAATATGTCCACCATACCAGAGGCGAAACTCTTCTAAATTGAAAATTTGGTACAAAGGATAAGAAAATTTAGACAGAAGAGCACGGTAACTCAGTACGTCCACCATACCAGAGGCGAAACTCTTCTTATACATATAATTTATGTACTTGATAATGATCTTAAGAACAGCAAGAGATATTTTGGAGTTCTTAACTGCATATTCCCCATCTCCAAAATTTGCAACTTTGCCACAATTTAGTCAATGCTATACCTCTTATCGTTTTCGAAATCTCTCTAGTAAACAATGTATTTATTACAGCTTTAATATAAATTTTGTATTTTCCCCACTAAATTGCTATTTTTTTTTAAATTAGAATATGAGTTTAAACTTCAAATTTCTGGAAATACTTAATTTATAATTGCAATTTTAATGTTAAGCACATATTTTTAAATCACTTTTTTATGTGATTAAAATAAAGTTTAAACATAGCTCACAACCGGATGACAATGTGATTCAATCACAGTAATTATTTGTGAAAATAAAAAAATATTTTTGACAGAAGCACATAACCTAATTTCTAACTTCCAACTGCCGAATTGTGTCCCAATTTTTGACATATCTTAGCATTAAATGACAGAATATTTAACGGACCAGAATCGTCCTGCCAATTCATATTATTTGGGAAAATATTCCGGAAGTTTTTTTGAAAAACTGTCGGTTGCTTTGCAGTATTTGTTGTTGTTTTTGACATATTATGATCACTGCATGTCACTATTGTTGTATTGTCAAAAAAAATCACTATCTCTACTTTGAGATTCAACTTACGCACGTTGTTAAAAGGAATCTAAAAGAATAAAATAATTTTCCCTATTCTCATACAGATTCCTAATCCCAAAATTTGATATGAATTTTTAATAGCTATCAAAATAATTGTAAGATTTAAAAGGAAACATTTTCACATTATACTTATTTTTCTGTATCCTCTCTTAAAATTAATGATATTATGGCTTATAACAACCTGTTCAGTTATTATAATACACTAGTGAAGGTAGAGACATCAGCAAAATCCATGATGCTGGATTTTTGAATGCAGAATTTTCGAATATAAATTTTATTGTATACTGACAATTCAATAAATATCCCCTACTGAACATTTACATTTCTGTGTCAAGTTCATCGGAAAATTCATCAAGGTTTTCTTTTGCTTCAATTTTGGTGTCAACATTGAATGCTTCACACTTAAGGGCACTTTCTTTCCTTGCTTTCATTTTTCGTTCCAGTATATCTGAAGCTATAGCTGTAACTGCTTCATAACATCTGTTTTCCTTTTCGTACTCAGCCGCAACAATCTTATCTATACTATTATTATCACTAACGTTTCCCTTCATTTTGAAAACACAACCGAAGAACCTTTCTTTAAATTAACGTTTTTTTATGTCGAATTTAACTGTCACTATACAAACAATTAAAAAATATGTTTTAAGTTGCCTTAGTTATAATCGAAAATAACAGTCAGTGTGTATTTCCTATTATTCGATAGAACTAATTTGATTTACACCTTACTTTAAACTCAAGTAATCATAATCTGTCCAACTAATTCAGAATTTGATTTGAGGATTTTCTCGGATTTTCCTTATAGCATCAAGGTAAGTAGATAGTACAAAGTAGAGAGCAGATAAAAAAGTATTAAAATTTTGACCTTTCTGAATTTTTTTAAGTTTACTCACAAAGGGCAACCCTATTATGCATTTAAAGCACTGCGAGTAGGATGCGGAAATAAAGATAAATGGCGATGAACAGCCCTCTTACCATAAATACAATAAATTCGGTAACGAATTAAGAGTTGGGAAGTTCTAAAGGAAAAAGAGTATCCACAGTAGTCCTCATTGTGCCAAGCTGAGTCGCACAGAATTACGGACTTTTACTGAAAATGTCGGCTTTCTTCAAAATTTGAACTTTTTTTTTGAAAACTTAAATTATTTTATTATTTACTTTTCTCGAAAATTCCATAGCTTTTAAAAATTTTGCTTTTTTTGAAACAATCCGATTTTTATTAAAAATTTGGATTCTTTTCAAAATTTGGCCCTTTTCCAAAATGTTGAGTTTTTTTTTAATCCTGACTTGGCTTTAAAATTTTGAGTTATTCTCAAAATTCTGACTTTCTTTGAAAATTCTGACCCATTTTGACTGTGCACTTTTTTGGAAAATTTCGAATTTTTTTCAAAACTTGCCATATTCTAAAATTTTGATTTTAAAAATTCCGACGTCTTTCGAGAATTTTGACTTGTTTTAAAAATTTCGACTTTTTCAAAATTTGGGCTTTTTTAAAATTTCTTTTCTTTTAAAAGACTTTTCTGTATTTTGGCTTTTTCTGGAAATTTTTACTTTGTTGCAAATTTAGCCTTTTATTTTAAATTCAACTACATATTTTAAAAATTGTGATTTTACTGAAAATTTTGTTTTAAAAAGGTTTGACTTTTAAAAATTTTATACTCAAAATTTCTACTTTTTTCAAAATGTTGCTTTTATTTTTTTACATTAAGACTTTTTTGTAAAAGTCATATTTTTGAAAATTTAAATATTTTGTTAACTTGGATTAATTTAAATAACTCTACTTTCCTGTCAATTGTGGGTTTTCTAAAAATTTTGATTATCTTGTGAAAGTTATGCCCTTTTTTGAAAACATGTATCAACCATTTTTAAAAATGTACACTGTTTGAAAATATCGACCCATTACTTAATTTTCGACTTTTTCACGAAGTCTTGAAAATTTTTACCTCTTTTCATTATTGCATATTGTGTAAGTAAACTAAGTTTATTTCACTTACTTTAACAGTAACAAACACGCCTAATTTTTTTGTGCCCAGTATCTTTCGAATGATATAAATTTCCCTCCCTTCTTTTATAATAAATGCAGAAAAGTCATTTTCGACGTTTACATATAAAAATATAGATAAAAAACAAAGACGGCAAACTGGTTTTATATGCGATTATTTCAACAAGAATTGTGCGTGGGATCAAGTTTTGAAGAGAACGAAACAAGTTGAAGTATGTTGACGCAAGGTTGGGTCAGTACGGTGAGTGTTTCAAAACATTCCAGCCCAGCTCTAAAAATTTTTGGTGAGCGATTAAACTTGGGTGTGGTCTTGAATTGTGATAAAATACAACGTTCGCATAAATAACTAAATCATAATAATATTTTGTTACAAAATGATCCATAAAATTGGAAATAGCGGATATTGCCCAACAATTTATTCTCAAATGTTTTTGCATTTTCCAATTTATAACTTTTTATTATTAGAGTTGGCTAGAAAATTAAATTTTATACCAAAAAAGAAATTACTAAGTATTTGTGGAAGTCGTGATTAAGGAGTCTAAAAAAAGAATTATTTTGTAATAAGTCGCGAAGCTTCTATTGTATTCCGTTAAATCTTAAAGCGATGATTTACCATATCTATTCCAAGACATTTATGTAAGCTTAACTTACAAAGACTCCCACTTGAGGATTTTCATAAAGTTGCTAAAACTCCAACGCTGTATGAGGGCAATTTTCCAGTCTGGAATTTTGTGTACAGTTGAGGGCAGCGTTGTCCATTATTTATTTCAGTTGATTGTGGCGGACCTGGGTAAACTAATACGGTAAATATATTTCAAAAAAACACACAGGTAATGTGACGTAGATGTATGTTGTTCATATGTACATTTTTTTTAAATTCATTTAAAAGCTTTTCATATATTTTTTTTAATGTAAAGTATTTTAAATACCTGATGATTATTTTCATTTTTTTTCAATTTAAATTTATAAGAATTATTGTACAAATATTGTAAACGCTCGTCTCTATGGAATCTAACATTTTTTGACATTCGATATTGTGGGCATTTGTCAGTTGGTTATTAAATTAACATTTTATCGCGCATTTGATTATAAAAAGTTATTTACATTTATTTATATGATTTAAAGATTTTCATTTGCCATGGAAAACGCGTTCTTCATTCCCCATAATGTTACAGAAAATGATCTAATATTATACTTCGCTGGTCCATGTATAGATAATGCAGTCAGCAGGAGTATATTGAATGAATATTATAAACATAACTTGTGCATGCAGTCCGTTGAAGCCATAGTTGATGAATTTGCCTTTGAAAGAATAAGAGCCTGCAAAATTTACGGTATCAAGGACGTTCAAATTACTTCTCCAAGAAAGAGGGTCAGATTGCTGGATAGGAAGAAAACTTCGAAGCAAATATACGAGCTTGATTTCGATGCACTCAAAGCCCTCGCAGGAAAGAAAAAGTAAAAATCGTTGTAGTTTTGGGCAAAAAATAAAGTTCCAAATTGTTATTATCATTGTATTAAAATGTTTCTCTTTTTGTTGATGCTGATGAATTTATTCGCTAAGAAGTAGATTCCTAGCTTATTATCGGTTATGTAGGTACATAGGTACATTTACACATATAAATGCCAGTATTATATAAAATATTTTTTCAGTAAGTTTTAAAAATCTTTTTTCTAATTAAAAAAAATGACAAACTAATCAATTAAAAAGAATCGAACGAATAGTTCATTTTTGTAGTTAAAGAAATTATTTGATAAACATCATAAAAGCATGACCAATTTTCTCCCTAAAGTTAAGCAATTATGCAACAGTAGTAAAAGATGAAATTTTTTGAGGTTGTGTTTTTAATTCAAAAATTTTTAATTTTAAAATATACAAATAAAACCTATTATCAGGGAAGTGTGAGTATTAGCCCCGATCATTAAACATGGATTCTTGAGTACGTTTCGCATTTCTCTAAGATACATATCTTTATGGGATTAAATTTATAAAGGGTGATATCCGACAACTTTGCTCCAAGTCAGTTAAATCTCGAATCAATAAATGCTCATTCTATTTATTCCAGGATCTTTGAAGCAACCCTATTTACATAGGGACATATTTAGGGATATTGCGTGTTGGAATTTTAAAGCAGTTCGAACCTTTTCAACATTATTGAAAACATTTCAGCATTATTAAAATTTCAAGGAGCAAACGGGTCACGCACAAATTTTGCCACTTTAAATATACAATAACTAAGGCCTTAGGTAGGTTTCGAAGGGAAGAGTAAAAATTTCCATAATTATGAATATTATTTAAATCCCATTCCCATAAATCACAGAAATAATTGAAAGTTTATCCAGAAATCAGGTTACAATCTCATTATAACTTCATACTTATGAGAAGAATTTAATTTTGTTAAAGGTGTGATTCTCTTTAATGATTCATACTGACAAGAATCGGCTTAGAATAAATGGTTAATGCATACAAATTAGCGTTTCTTTATTCAATTTATTGAATATTATTCTAATATCTGGAGTAATTTATAATTTACAATAATCATGTAATGTTTGTACTACATTGCATCAAATTTACAAATCAGTAATAATGCAAGTACCTATGGCGTTAGTAAAAAAAATATTATTTTAAAAAAACTGTTTTCTGTTTTTTAAAAATAATATTTTATTTACTAAGGCCATAGGTACTTGCATTGTCACTGATTTGTAAATTTGATTCAATGTAGTTTGTTATTAAAAATTCTGACCATTAGTGCTATTCTGAAAATTTTTCTGTCAGTAGTTATTTATACAAGTTGGCGCGGGCGCAGAATAGTTCTTTGTTCATTTAAGGATATTTTGCATTTGATCCGAATTCCTGTGGTTTAGGAACGTTTGCCAAAAGGTTTAAAACTGGTGTGTCTATTGAGAAAAGCAATATTTTTTAAGCAAATCTCCTGTATGTTTAGAGCTAATCCGAGCACATGCTGATTCTGTACAACGAACAATAATCTGATAATTTTGAAGGATGTCCCTTTTTCGTAGGATAGCAACAAGACCTTTCTAAAAAGTCAGGCGTTTGATATTTGATTTCAACTGTTACTTGCTAATCTAATGAGTCACTCAATGTAATACGATTAGCACCAAAATAACTTAACAACAGACGTATTGCATCTCGATTGATAAGTTTTTGTATTTGGAACCTTTTGTATTCTTCCTTCAATGAAGAGCTTACGCTAATGATGACTTTTCATTCATTATGCTGTTCTGCCCGTGAAGATTGACCCATTCTAACATAAAACGTGTTGCTTTAATACAAAAGAAGGCTATACACCAGCGGATTTACTCGATGAATTGGATATGGCTCATATAGTTCTTACCGCGAAAGTAGAGTTCTACGTCATTAAATATATTTTCCAAATCAATCGGTTCAAGGTCAGATTGGAGAGAAATTCATTGGCGTTTCGTAAAACAGGGGTTTTTGTAATTAACGAAACCAGCAAATATAAGGCCAAAGTAAGTCAAAGAAGAAGAAGAGGGATGCAAATTAGATTACGCTTCACGTTTTTAATAATTGTTTTCTTAGCATAATGTTTTTTTATATTATTACATACTGTACTGAGAGGAAGATTCAGTTGAAGATTTATTATTGGATTTCGAGTCCAAAGAAAATATAGATTATTCCAGAAATTAAATACAGATTTGTTTGAGAAACAAGTTTTCCTTTTTAATTGTTAATGATGTTATTATAATTTATTTCGGTTGTATCTACAAGGAATAAGAAATGAAATTCTACTTTTTGTTATTGCTTGTTAATTATACAGAACATATATAACGTTCTTATGCTTTTCTGGGAGTGTCTTCCGAATTTTTGTACTATTTTTCATAACATCCACCGAAAAAAATATAAGAAATATTAAATTCTTTAATTATTCTGCTACTATAAAAATGGTTATTTGTATGCGTTTAAAGGCTTAGTCAGCGGTACTCGCAATTTTAGAAATTGCAATTTTTTAAATGTGTACCATAGAAAATCACCAATATGTAAGTTGTAATTACTTTGTCTTCATCATGGTTTCGTTTTTATCATAGTAAAATCATCTAGAGCCCTAGGCATCAAAATTGCCTAATGCCTAAAAAAAGGAACAGAAGAAACTGTTTTCCTTTCAGAAAACTCACATTGTTTCTGCAAAGGTGGTCGTGTGTAAGTATCTTTCAAGTCAGAGCCTCTATTTTAGAGATTTTTCAAATTTCTCTTGAGTAGTTTTATTTTATTCATTTTCACAGTCTTTTCATTGTCTTTTTTATTTATCATTTTCTCTGTAAGTTGTGCCAGCAAGATAGCTTTCCAGAGCGTCTCTTTTGAGTGCGACTAATACACAAAGATATGTTTATCAATATTTAATTGTTAAATTTATTTCTGTTCTTACTTCTGTGTCCATAGTTTGCATTTTTTAATAACTTCTATTAGAGAAGGTATTAAAAAATTAACTATGGACGCAGAGGTAAGACCAGAAATAAATTTAACAATTAAACATTGATAAACATCTGAATTCAAAAAAGGTGTACGCTTTCAGAAAACGAAGTGTTTGTCTACATATCTTGGGAGGAATTTTCACTGCTACTGTCTGTCACTATCACATATAAAACACAATTTTTTGTTATCTTCGAAAATAATGCAGAATATTTAGAATTGAAACGTCACATGTCAAAAATGAAAATAAAAGCCCAGGCACACGCTACTGAAATTACATGGATGATTTGTTGTCCTATAGATCTAAATGCGTCTTCGTCTAACCCATAACTTCATAAGAAAAACGTATGTTATAGTTATAATGGAGGCTCGGAAGACACACCCTACGTATTTTGGCATTCGATTCTAAAAAAGACCAACGCACTTGTCTAGCAATTTGCAGGTCGTTTGTAAGTGCAGATGCCGATGACGTAGAACTCAACATTAATGGTAAGAACTATACCAAATTAGCGAAATTAACTTTGCCTTAATGGACAGGACCAAGCCTTAGACTAATCGGCAATTTTATCTTGCACATACTAAATATCTCAGTTAGTGGTCGTTCAAGGTTTTGATTCGTTCGGACTTTGACATATTTTACTTAAAAATGCCTGATAACACAAGCCAAATCTTGGGCAAACATATAGCGAGCCGAGTTCAATTCGTACAAAAGTGAAAATATTAGCCCATTAACGCGACTTTTTTGACTGACAAATTTAATTAGAAGATTTAATATGTGTACAGATATGTCCGTTAATGGAAACCATCATATATAGTATGTTACGAGCAAAGTGCGCAGATATATTTTTGCGGATTAATTCCGCGGATCAAGTACGTTCTTGCATGGCGGACTATTAACGCAAAGTTAATTTCGGTGATTTGATATGTGCCATATTCAATTCGTCAAGTAATCCGCTGGTCTATGGCCGGCTAATGGACAGCGCCAAGCCACAGACTAATCGGAAGATTTTATCTTGCACAGACTAAATATCTCAGTTAGTGGTCGTTAAAGGTCTTGATTTGTTCTGATTTTGACATCTCTTACTCAAAAATGCCAGATAATACAAGCCAAATCTCGGGTGCATGCAAATATACCACGAGCAGAGTCTAATTCGTACAAAAGTTCAAATACGAGCCCATTAACGGGAAGTTTTTGACAGATGGACTAAATTGGACTATCTAATGTGTTTACAGATATGTACGTTAGTGGAAATCATCATATATGGTTTGTTAGGGTGTGTTTAGATTAGACACTTTATTCCGTACATTTCTCTCTGATATAATAATATATCAAATGTAAACCATCTTGAGAAAAGCTATTGGAGACTAATCACACAGCTGAGATAAATCACTTGACACAAAATGTCGAAAGAAATTTCAGCCAGTGTCTGACATATATCTAAGAAGTTGTAGTCGTCCACTTTCTCTCGAGATATTTCATGGGATTAACTATTGCATATCACTTGTAATATTACGATACTATTCCATTCACATATGTAATTTGCAAATTGAATTAGACAAAACCTATTAATCTTTTAAAGCAGCAAAGACATATGTCGACACTTTATCTCAGCACGAAGTGTCGGCAATTTTATTCAGCTACATTTGTATCATAGAGATTTCTATGATAAAAAAAATTTCTAATCTAAACGCACCCTTACAAGCCAGCGATATATCTTTACGGGTTAAATCCGCGGATCAAATTTGTTCATGTATGGCTGGTTTTTCATCAAAAATGCCGAGAGTCAAGTCCAATTCGTACAAATATGAATGATATTAGCCCACTAACGTGAAGTTTTTAACTGACGGATATAATTGGAAGACCTAATATGTGTGTAGATATGTTCGTTAGTGGAAAGCATCATATTTGATATGTGGTGAGTTTAGTGTGGATATATATTTTTAAGGATTACATCCATAGATCAGATTCGTTCCTGTATGGTCAGCTAATAGCCGACCATACACAAACGAATCTGATCTGCGGATTTAATCCATAAAGATATACCTGCGTACTTGGCTCGTTTCATACCAAATATGATGCTTTCCACTAACGTACATATCCGAACACATATTATAACCTCCAATTAAATGCTTCAGTTAAAAACTTCACGTTAGTGGGCTAATATTGTACTGACATTTTTGAGTAAAAGATGTCAAAATGAAAGCATTTGACAGCCACTAGCTGACATATTTAGTTTGTGCAAGATAAGGTCTACCGATTAGCCTGTGGCTCGGTCCTGCTTATTAACGCAAAGTTAATTCCGATGATTTAATATGTGCCATATCCAATTCGTCGAGTAATCAGCTGGTGTATAGGCGGATATTGGCTGACTATTGGAAGATGTATGGATGAGATTTTGTAACAAGTACAAAGGAAAAAAGATGGCCATGAACTAGCGTTTTAAGTTTTAATTGTCTTGCACAACTCTCTTCGGCAATGTGTTTTAGAATCCAAAAGTTGTCTTAGATAGAAATTCTAACTGAGTCATGCTGGGCTAGAGGAATTTGATGTTTTCGGCTCACTTGGGTGTCTTAAGAATATTGCTCTTGGAACGATCAGACACTATCTCTTGCCAGTATCTCATTGAAGGTACTTGTAGAAAAGACAGATGGCTGAAGAGATTTTGTCAAAGTTTGATCACCAATTAGGCAGATTGTGTTCATATTTCAAATACCAAAGTAGCCTGTCTTAAAAAAACTATTATCTCTTTGCATAAATTTTCTGTAACGTAGATATTTAAAATCTTATGAGGCTAGTTTTTCTTTTAAACTGTAAATCTCTTACATCTTTAGAGGGAGGGAAGCCTAATAGTTTTTACCTTTTTTTTGCATTTTCACTTTCTAATAAATTTCTCTTTCGACCGTGAAGTATAAGTAGTTAGTTTAATCCAAGGCAATCTCTTTGCTTAAGTGTATTAAACATTACGACACATAAATCTACTAAATTCTTTTTTAATCTCCCATTCTTCATTGCTAACAAATCCTAATAAAAACAAATTATTACTTTAAGGTGGCAATATATATAAATTAACCTTCTTTAACTTTTCCCCCACCAATTAAATACGTTTTTGTTGCCTTCGAGTTTGTAATATTCAACCAGGGTAGATGTGTGTTGGCGTTGAGATTTTTAATGGCGCGTTATAATTACTTTACTTTGAATTCAAAATTTATATAAATTAAAACACTTAAATTTAAAAGAGATGGGTACATATCACAGCCTCTAATGATTATTGAATAGAATTTACCTAATCGATTAACGCACACTTTAAAAGTACAACTCAATTGTACAAAGTATAAGATTCGAGAAGGGATAAAGGTAGAAATCCGTACTTTCTTTGTCATGTTCCACAATCATTACATTTTTGTAAAATGTTTCAGTCTTTGTTCGTTCGAATACATTAACCAACTAAATCTCTCTATATTGCTGAATTACTTTTGTAGCTTTTATTGAAAATGCCATTTTGTTTATCGAAGAAAATAATATGCTAATGGAAACACGTTTTACCACTTAGCTGGAATTTTACGGTAATATCAAAGAATAAGTCATTCGAAGTCTAGCTAAAATTGGTCTCGATTTTACAATGATCAAGTAATATCGACACCCTGTCTTATTTATACACCGTGTCCCAAAGGTCCCGGAACAGCACGACATTTAGATTAATCGTGAGTTTTAGATAAAGTTCAGATTCAGATATACTGCAGAAAATACATTCATTTTGCAATTTCTTGATATATAAACAAATGTTTACATTTACTTTCTCTGCAACCATTTTTTTTAAATTGATTCAATAATGGCTTTTAATGAATCATTTTAAATTCTCTTTACAGTATACTATAAAGTTTTAAATAGGACTTTTAAATATGATGCGCCTTATATTGAATAACCTGCCTGCCTATATACATTTTAAATGGAAAAATCTAACAAATCGAACACTTTTTTGGCAAAATTATCATAAAATGAGAAATAAAGTTTCCACGGTTATTACCCAATAAACTTTATTTAATTAAATAACTATTTAAATTGGGGTTTAATGTTGTTTCAGTTAAAAAAAGGTGTAATTCTGTAATTCTTTTATTTCCTAAAATTTTTTAAAAACTTTTACACTAATGTCAAGGGAATGAAATTAAATGCACTGTGCAATTAAAAAAAAAGAAAAATCTTGTGGAAGCAGAGGGAATATACACATCAGGAAAGTCAAACACTGTCCATAGGGAGAATGTTAATGAGAGATTTAACATTGAAAGCTAATAATAGTATAGATGGGCGGCGCCTTGTATTCTCCTACACCGGTGTAAACAATTCAACGCAGTGCGCAGCGATCAGTGCTGGTGGAGATTTCATTAGTACATCATAGATTCTAACATCATAGATTGTTACGGGATTACTACTGCCAGGAAACAATTTTATTAAAATTTGCGTACCACATGCTATTTGTTCTTTTAGTCCGTTAATTTAATCAACGTCTGAGGCAAAATAGAACTGATATTCTTTGATAACCAAAATAAATAAACGAGATTTTTTAAACAAAATCAATAATAATTCTAATGAAGAATCTAACAGAATAACTCTTTAAACATTACAATATAAGGAGCTCAAATAGACCGCCAGATTGCTAAAAAATATTCCAGTCTGTTGCAAACCCTCGACGAGTTTTTTCTAACATCTAAACTGGAAGGATACGAGCATGCTGCGTCAAAGTAGGGGAATACGTTCAGCGGCCATAGAAAACTATGGAAGGGACAATTTTTAGCGTTTTACATGGACAATGAAAATTTTTTCTTATCTGTATATTAATATTTATCTACACTCAAAAGTATATCTCAAATTCATCTCCTTTAACTCATTAATTTACTTATCTTTAATAATTTATCTCAACGGCGACAACCGAAATTTGAAAGGGGATAAGAAACAACAGGAAAACCCCCATTTCAAAAATAATGTAAAACCATAAGTTGAAACCGACAATTCTGTGGAAATTCGTGATTAAAAAAAAGGTATAATTTTTAGGTATCAAGTCGAAATTTTGAAAACAAACTGTAATTAAACAAAAATTTAATGCGAAATTTGGAGAAAACAGTCTAAATTTCAAGGTAAAACAGTCAGCCTATATTTTTAGTTTATAAAATATTGAGTTTTTCCCCTTTTTCGTTGGAACCTCAATGTTTTTAAATTTTAAATTATGAGCAAGAATTTGAAAGTCTGAAAACATCTAGTTTTTCGGAGAGCAAAAAAATTTCGAAATCAATAATTTCTATTAAATTAAATATTCTACTAAGAGAGTTTCTGATGAATATTTGGGAGAAAAAAAAAACAATTTGAAAGTATAAATCCTTAAATTTGGCAGAAAAGCTAAAGTTTAAAGAAAATATTACCTATACACATATACATAAGAAAAATTTATCGATAGATAGATAGATAGAAAAATTTCGAGAACACTTGAGACTTAGTAAAGAATCTCGCATTTTCGTGTTTACTACCAAATTTTTAGTAAAAGATAAATATAAACTGAGAGTTCATTACAATACTCAAAATTTTGAGACGACGCGAAATTTGAAGATTAAGGTAGAAATTTAAAAAAATTAGCCTGTCCTCACAAACAAATTAAAGTTTGTTTGTTTAAACTAAAAGCTTGAGGAAAAATTAAAAATTGAAAGTTTAATCGAGAAATTTTGAGAAAAAGTCAAAGTTTCTAAAGAGAAAAAAACCATAATTTACATAGGACAAAGAAATTAGAATTCAAATAAAAAACGAAATTTTAATGAAAAAAAAGCAAAATTTTAAGTTTAAGTTCGAAATTTCGGATAAAAAGTGTAATACTCTAAAAAATCGAAATTTCGTGTTTAGAGTCGAAAACTTTATTTTAGAAATATATAAGACAATCAAAATCAACACCTACGTAGAAATTCGAAATCTAAAAAAATCCTAACAATAACATATTAATATTCTAAGTAAACTTTTAGTTTTGACTACTTATTTTGACAAAAAAAAATGAAATTGATTTTCCCAAAATGTGTAGTTTTCACTTCAGATTTTTAATTTTTCATTTCAATTTCGATAACGAATTTCTAAAGACAGTCGAAATATTGGGATTAAAATCTAAATTTTGGAAAAAATAGGAATTAAAAAAAAAAGAATTTAAAATTAAAAAAAAACACTCAAAATGGAGATGTCTTGTGATTGTCGGAGTTTCAAGTTCAAATTTTTATTTCCTACTTAAAATGTGTACTTTAAAATAAATTTTTTTGGGAAAATTTAAAATTAAAAAAAAAATAAAACATTAGAAACTTTAAGCAAATAGTGAATGCCTAACAATATAGAAATTCGTTTTAGAAATTTCAAACTTTTTCTCGAATTTTCAATTTTTATATAAAATTTGAAGATTAAATATAAACTATTAGAGGTTTTATTTAAAATATCGTATCGAATTTTTCGACTTTACTTAAAATTAAATTTACGATGTTGTTCCTGCAATCGCAATATTAAATACGCCGAAGTCAAAATTTCGACAAATGAGATTTGAAATTTCGAAATGGTAATGAAAATTTCCACAGAAAAAATTGCTGTTTAGGGAAAAAAGATTAGAAACTTTGGATAAAATAAAATGTTTTTGTTAAAATTTGAAATATTACAAAAAAAGTTGAAAAATGGGAAATTTCGAGTAGAAAATGGTTCCGAATACAAATCATATTTGGCGTGAAAAATGTAAGTTCTTTTAAAGAGATTGTTTTTTTTTTCTAAATTCTAAATTTACTATTTCAAATTTTTATTGTTTTTAGTGAATTTTTCGACTTTAAATTTAAACGTTAAACGTTGGACTATTTTTCATAAAATTCATCAAAAAGAAAGGATTAAAGGCAATTTTTTAGAATATACAGTGTGTCCCAAGATAGAGTACTGAGGGTTTATGAGAAAAAGTTATTTTTTATAAAAACTCCTGCTTGATCTTAAAGCACCGAAGGTTTTTTCGTGATTTTTTATACAGGGAGTTCAATTACTTAAAACTTTCAAAAAATGGCCAAGAGTAAAATCGTATCGAAAATTTGTTTCTGAGAAATGTAGTTTGTAGTGAAAAAATTCTCAAAAACTATATTTTGGTTAATTTTCTAAATATCAAGGAAAACAGGTTACAAATCAAGGTTAGACACAAGAAAAAGAGAAAAAATAAAAAGTGTTTGATCATAACAGTGAGTGATTAAACTAAAACCTTATCATTATAAGGTATTGCCACCCGCTTTTGTGCAAATTTCTACTCTCTTTATAATTCTCTAGGCATTTCGCATCTGCAGTTTTATTTTCTGAATACTAATACGCGGACCGATAGGGTTGAACATTTATCAAATTCAGGGTTGGGAAAACAGATACCGGTTTCGATTTTATTAGATCTCGTCAGTTTGATATACCCAACTCCAACCTTCCAAATGCTCCGTTTGAAGATATCTTAAAAAATACAAGTGTTCCCAAATGCAATTTGTGATGACACTAAATCTTCTGTGCTGTGCGGAGAGAAAAAAAATACTGTGATAGGAATTGAATAAGATCATGTAGGTAATGATACCTATCAAAAAAATATTATTTTTGATTTGTCAATAATAAGGAATTAGCTTATGTTTGCACTTTCCTTGTCAAATTTAATTAAATAATAATAATTTTATTTCAATATTTCAAATCAAGTAACCACAAATTTCTAGGTATAAAGCCACCTAGTGGTGTCTTGAAAAAACTATGGAATAGCTTTAACAACTGTCATTTAAGCAGAATAGACCCAGCGTGCAATAATGCTCGCGTTTAGAGGGCTGCGTTATTGCAGGCTAGGTGTATTCTTTTTGAAAAAAATTCTGAAAATAAATTAAAATCTGAAATTAAGGGTATTTTTGCAGTTCTAAGTCAAATTCTTAAATAATATTTTTCAGTATTACCAAAAACTACTTTCTTTTAGAATTGTAAAGTAATTGATTTCCCTGTATAAACAATAAACAAAATAATTTCAGTGATTTGAGATCAAGCAGAAATATTTATAAAGAATGTCTTTTTGTCGTAAAACCATAAATAAAAAAGAAATCCCTTTTTAGTACTCTATCCTGGAATGCACTGAAATTTTTGAGTTAAAAACCAAAATTTCAAAATTGAAGTTGAAAATTTTTCAGTTTAAAGTGCAAACGAGGTAAAAATCTAAATCTTGAGCTTCAAGTCGAATTTTGGGAAAAAAACTCGAAATTAAGAAAAAAATTCAACATTTCGAATTTAACTAAAGTCACAGTTTAAAGGAAAGGTTAACATTTTGAAGAGAAAGTTTTAATTTTAAAATTTTATGGTTAGTAAAGAAATTTTGACAAAAAGGTCGAGATATCGAGATAAAAATTGAATTTTAGTGCTTGAGGTTATTAAAAACTGGAGAAAACTAAAAATTTTTCGAAAAAAACCATAACTATGGGAAAAATTTAACTTTTGTTTTGAATTAAAAACTTATTTTATTTTAAAATGGTGAGCCTTTTCTGTGACCTTAACTTTTTTTTTAATTTAATGAAAAAAAAATCTTTTTGAAATTTTGGCTTTTCAAAAAGGCATTTTTTTGTCTGGGTATTTACGTATATTTTACAGTGAGTCATCAAGCTGCGGGACTGATTAATTGAAAAATATTTATTTTGCTCTATTTGTGAAAAATTTGGCAGCTTTTTCTCATCGTTCCTGATTAAATGGATTTAAAAATTGCACTACAAAAAACCGTAGTTTTTTTAAATCGCTTAAAAACCGAAATGCTGTAAACAACATAACTATAGAAGTCCAATGTTAATATCAATAAAAGTGCGATATAAAATAATTAGTCTTGTTAGGATCTAGAATTATTTTTTGATATTATAAATAATTGTCTGGATCACTGATTGATTATTTTAAGAAATATAGCACTTGGTTTTATTAATAAAATTTCTTTCCTGTATGAGTAAGGCGAAATAGATGAAAAATAATAAAAAGGGGCCATTTGCTAAATATCCGACGTATCACCTCTTAAATATTTGAAATATCACATTCATTCTCTCATAAAAGATGAGGATTTATGTATCATAATTACCTACCCAATAAGTTCATTGACGTTAGACACTTTCAATAAATCTTTTAGGCCCCAAGGATGGTGATCCATTAGACGAAACTATCGCTATGACGTACATTAGGTCCTAATTAGTAATTTCCGTTCTCTTTGTAGCTTTTCCTTCCTTTTAGGAGATTTAGAGTGAGAAATTATTAAGCTCATATATTTTCCTACTGACGGATTGTCTTTCTTACGACAAGAATCTAAATGAATTGCCTAGATGGTGACACAAAATACTTGGAACGTTCCTTTTATTTAAATATCATGTCCTAAAACCTTACATATTATTGGGTTTCCCGGAAAATTTCCTTGAGTTTTTTTAATTTCGAAATTGCTTTTAGTTATCTGATTGAACGTGCACCGATTAACATTTATTCAATCAATCTAATCTCTGGATGATGACTCCAAAAGTGCAAGTGAATGAAAATAAAATTTTCTGGCATTTTCATAGATTTTTTATAACTGAAAAGGATGTAACGCTGTGGAAGCACCATAGAAGAGATGTGATGTCTAAGGAGAGAATGTTTTAGCAGAAAACAATTCGAAATTGTTAGGTTTAAAATAAAAAATGTTTACGTTACACCAGCACTGGCAATCAATAAATAACGTTAAAATTATTGAAAATTGTTGAAATATGTCTAGAAAATTAGCACTTTAGCATTTCCAAAACAAGTACTTAGATCATTTAGTGAAATTTGGATTACCGGAAAACAATTCGTTCAACAAGATAAGATTTAACATGTTTCTGCAGGTTCACCAAAAATTAATACAGTTTAGATGGGATGTGCCGCCCCATACACCATACTCATCTGACATAGCAACGTCCAGATTTCCACTTGATTCATGTTCCACAGAACAGAAAATTCAATGCTGTGAAAAGTACAAAAATTGCACTTGGTATATGTTTTTCCTCAGTAAATGAATATAATAATAACATAAGTACATTAAAAAAAGATTGCAAGTTTCATTTTTTCCCAAAAAAACTGCACGAACGATCTAGACAAGGCAATACAATTTTTGTAAGTAGACACAAAACTGACATCTATTATTGTCGTTTGGCTTGCAACCACTAAATTTATTGTGATATTTTTTAATATTAATACTTGGTTAGTAATTGATCCAAAGTTACGTGAATTCGAAGTTCTTAATAAAATTTAATAATTTATCTCGGGTCTTTACTATTTGTCTACTTAGATGTGGAATAATATTATACTTGACCAAACAATTGTTCACCGGAGGGTGGAAATTAGGAAGATTAGAAATTTCGACACAGCAGGACATAACTGAAATTTGTATTCTCTCTTTGCATACAACCGAAATTGCGGCAAGGACATTAAAAGGGTAAGCAAGGTCATCAAGGGATAGTGCTTTAACGCTCATCTGAAATTGTAATTGTTATAAATTACTGAGACTATTTTGAATATGAGGCAAGAATTTTCCTATATGTCTTGAACCTCATAACTTCTGCTTTAGTGGTTATATTTCTACATCTTTGTAACCTATATTCCTATGTTAATTCTTTTTTATTTCCAGAATAATATTATTTATGTTGCGATAATTTTTTTCAGTAAAACTTTTACTAAGAAGATTTGAAATGGGAATTTGAATTCACTGACTATTTTTTTAAACATCAAATGCCGGCATCCAACTCGATATTTTTTTCTGGAAAGTTCAAGTTTTTCTCGAGTTCATATAGAGCAACATTTTTATTAATTTTTGTAAAATATGACCAATACTGCAATGGCGGCCAGGACCCAAGATACATAGTAAAAGATCGTAGGTAGCAGAACTACCAACAGTCGACTGTTTGCGCTTGGTAGAATGATCACTCTAAAAACGGGCATAGAATTTTAACACTCTAATTCTAATGCAAAGTAATGGTTTCAACATTTCTCAGATTCAGAGTTTGGGAATTAGAGACCGGTTTCTAATTTTTTAGATCTCGACTCTCAACTTGAATCTGACGAATTTTTCTGCGGCAAGTATACACCAAGTCAGGCGTCGGCAACACTTTTTGTCAGTGGTCAGTGGGTTAAAATATTTCAGATGAGCGAATTAAGACGACGTTTAAGATTAGTGGTAATATCGATATTAAACATGACGACTTAAAAAAAGCCAGATAACCCAACATATTTTTGATGACTAAAAAAAAAAATCCTTTATGATGCCTAAACTATTTATGACGACTAAAATAGAAAAAAAGAGATAAGTATGCATTCTAAATTATTTTTGATGGCCAAAAAGGTTCTTATGACCAAAATATTTTGCGACCAAAACAAAAAACATCATCTACGTACATATCATTGGGCTGTGGAAACTGAAGCAATAGCTCCAGTAAGCATCATCACTCTATTTGAAAATTTGGTGTTAAAGTAGGAAATTTCTTCCATAAATGTAGATTTTTTTTTAAAAATTGCTACTTTAATGTCAAAATCACCAATTTAGTCTGCAGGTTTAAAAAAATCTATTTTTAAATTGATACTGATTGTAAATATTGTAACGAAGTGTTGTTCTAAAATTTGTATTAGTAATTGTGTAGTCCAAGGAACTCTCTGGAAACATTTGTTAATGGGAAGTGGCCTCGAAAATATATTATACGGCAGATAAGCGTTTTAGACGTTTCCGCAAGCGCGATTCCGATCTGTACGGAGATCCGTTCTAAAAATCGGAACGGTATAAATACGAGGTCCCCTTTCCCTCAAGTTAGTCAGTTAGTTAGATAGCCAGTCAATCAGTCAATCAGTGAGATAGATAGTCTGATAGTTAAATGAATCATAGTTGTAATGTTCCGAAATAAGTTTGAAATAAATTGTTTACAATTCACGAAGTTTTAATTATCGAACCGATAACAAACAACAACATCAAATAGGTAATCTAGGCACTTTATTTCTTACAAATTTTGACTTTCAACTCTACTTTTTGTTAAAATTTTTTTAATTTTTGAAATATTGTCTTTTAAATTTATTTCATCTTTTTCTCAAAATTTTCTGTGTACATTTTTTATATTTATCAACTTTATTTTTAAATTTTCGACTTGAAACTCAGAATTTGAACACTTAAACTTAATTTTTATTTTGTTTTCCAATTTTAAAACCAAATTCCAAATTTTTTTATGAAATTTAATATCTTTCTAAATTTTGACAAGTTTTAGTAAATTTCACTTATCCTTCATAATTATCCATCTTGATCTTGCAATTTGAACTCATTTTTAGAATTCTAAGTTTACAGTTTTAATTTTTAGTTTTTCTTTAAGTTTCAACAAATTCAAATTTTTAACAAATTAATTTGTCTCGAAAGTTTTAAATTTTTTTTCCAAAATCTGAGCTCCAACCCGAAAACTTACGAAAATTTCATTTCTGTTAAAATTTCATTTTCTCACAAAGCTCCGTATATAAACTTGAAAACCTTACATTTCTTTCCCATTAAAATTTAGCGATGTACTCACAATTTGCCTTCTTCGGGAATGTTTTTTTCAATGATAACTTAAACTTCGAATTTTCAAATTTTTTCGCAAAGTTCCGAGATTTCACTTGCAATATTTCCTTTATTAAATTTTACCTTTAAAATCATTTTCGTTATTGTTCAGATTAAAAAAAATTATCATTTCGAAGTTCATTCGAAATTTCTATGTTTTCTCGACATTTAAAATTTAAAGTTTAAACGTTTTTCTTTAAATTGTGGAAATTTCAATTTTTTCTATGGATTTTAAATTTAAATTTTTACTTTTTTTATTATCTAAGACTTCAAACTCAAAATTTGGAAAAAAACTATTATTTGAACTTAAATTAACAATTTCGAAAAAACGATTAAAATTTTGCCAATTTTTCTCAAAATGTTGATTTTTGTCTCAAAACCTCTCAACTTATTTTACTGGTTTAGTTTGAATTTTTTTTTAATAAATTTCAAACTTTTCTTATAAAAACTTGATTTTTAATAATGTTCAAATACTATTCGGTAATTGGGTCCATTTTTTAGGAATTTATCCCTCCAAGCCCACTCCCAATTGTGCCTTTGAATTCAGAAATACGTTTCACTGGCTTGTTATTTGTGTTACTTGCATCGACCAAAAATTTTATTTATATTTTTATTAGGAAAGATATAAACGTTTGTTGAAAATTAAATGAAAAGTACAATGTGGCCCAGACAGAGCTTAGGAATAATTGATATTTCCAAGTCTCTCATAGAGACAATTTATTTCCTTTAGAAGTAGTGAAGCTTTATTTTTAGTTATAGCCTATTAACTTCGTATTTTTCTTTAAGACAATTTATTAAAATCTTAATTAAATCTCCAAATCATACCACACGTATAAGCAATGTCAGTGATGATGTAAAATTTCTGTATTAAATTTTGTTTAGGCCCTTAATCCGAGTTAATAAGGTGAAGATTGCGTTTGCAAAGCCTTAATGAAGAAATGTGTGCTCATTGAAATGATTTCATGCTTTTGCCTTTTCCTCTCGCTGGAATTTATTACGTCAAACGTGATGGTGTATCGTTAAGTACATATTATAAAATGAAATTGATTACCTTTAAGCTGCCTTTTATGTAGCAAACTATGCTACGCCTGTAGGTTATAAACCCATAAATATTTATATAGGATTTTTGCAATTAGTACGTTGTAAATTAGGTAAATATAGCGTGTTATCCGCCATAAATTTATCAAAGGTAGTTAACAAATAATTATAATTTTCAGGAGTACTCACTTGCTCAGTGCTTAGTCCTTAGGGACGTTACCTACTTAATTTATTTTACTCAAAACTACATATTTAAACACTTTTAATTCTTTTTTTTTTAAGTAAATACCTGACATTTCCAACCCTGGAATTCTTTAATATTCATAACTGATGAACTTTATTAACGATCAACACGCAACAAAATTTAAAAATTCCACAAGGTTTTTCGATAAATATTTGCTAACACCGGACCGATTGCTGGTATGACCGCCGATGATGCAGTAATGCGAAACCTGGTCCGGTGTTAGCAAATATTTATCGAAAACCTTGTGGAATTTTTAAATTTTGTTGCGTTTTTATCGTTAATAATGTTTATTAGTTATAAGTAAATACCAATTCGAATTCGTTTGTAGCACTATGCTTAAAAGGAAACCACATACATGCAAGGTATTCAGTATACTTCAAAAATAGATCCCTTTTCCAAAATTTGAGAACTTTTTGAGCTGTTATCCGTGACTTTGTCTGCGGATTTAAGTGAATAACCTTTAAAATTTTCACAGAAAAACAGTCTAAAATTACTTACAGAAAGATTTTAAATTTGATTGACACATCAATTAATTTGTTTTATTTTATTTTGTTTTGGTTTTAATGAAGAAGCATATATACTCGTAGTAGGTTGTGTAGTGATAGATATTATTAAAAGAACTGGTGGAAATGAAAACGCAAATCGTGCATTTTATTGCAAAATGTCTTTTATCTCGCAAGGGGTATAAAATCGTGTAAGTGCACGATTTTCGCGCAAACACACTTTCGCATTATACAAGGTGATTCTAAAAGTAGTACTATAAATTCAGGTTCCTATTCTAGAGCCCAAAAAAAGACTAAAGGTTTATATAAACATATGTCGTAAAACGCTTCGTTTCCGAGTTACAGGGTGTAGAAGGTTACTTCCTGATCATAGTTTTTAATTAATAGCTGGAAAACGTTTACTGATAATTGAATGAAATTTAGCACAACCCCATACTAATTTTAAATTATATTTAAATAAAAAACTGTTTCGTAAATATCTAACAAATTACGAATTTAAAAATATTAACTTTTATTTACAGAAATTGCTGAAAGTGCCCACTGGTGACAAGAAAACATGAAAATGTCAATGCTATTAATTTTCTTTCATTTCAATGCCAATTATGTGCTACATAGAATATTTTTCGGGCGAGCGTTTTTAATGTATCGAGATATAAAAATGCATTTTACTCGAAAACCGCTGACAATATCGAATTTTACTAAGAGTACCTTTTTATGTAAAAACGTTTGTAGTTTATATTTTTGTTGCGAAACTGTGACAAAAGTTGATACGAAATAAATAAATCACATTTTAAGGACTGGCCCCCTAGGTATACCCGCCACTGGTTAAGTTGTGTTAATTAAATCTTAGATTTTTGGAAAGAACACAAAAAATTATGTAGTTGTGTCAAAATTAATTCAGTTTCGCAACTATTAATAAAAAACTGTAACCAGGAACTAACTTTCCACACCCTGTAACTCGGAAACTACTTATGTTTATATAGACTTTTAGTCTAATTTTTGGCTCTAAAATACGATTTAAAATTTATGGTACTACTTTTGGAACACCTTGTATATTACTTAGAAAAACTATTTTCTCAGGCCTGTGCAGTGTGTCCCACCGGGAATCGCCGCGATCAATATATGACAAAGTACTTGATTAAAAAATTTAAAAATTTAACAACTTAGCAAAGTCAACACAACCAAAATATTGGCAAAGTCGTAGTATTTCCGGTATAACTGGAAGTTGTCACCAACTTCGCTATTTTTAATGAGACACCCTATATCTTTTTGCATTTTTAGATTTTATTTGATATTTTAAGGCCACTTTGGTTAACAAACATGTTCTTAAAATTTATAATTTTTGAGGTAATTGGATTTTTATAAAAAATTTGACAGATGCAAGGTCCCACGAAATTCTTTGTATCTTTTTTTAGAAACCAGTTATTAATTTGATATTTGCTGCGTAAGTAGAACACCTACGAGGCTATCTTGCACAACTTTTATAAGTTCAAAAACATGACACCAAGTGTTGAATTCACGTCTGAATATTTTGATAAATTCAAACAACGATAACTTTTTTGTTCTAATCGAACACTATATTTTTTTAGCCTATCTTATGTAGATTTTAATTATCTTTTACCTGATAAAGTTTTCCAATGGTTGTTGTACAACTTTTAGAAATAATTGCATTTTTTTACTTTTATTTTCCCATTTCACCTTAAATGGACTCTTATTGAGTCGCATATCAGTGACGTTATAAGTAGAAATAATCTCTAACGACAATTAAACTATTACGAAACCATTTGTTGAATTATTTATAGTTTATTTTATATTATGTTGTGAAGCTAAAATGAAAACATGCCTGACCATCTTTTTTAGTAAGATAAGGTAAGGCCCTCATGAAATTCAAAATGTCACAAATTTCGACTGCGTTAGAGAGAAATCAGATAGAAAAAAATCTGTTGTTGATAATAAAATTGTCGAAATAGCATTTCCAATTATGTCGACTAGTCATGTTTTAATTTTAGCTTCATTACACACTATGAACTGCTATAAATAATTTGACTGGTTGTTTCATAATTTAATGGTCGATATCAATTGTTTCTTTTTTTTTTTAATTACACTTCATTTGTTTCTACTCATTATGCCACTGATATGCTACTCAATAAGAATTCAATGACTGTGAAATAAAAAAAAGTTAAATTTGCAGTTATTTTCAAACATTGTAAAAGAAACTCCCGCAATGCCTGTATTAGTTAAAAGATAATTTATATCTGCATTAGATAGGTCAAAAAAATATAGGGTGTTCCATTTGAGATAACAAATTATGCTGTTTGAATTTAGCAAAATATGCCGACCTGAATTCAACACTCGGTATAATGTTTTTAAAGACATAAAAGATGTGCAAGATAGCTTTGTATTGTGTTCTACTTACGTTTTGAATATGAAATAAATATCTGGTTTCTGGAAAATGATACAAAGAATTTCGTGGGACCTTGCATCTGTCAAATTTTTTATAAAAATCTAATTATCTCAAAAACTCTAAATTTTAGGAACAATATTTGTTATCCAAGGTGACCTTTAAATATCAAATACATTCCAAAAATGCAAAAATATATAGGGCGTCTCATTTAAAATAACGAAGTTGGTGTCAACTTCCGGTATAAGCGGACGTATTACAACTTTGCGAATATTTTAGTTGTGTTGGCCTTGTCGACTTTGCTAAGCTGTTAAATTTTTTAGATAAGTACTTTGTCAGATATCGATCGCGGCGATTCCCGGTGGGACACACTGTATATTTTTAAGTTGACTGAGAGTTACATCACATTATTTTTATCAAAAAAACCATTTGTGAGGTTAGCATATTATATACTGGACATCTGTATATGACCAATTTGTTATCTTACAAAGTTTACAATTTGAAAATTAAGTGATCTCTGGGAAAAATATGCACTCGAATATTTACAAGAAAAAAAAATTACTTATTTACCTACTAGTTACCTCTTCTATTTCAGATGTGTACTATTTGCTGATTTTAAATTGCATGGAATATAAACCCCTACGCGACGGAAATGCGTTAGTCTGAGAGCTCTCGAAACATCAATCGTGCCCTGCCTAATACCTCTGTGCCTTGAGAAAATGTGTCTTCCTTGAAAATATAATTTGACTCCCACATATAGGCCATTATCTTACATCAGGCTCGAGAAATACATCTTTCGTAAGATATAATATTTTGTAAATTCTTTCTCTAATAAATAACTTCTTAAAAGATTGGACGTGTTGCCTGAAAGTTACTGTCGCGAACTTGAAAATCTACTCATATCCAGCAGATCATATGAAGCTTTTGTAGCAGACTGAAACATTATTGAAGCTTCTGTGACTTATGAGACCCAAACTTTTGTAATAAATCCAGAATCTTTGTATTGAAGAATCGGTCAATAGGTGTGTAGGTCGAAGCAATCAATTTATTACCAAGGGCGAGTTGGAAAAAACTCATCGTACACCTGAAAATAATTTAACAAGAAGTCACACTTGTTTTCAAGCATAGCATCAGGGCGGATTTAAAGGTGTGCAACATGTGCAACTATATAAGGAGCTCCCACAAAAAATTGATGACCTTTTTATTTAGTCATCAAAAATATTGTAAACGCGGTAAGAGAGAAGATTTTAATATTATTGTGAACACGACGTAGAAAGTTTTTGTTTTTTGCAAGGACCCCCACCAATGTGTCGCACAGGGCCCCTACCAACTTTACTTCGTCGCCGAATAACCTAATTACAAATAAATACATCAACAATAATTATTTATTAATCATAGCGTCTTTTTTAAAAAAACGTAAAATACCACAATTTAAATATAAATGATGGGATATTTTGATTGCTTCAGGTTTTTTTTCAAGTATCAACTATGACAATAATGTTGTAATAAACTGATATGATAGAAACGCGAAGTATATGGATCGCCTTAAAGTGCCTGTCAGCGCGATTATTCATTTGTAGGTGGCCAGATTCTGGAATATTAATAGACGTTTCTTGAATGGAAACTACCCCATATAAATAAACGCGCACCTCGATGGTGATTCATTCATTTATGTTGTACGTTGATGTACAGGGTGAGAAAAACTCGATGTCTCTGCGCTATTTAAGAAAAAGAAAAACGATATAGGAAATCTGAAAAGAGATTCTTACATTGAATTAAACAGGGTCCATTTTAAGCTGAATTTGCATATTTTTCCAGATTTGGAAACCAAAGTAATGACGTTACTGAATTTTTTCTCCAGAAACCTACCTATATTTTTGCACATTTAAAAAGAGTTAAAATTTGGTATCTTTTTTCGTTAAAGAGTTACAGGCAAAATTGTTGTACAAAATATATTAGTAAAAATTCGCAATTGGTACGATTTAATCAAACAGCCTTTGGAAATAAATCTATTAAATAATTTTAGGTTTGGAATAACAGGTTCGGGGTGTCTCAGAGAGTATTGACCTGCTCTGCTAGGGTTCTTTTGAAATTCCCCATAAACTAATAAATAATGCATGGTGAATCAGAAAGAATGGGCCAACGCAAAACTGGAGATACTAAACACCAAAATATTACGATTAAGCTCAACATGCTTTACACTAATGTAACTGGTTTAACAGATACAGGGCGTTCAAAGTTTAAATTTTGTCCTGTCATTTCTCAATAATTAAAAAAGTTATGGTGCTTTAAATTTAACATTTTAATATAGTAATATCTACGATTTAAAAAAATCATAAAAAATACATTGAAACTTTTAAAAGCAAATATCTTAAAAACCGTTAGCTTTAGACGACTTCAACAAGAATATCTTTTCTTTGTAGAATTGATCGTTCTTTTATATTGTCTACTTGTTTTAAGTATAACTCAACAGATAAAAAAAATATGTTTTAATTTACGTAAATGTGAAGTTAGCGCCCTCTAGGTCTGACGTCAATATAAATTTAAAATTCTTAATTCTCACACCAAAAAACATAAAATTCTCAAATATTAAATTTATAACATCAAAATCTTGTCAATTATTAAAAAATTTTAGAATAAAATTTAAACTTTAAATGTCCTGTATCTCTTAAACCAGCCACATTGGTATAAGACATATTGAGCTGAATCGTAATATTCTTTCTGACTCAACCTGTATATCATTTACCTGAACATTTTTCAAAGTCAAATGGCAACAAAAAATTTTTGTCAACCATTACTTCAGTTATTGACAGATGCCACTATAGTTTGATTTTTGATTTATTGCACTTCCAAAACCTATTTGTTTAAATCGTAGTAATTACGAATTTTTGATAATATTTTTAAAAAAATAAAATTGCTTATAACTTTTTTAACCAAAAAAGATACCAATTTTTTTTCCCTACAAAATTTGTTTAGAAGAACTAGCTCTTTTTAAGTATGTAGAAATACAGGTATGTTTCTGAAAAAAAAAATTCAATGACGTCATTACTTTGGTTTCCAAATCTGAAAAAATATGCAAATTTGACTTTAAATGGACCTTATTCAATCCAATTTAACAACCTTTTTCCAGATTTCTTATATCGTTTTTCCTTTTCTTATAATAGAGCTGAGACTTCGAGTTTCGTTCACCCTGTACATTCTGTATTAGTTTAAAAAAAGTGTTTTAATTTTACGCCATTATTAATTTGAACATAATACGTGTATTAATAATATATCGAATTAGTGGACCCGGACTGTCCACATTTACTTTGTATACTTCTTTTTTGAATCAGTCCCATAAACGCTAATCTAGTAATGCGAGGACTTCTACAAAAGTAAACGTGGTCACTCCAGATCCACTAATTTGAGGCATCATTAATACTGCAATTGATTTCAAAGAAATACTTAAAACATTTAAGAGAACAACTGCGGTCCTTTGTAAATGAAGCATAACATGTATATTTTAGTTTTTTGTGGAAGGGACTGGTCCTTGATTATCCTCAAAAACTGGTATACAAATCTTGTTTCCTATCATAAAGATAATAGCTTGGCTATTGAAACGCATTAGAGCAACTTTTATTATACTTTTTAATTTTTTTTAATCTTCTTTGGTTTCAGGGGACAAGATTTGTATACACATTTTTTTTTTCAAAATGTTTAGATGTTAGTGGAAGTATTTTTGAACATTTATTAAAATAACTCTACAGGGTGTTATCAGAAGAAATAGCACAGATAATACCTATAATCTAGAGCAAAAACGAACACGTTTTGCATAAAAATGAGCTTAGTAAAATTTTCACGTCTTAGGAAATGCAGCCCTTCAAAAGTTCCAAAAAAATATGAAATAGCAGTTGTAATTCCCAAACAGAAAAAGAATAATAGTCCAGCCAGTTTTAATTTGTGTTTTTATTTTTAAATAAATTTGTCGTTGTCGTTGACTGCAAGGCGCTTCGACATCCCTAAATAAGAAGAAAAAGAACGCAACAACTGTAAAATAGGGAAAAAAATTGCTTAGATTATGACAGAAGGATGAACACGTGCAAGTCATTAAATGGTACCGTCGGTGCCGAGGGCTCCGAAAAAGTCGTTGAATGATTCCTTTTTTAATATGAAAATTGCCGGGTAGCGATCATGTTTGCAAAAAAATGTTGACTTGTTTCAATGTAGAATTTAAAAAGAAGGTATGCATGTACGAAGGTTAATAAAATATGAACTGGAATTTCTATCATGACGCCATGAGAGCGTTGGGAGTGTGCACATACTCTTAAACATGTTAAGTTGGGATATCACATGACTTCCTGCGCTCAAGCGAATTCCATTCTCACCATTCGTTAGTTGTAAATACAATGAGTGAGTAAGAGATTCATCCGCACGTTTCGCAGCGCATTATTATTAAATTTATTGCCGTTGAAGATGTAAAGCTCGTCGAAATTCTTCGTAGACTAGAAGCACAGTTTTGGGATACTTGTGTGAAAAAAACTTAAGTGTATGAATGGCACAAACAACTTTTGGAAGGACCAACCTAAGTTGAAAATGAACCCCATGCCCGTTGTCCTTGGACCAGTGTGACTGCGGACAAGGTTAGCGCTGTTTAACCAACGATTCAATGATTTTTTAAAGGTGATCGTCCTTTAACTGTTGATGAAATTGCAGCTCAGATAAGGATAAGCTACTGGGCGAAGCAAAGCGTGCACATCGGCGAAAGAGGGGCGAATTTTCGGTCAGAAATGTGACTTAACCAATCTGACACATCAAAAATTAGAGGAAATGCATTGGGCAATATTAGAACACCCTCCTTATAGTCCCGACTTATCACCGTGTGATTATCACATGTTTGGGCAACTGAGAGAAGCTCTAGGAGGTAAGCGATTCCATGATGATGCTGCTGTTGCGACATTTGTACGCAATTGGCTGTAGACACGCCTACCTTTTTTTTATGATGATGGCATTAAAAAACTTCCAATCTGTTGGAAAAAAATGCGTAACAAAATCAGGAGATTATGTAGAAAAATAATTAATAACTTTCATATATGTATCTTGTACCAATAAATTTTTAAAAACAAATTCCGGTTCATATTTGATTTATCTTCGTATTAGAAAGTGGCTAATACTCGAACGATATTTCCGGGCAATCATTACTGACGTTTTGAGTTTTGTTATTTATTTTTTAGGATTAATGTTTTAGTTAGTATCAGGCTGGTTAATTATGTTTACAAGATTCTGCATTTATTTATTTTTTAAAATATTTGTTTTATTTTCGTCAGACCGGTTGATTGAGGAAACCCAAAAAATAGATGCAATTATTTTTGTATTAAGCCCAATTGTATGAAAATGCAAATAACTATTATACAAATTGTTAATCATTAATTAGCTGTATTTCTCTCTGTCACTCTGCCTTACCACTGCACCCGTTGAGTGGGTGCCGAGCTGACTTATTAAGTCGTAAACTATTTGTTGCAATCAACAGCGTCATGTTAAGGAAGGTTTATGGTTTGATGCGTCTCTTTTAAAAAGACGACTTTTTTTAATTTTCTTTCTGCACGACGTCTTCTGAAATCTGGTTGAAATTAACTACAGTTATGATTGAGACACCCTGTAGGCATTGTTTGGGCGGGCAGTAATAATAATCTGCAGCGGTAATAATGTGAGTTTTCATTTTAATCCACATGTGCGGCTCCACACATTTTAAAAATATTTCGCAAATTTGGTACTCGTACCAAATAGTTTGGTACTCGTACCAAATATTATGGTACCCCCTGCAGTAGATTTTTCAGATATAAAAAAAAGTATTTTCTCTAGACCATGCAAGCTACTAGCTAGTAGCTTGCATTATACGTAAATATAAAATTTATTTTCCATTAGTCAGGGCCGTAACCAGGATTTTTTTGGGTGGGAGGGGGGGGGGGGGCCAGTACTGCGATCCTTCTGCTAAAACCTACCTAGTTTTTAATTGCGTTTAACTTAGATCTGAGAAGCTACGGTCCAATACTACTTTAATATTAATATTATTATTGAATACAAGTATACTAAAAGATAAGAAAAATACTCTAAAAACAATTCTATAGTCTAACTCTTTTGACATTGTGACAAAGTAATTTAACAACAATTACTTTGATGACCCTCCCAGGCCCATTTAAGTTTTGTTTGCTATTGTAACGCAGAACAATTGAATCATATTGCCTATTTATCTTAATTTCATTTCTAAATAAGAACAGATGTGTGAGTAAGGCGCTAAAATTACTCTAAAATGTATCTTTGAACTCTCTTCTATAACCTGCACTTGTTGATGAAAATTGCCTCTAGAAAGTGCTCCATTTAAAGAGATACTTTGAATTGGGCTGGAGAAAAATCGGTTTTTTTTAATTTCTATCAAATTTCGATTAAATTCATAAGTTTAACTTTTATCTCAAATTTAAAGTTTGCTTCCAAACATTTGGAATTTGGATATTGTTTCAAAATTTTGGGAAATTAAATGTTTTTTTTTATGTTCAAGTTTCCTCTTAGCGTCCAACTCTTTTTCTAACTGGCTACAACTTCAATTCCTGCGTTTTTTATTTTGGGGAATCGTAAAATTCTTCCGAATTTGGAAAAAAAGTTTTTGGTATAGTGTTATTCGTGGTTTTACCTTTAATCTTAAAATTTCGACCCTTTTTGCAAATTTTCAATTTCAATTAGATTATCTGTTAAATGCGAAGTATGTTAATACTTTTTTTTTGAAAAAATAAAAAATTTCGAATTAAACTGATGGGTTAAAATTATTAAAAAAATCCTAAATTTGCCAGTTTAAAAATGATCAAATTTTGAGTAAAACTCGAAACTTATAAAGGAATTGACAGTTTAGACATTTTTTTAAAGTTCAATCGACATTTTAGAATAATTATAAAAGAAATTCCTAAAAACAGTTATTAAAAAATGTCTTCTCAAAATTATGGCTTACAAGATATTTTAAATTTTTAGTAAAGAACCGATTATTCAAAATTTTATTCAAATACCGAATTTAAAATTTAAATTTTTAAATTCAAAAACTGCAAAAATATAATCACAAAATCCAAATTTTTTTCAAAACTTCGTGTCAGATCTTGAAAGATCGCCTATATAAATTTCCAATTTTTCTTAAAATTTGAATTTTTGTTTTTTCAAAATTGGGAGTTAAGGCTTGAAAAACCTGCAAATTTCAGAAAGTTCAAATTTTTCTACAAATGAAATCTCAGAGTTAAAGGTAACAATTTCGAAAAAAAATTCGAAAAGTTTAAGGTAAAAATTTTAAGATTTAAGGTGAAAATTTGAGAATGAATGTTATACTTCTTCTGAATATTCTGGGTATAACCTAAAATCTATTTTTTTTTTAAATTTCGACTAAGGGTTCAAAATGTGTTTCTTGATGATTGTGAATTTTGGCCTGTTAATGCCTTTGTTAGAGTATTTTACCTTTTTAGTGCTTTCTTTAACTTTTCGTTTTTACCTAATTTAACATTTTGCTCACCTTCTTACCTCGTTTTATTGTGCTTAAAATCCGTTATAATCCATTAAAAATGTTTTTCAAAAAGTTTGCACGTTTGGAAGGTTTAGTCCTATCTAAAGTGAAGCCAAGAAATTTCGGAGGGGGGGGGGGTTGACTTTAGTCGTTTCATTTGACGCGCCTCTTTTCGATAATTAAATTTCCACGTTTAAAATCGTTTGCAGCATTGGATAGAATAACCACATCGGCTATATTGGAATCTAAAAACAGGATTCGTTGGCGATAAAAGGCTGTCGAACTTTTATCACCAACTTATATCCGCGGGGATGATTTCATTTGGAAGTGGAGAAATTTCGAGATCGAAATTTTAAACTCAATTCAACTTAATGCGGGCAAATATTATATTTAATAAATATGCATGAATTTTATGAGAACGTGTCCTTGGTTTATACAGAGAAAATATTCATCTATTCACGATTCGCATATATCTGCATTTAGTAGCACACATATAGGATGATATTTTGATGGAAATTTATTGAACTTACAGATTCTGGTTAAACATTTTCAATTCAATTTAGGGTCTATGGCTAGGAATACCTTACTTTTGCATTTAGAACGATTTACGCTTTGCTTATACATATGCAGTTTACACATGGCTATCTCAAATCCATAATACTAATCATGTTTGTGATGTAGGATGAAAAAAAAAAATGTGCACTGGTGGTAATTTCAATCTGTTATTAATAACAATAACAATAATAACAACAGTAATAATATTAGTAAAAATAACACGACTCTTCGTTCTAATAAGCTTTGCGTCAACATTTACTAACTTAAGTGATAAAATATACAACGAAATTCGCATTCCTAATCCTAACCAACATATAAATAAGAAAGTAAATGTGTCTGTGTTTATTTGTTGACTTTTAATGGCCCAAATGCTAAAACAATTTCAACAAAAATTGACACATTAGAGGTTCTCTGTAAGACGAGATAGTTGGTAGGATATACTTTATCTTAGAGAATTTTTCCCTACACTTTCAAAACTAATTTTATGTCCAAAATACAATTTCCCTGCTGCTTTCAACTAGAATACCTAATAAAACAAGGTTTGCTGGCTAGGTAGCCAGGCGTACTTGGCGGTATCATCAGAAAAAACCCAAAAACTCCGCGGACGAATTTGCGAGTAATGGTATTCCACGTTTACAGTACGCCGTTCTAAATTTTTGTGCTTAGTAAAAAAAATTGCCAAATTGAATCTCTTCTAACTGAATTTTGATAATTAGGTGAATTCTTCCGCATAAATATGTTTTACTTAACTCTTTTCAGCCTAAATCATTGCTTTCTAAATTTTGTAACTCACGATTCCATTCCAAATTATAAAAAATTCTAACGATGACCATCTTTGATACGTAAGAATATAAAAACAGTAATTTAACTATCAATCAATATCTATTGTAATATCAATAAAACTGTAGTGACGGTTTTGGGTTTCAAAATTCATAACTACGTTTTTCAAAACTCATGACATAAAATCCCGCACAATTGTTTTCTCAATTTTTAATCGTCTGTTTGTTCAGGTCAACTCGGGAGCGGCTAAATCGATTTCAATAGGGCAGTATTTTTTAGGCATAATTTAGGTTATTTTTTCACTCCATCGTGTGACGTGTCATCATCCCAATTTAAAATTACATGAACATTTAAAACATATAAGCTGATATATTCGACGTTTTGCTATGTTGTTGAGCGAAATGTTGTAGTATTAAGTTTATTTTTTGTAGTTTAAACTTTAAAAATGCACAAATGTACATATACATATAAATATAATTAAAATTGTAACTACAAAGATTACATAGGGGAAATAGCTCTATGGATTCAAAACTTACGTCTAACATATAAAATCAATTGTTTTTTAAACGTATAAAAAACACTGCATTTCTTAATTTTAGAGGTAATTCATTGAACAGTTTTAAATTGTCACATAAATTGAAACACAGAACTTGTCCCCTGAAAACCAAGAAAGATTAAAAAACACAACAAGGTTGCTCTAACGCGTTTTGAGAGCCAAGTTGTCATCTTCAGAGAGAAACTGTCACAAAACTTGTCACATAAACATGATTTTTTTGTTATTTCGTTACTTACCATCTCAATATAAAAATTCGTGACATTTCTAGTACTGTAATAATGAATTTCTTCCAGAAGTTAAAAAGTCTAAATAATCAGGTAGCAAGATATTTTTCATTTTATATACCAACAATATTGAACATACAACAATAAATGAAATAAGGGCCTTATCAATTATTATCATTTTTAAAATTTAGATTATGTGCGATTCTGCAAAAATAATTTACCTTATTTGTTACTTTTTGTAAAATACTTTCAGCATGTAATTTAAAACTGACAATCAATGATCAATCCTAAATATTTAATTTCATTAACATATTCAATTACTGAATCATTTATCAATATAGGTAGTCTTACATTGGAAGTCAAATCACCTAGTATCATAGCTTAGTTTTTACCTTCATTAGTAAAAACATTATTAAATTTAAGCCCATTAAAATATTTTGCAGTGCACAATTTAACTTGAAAATAGCTTTATCCGTATCACAGTCTAATACAGCCACTAACGTATCATCTGCAAACAAATTTAAAAATGCAAAATCAGATACATGAAAAGCAATATCATTAATATACAACAGAAATAAAATAGGTCTTAAAACTGTACCCTGGGGAACACCATGTTCATTAATTAACAAATCTGAACTCTTTTGATCTATACACACTTTTTGAAGTCGTTAAAATAAATAAGAAGTAAACCATTCTAATGAGAGGTTATCAAAACCTAGTATTTCCAATTTTTTTAGCAGTAAACTACGATTAACCGTTTACGATTAACCATTTTTATTGCTGTCAATCCATTTTTTCCAAGTAGACACTACAAGTTGAATGGATGTTTCGTAGGAATGGCCAGTCCTAAAGCCTGATTTGTTTTCCACGAATTTCAGAATCTCTTCACGAAGTAAGGTCTCAAACACTTTACACAAAAAACATACAATCGATATTGGTCGAAAATCTCCAGGATTAAGTGAATTCGATACTTTGGGCATCGGACAAATTTTACACTCCTTCCATTTCAAAGGAAATTCACCTTTTTGAAAAGACATATTAAAAACATCCAATATTTTGTTTTTAAGAAAAAACCCACCCATATTCAGTATAATTTTGTCTACAACATCAGTTTTTGAGTTCTTAGTTGTGTTAACACTCTTTTGGAACATCAAGAAAGTTATAAGTTAAATTTAAATTCGGGGTCTGGTAACGAACTTCTATCTTCTTCAGAATAGTAATGAATATTCGGATTTCCAGAATTGACTATGTTATTTAAAGAAGTGATAATAAATGTGTTATAGTTAATCGAGACACTTTGTGGATCCCGTGTCATTTGATCATCAAACTTCATTATAGATGTTTTTGTAATCATCTGTGAACCATTAATTGTCTCCCTTAATACTTTCCACATCTATTTTGAGTCATGTTTGTTGTCCTCTATCTTTTTTGAATAAAAGTCTTTTTTTATTCTTAGCCTTTTTCCGCTGTTTGTTAAGGTTTTATAATTCTCCCAGCAATCATTACTTCTATCAAAAGGGTTCTTTTATAAGTTATAAGAGTTAAAACGTTAAAAAAAATTAAAGGTAATAAGAGTTTTTATGATTTCGGATTTTTTTGAACTTGACAGGTTTGTTAGATTATTTAAAAGTTTTTAGTCAAACTTTTAATGGAAATGTAAAACATGAAATTTGGTTAAGGAAATTTCATCATTTTTGCAGCTTTACCAAATTTTATAAAAAGAGTCGAATATTCAAACATCCATTTAGTTACTTTTTGATAGTTACTTTTTGATACAAATTCGTTGACTAATTTTGGAAAATATCGAATTTAAATTTGAAATTGTTATATTTTATTTCGAGTTTGATTCGAGAGAGAAAATTTAAATGTTTTTAGAAATATTCTAGATTACGAGTTAAAGTAAAAACGTTAAGGAAAACCAAATTTAATAATATAGTTATTAAGCTTTACCTTCGACATTGAGAATTTTTCTAGAAATTTAAATTTTGAACAATACTCGAATATTTTAGATTTTATCGAAATTTTTTTATTGCACACCGTGACCGTTAATTGTGGTTTGTTCTATTATTGGGAAATGCCAACAAACATGATTTTTTACCATAAAAATGATTATATCTTGAGTAATTTTGCACCAAATAAGTTGTAATATAGCTGTCTGCATAGTGGAGAGCTTTTTCTAGATGCTGATATTATCATAGTACATGTTTAAATTACCATTATTTCCAAAATTTGTTATTGAAAATCGACTGTCAACCTGCGTAAACGTCTGTTATCAGTTATCATTCTGCAGAACGCAATTCTTAAACAGTTTTTTTCATTCTTGTTTTTATCGACTCAGAATTTCTCTAAGTAGAACCCGATGAATTTTGAAAATGATTGGTTAAATAATTTTAATTATACTAAAGAAAAGCATGTTTTTTCAGAGAAAAACTTAGGGAGTCTCAAGTTATTATAACTTGTAATATAGTCTAGGTAAAGTTGCTCTCAAGTAGAGTGAAAAAGGTTATGACGTAATTCATCTTCACTTTCGAGAAAAAATAATTTAACGAAAAGTTTTTTCATTTCATAGAAATTGTTTTGTGGTATTTGTTCAAATGGTGGCGAAATTATGACGAATGTATCAAAGCTGGCACGTCTTTATTCACAACTGTCATCGTTAAAGAATAATAATTACTGCAAGATACTGTAAGATAGCTGAAAGCTATCTAGAAACTGCACAACCATAAATATAAGATACTGAAACGAAATGTAAAGAGCATTAAATTTTCGAAGGTTTTGCCCTATCACTATTATTTGAAGGCAGAGATATAGGATTGCGGTAACTTAGACCAATCTTGTAAAATAAATTACCTGGTCAGCACAAAAATGTTTTATCTTTACCCATTTTAGCATAATTTTATACTGTTTGTAGTTCTTTTTCGGTTAACTAAAAAAAAATTGATTAAAAATATTCTTAATGCAGTTTTTAACCCAGAATTTAATGATGTAAATGGTTTTTTAATTGACCTTCTGGTTTTAGAATTATAAGCTAAAGTTCTATTTTTTAAATAGAAATCATAGTAGGCATAAACATTGTCAAGAACGTTATAAATTATTCAAATATGCACTAAAAAATGAGACATTAAAAAAATCATTACTATGGTACTACCTAGCGCGGAATTTAATTTTTTTTTACTGGCAAATGTGTCTCCATGGTATAATTTAACATAATTTTTTCAATTTCTTTAACTCATCCTCTGTACCTCTTTCATCACCCACTGAACACATATATAGATTTTATGTAAAAATTTTATGATGTTTGTTTACTTTTCCTATTTTTGGTTACTAATATGTGTGGACCTCTGATATTTTAGATTTTGAATAAATATAGCTATTTACTAAAAACGAATACGAACAGATATACGAAACACATGATGCGTGAAAGTAAACATCCAATAGTTTCGTTGCAAGTCTTTGATGTCTGCATGTGGGTTGTTTAAATTTCCTCTTAGGAATTAGTGCGGATAAACATTTCTGCAGCAATTGTCAAACTTAACTAAACCCCACTTTTGAATTAAATTAACATTTCAAATTCAGATGAAAATTACCCTTTGTAACTACGTTAAACGCTTATTTTTCCTACAACTTTCCTTTATGGTTAAACTTGTTTCTGTTAGAAACTGTTGAACATTTCTGCCCTTGAAATTTGCTGCGCATATACGAAGTTTTTAATAGTAAATGATCCAAACTCACCTGACCTAAAATTTAAGGAAGCAATATTGCTTTTGTTGATTTGGAAAATAATATCCTTTCTGTCAATATGTCACGTGTACATGACTAAAGAAATCGCAAAATATTCGTAATGTTTCGATAACCACTCTTATTGGATCTACAATTATTGGCATAGCTACACAATATTGAATGTAGAAGAGAAAAAGGGTACGAGATAGTACACGCCTGGGACACTAAATCGTAGGTGGAGAGAAGAGATACCATCAAAGACTGAACAATTTGGTTATCTAGAGCTCATACGGATCCACTGAGATAATTTCTTGAACAATTATGAGGTTCGGACCCCTTATATTCTTTATATTGGGTATTAACGAGTATAAAAGATGCACTAGTTACATATTACGCGCGCGCACCCCTACAGCATAATGTCCAGGTCCCCCGAAAAGTTGAGTACACATTCAAATAAATTAGCAGAAAAAGAGAAAAAGACAGAGGTTTACTTAAAATTTCGTCTTGATCGCTAAAAAAAAGTTGTTAAAAGAATCAATCCTTTTGAAAATTCCGAATTTCTCCAAAATTTATATTTTTGAATTCTGTTTTTTTCAAAATTCAAAATTTTTTACAAACTTTTACCTTTTTTCCAAAATGTTGAGTTTTCTTGAAATTTTCTTTAACAGTTTTTGAATATTCCCACACTTTATTAAAAACAATTGAATATTTCCACTTTTTGTAAAAAGATTGACTTTATTGAAATTTTAACCTGTTTCAAAATTTTTAAAACTTAGAGCATTCGTTTTTTATTGAAAATTTCGAATTTGACTTTTTAAATTGGAAATCCCTCAATATTTGAACTAATTGTGTAAAACAAATTCAAGCTAAATTTCGCTTTTGAAAGTGGAATTTTAAAAAAGGGTAAACAAGTTTAAAAGAAGTCATAATTTATAAGAATTTTTTAGTTTAAAATCTAAACAAGAATTTTTAGAAAAGGATCACGGATTTTGAGTAATAGTTTACAGTTTATATAAAAAACTTGAAATTTAACAAGAAATTTCGAGAACAAGAATAAGTGTTCACCATTTTTGTAATTCACGAACTAGTAAGATGCTAGCTAACCGGACCTCACGAAGCTCGGGCTCCAAGCTACCTGCCTCCTTTGTACCCTCCCCTTTAGGAGTCTGAGCTGATGTGGTACATATGCAATCAAACTTCCTATCCTGTGAGATATGACTATAATATTCACCCTTTTTGTGGAAACTACTGTGGTACTCACTAATGTACTGTAAAGTAATTCTGCAATTAAAAAATTATTTAAAATAATAAATAGTCGAACTAAAACACAATTTAAAAAATGCACAATACTCAATTTTACTTACAGTAGGCGTGTAGGTATGTTCAGGGCACAAGGCAAAAGCGGACTTATTAAGAACGGTGTAGTTTAGTTAGTTAGGGCCGCCTCTTTCACTTGACGTCGCTTGAGAGGTCGTCGGTTCAAACCGCGTTGCCGATCAGGCATTTTTGAACTTCAAATTTATTAGATACTTGGGCGATATTTGCGTTACCAACATGCTCTAATGTTAATAGTATATTATACTGCTAACCTTAGAGCATGTTATACTGTTAACATTAGAACATATTATGCTGTTAACATTAGAGCATATTATACTGTTAACGTTAGAGCATGTTGATGGCGCGAAAGCATAAGTTTAACCCCTATCCAAAATCGCTCAACCTGCTTAAAGCAGTTTTCATTCCAAAAATCAAAATGAAACGTTTTATGAAAAGCTATTAACAATATTTATTGGAACATTAGTTCATTTTTTAGTGAAAGACTGGTTCTTGGTTATGTTCAAGAATTGAAATACAGAGAGTATATCTCTGAAGATGAGAGCTTAGCTATCAAAACGAGTTAGAGCAACCTTTTTTCTTGGTTTCAGGGGACAAGATTTGTATTTCAATTAGTTTATTTATGAAGTTCAAAGTCTGGTTCTACTTTTTCAAGCTTGAATAGGAAACATGATTGACAAACGAACATTTAAGTAGTCCGAAAAAGTTTTTTCGTTATCTCATGAAGTATCATCATATAGAAAACTGAATACCTTTTGTGGCTCTGCAAATTATACATATAATAAATGTTTTTGCAATAACACTTATTCACTGTTCACAACATATTTACGACAAACGAATTTTTAGGAAATTTAATCTTAAATAAAATAAAATGCTCTACATTTTAGTAAAAATTTCATGAACACTGATTTAATCTCTCCTTCATTATCCAACACAGGCAATGGAAAAAATTGTGAATCTTTGGGTACTAATAACATGTAAAAAAACCAGATGAACTCATAATAAGACAGTTATTTTGAAATCACACATTTTATTAGTTTTATTAATATAGATAACAAAAAAGGTATTTTAGTGACCCATTCGAAAACACATGTTTAAAAAAATATAATATAGAAACATTGAAGATCACGAAAGGTATTAAAAACTTTATAAAACACCCAACTTACAGAGTTTTAGAGCAACACGAAGAGAATATATTATGGAAATAACCTTAATATAGATAATCGCACTCGGCACTCTCTCCAGAGAATAAACTTTATTGATGCACGTTCGATGTTTACTTACTAACTTTAGATGCAACTACATTTTCAAAGGAATTTAAAACTCGAAGAACAAAGTTCGTAAATTGGCAGCAGAAAGATAGACTTCGAAAAGAAAGCAAAACTTTCGTTAATATTAAAGTAAATAATTAATATCTGACGTTGTAGGACCATGAGTGGATGACTTGATGGGGCAACTTCATTAACTCTATCAATAATTTAGAAAAGTGTACAATGTTCCAGCAAACCTGCCGACTGATGAAATGCTTACTTTTGACGAATATTCGAGCCTCACATCTTTGCACTGAAGACTGGAATACTGTAGAGTGAAGCACTGGGGACACATATTTTTCTGATTATTCGTTTTAAATGAAACAGTGCTATTGTGACAGCCATCAAAAACATATAGCAAAATAGTTGAGAAGGTTTATAAAAGGAAATCATTTTTTTTCTGTAGTTCAAAGTAAAGATATGTTCGGTTTATGAGGGCAGAGTTTAAAGTTGACGTAGAATACTATAGTATTTGAGCGTGCAAATCCCGTAATACAATTCCACTGTCAAACTATTCCGCTTCCAATAAACCTGGTCATTAATCATACCATCTTGACATACATACATATATGTCTAAGCATCTTTCCAAAATGATTTATTTTAAATTGAATAGCGACCGTCCAACTAGACTTTTGTGAAGAGATTATTCCGGATAATTATGAATATAAAGCGTTCGGATCAAAAAATTGTTGTACTTTTTTTGTACGCATTATATCGACAGAAGAATTTGAAATATATCCATTCGTTATTTTTTTCCTCCTTCTTTATGTGACAGAGACAAGACGGCTTGTGGGATTCGAACAACGAATTTTTAAGGTGAATACTCAAGAAAATCGACGATGTGCATATTCTCTATAGAATTCCTACAAAAGGCCATCATGAAAATAAGCTTCTTCGCAAAGGAATTTTAACGAAATTCATTCAACGTACAAAGTAGCTCAACATCAATAAAAAAAAGACTCTTCGCTCCCCGAAAGTTGTAGAATCTTAATGCGAGATTTCGGCATTTATTACGTTATTTCACGAGGACATTAATAGCATAGAAAACATAATTATAAAGCGATGTTATTAAAAGACCGCCGATAGAAGTGAAAATTGAAAACTATAAAATAACAGTGTCTATCTATTGCAGTTCGAACTCACACTACTAAACAAGTCAAAACATTGAACATATTTGAAAATATATTAGACTGACCTACCTACTTTATATTTATGGTTTAATCTAATATTTCTTAAGTATAAAGTGGAGTTGTAAACTTTACACTCTTTTAATTTATTGTACATTATCTTCGACATCTTATTAGTACTGTCATCTCTAATACAGGCTTACCCCATTTTACATTGTGCATTTTCATTTTAATACCAACATACACTACATGCGTATATTTAGCTGCCTAGCGACCATTTGATTGAAAGAATCAAGCAGGCCGCGCCGCACATGATAGCAGGACGCACATTATTGCGGAATCTAAGGGAATGGGACGAAACGGAAATTTAGAAAGCATGTAATTAAGTTAGAGGCTGCACATTACCGCGGACGGGAAGACCACGAAAAGGATTGGAACGGAACGGAATTATTTGGATTGCTCGCTGAGCAAATTTTTCCATTTTCCATGGTTTCGCAGCCCCCTTCACTATTCAATCAAATGTTTACGAAGAAGACTCGTACAAAGCATGTTCATTTCTGTCGAACTAGATAAATATACAGGGCCTCCCAACGAAAACTTGACCCTCCTTTTAATTAGAAAACCGTGAAATATTTTGGAATTCGCCAAGACCCGTTGTATTTTCAATGAAAAGGGCTTTAAATTGATGTATTACAAGTATGGTAGTCCTATTCGAAATTTTAAAGTAAGGGTTGATAGGGGTTAGGTGGATGAACATGAACTTGACCATCAAAAATTGTTCCCCCAAGAAATCGACGAGTCTCTGCGATTTCCAAAATTTTTCTCCGTTTTCTGATTATAAGGGGGGTCAAATTTTCGTTGGGTGACAATTTTTGACGCAGTTTTGTGTTTCCCTTTGATTAATTAGAACGTTAATTTCATGGATCCACTTCTTCTAATACTATACACAGTGCCATAAATTCTTCGTCTGAAGTGTTTATTGCAAAGATACAATACACACTAAAACAAGGTAGCCTAATAAAATAAATGTAATTTTTTCCGCGGAATATCCGCTCTACTGTTTGGGTATTTAGAATTTCATTCCATTCCGTTTCGTTCCATTCCATTCTGATCCCATCCGTTCCTCGATAATGTGCGGCCTGCTTATCGTGGAACCAAAGGGAATGGAACGGAACGGAAATTTACAAAGCATGTAATTAAGTTACAGGCCACACACTACCGCGGTTGGGAATTGCTTAAATTGTTCGCTGGGCGAATTGTTCCGTGGTTCCGCAGCCCCCTCGACTATTTAGTTGTATGTTTATGATGAAGACTCGGAGACAGCATGTTCACTTCTGTACGAACTAGCTAACTATATAGAGTGACAATTTTTAAGTCGTTTTGTATTTGTTTCCATTTAATTAATTAGAAGGTTAATTTCATGAACCCATTTGTGCTCCTTATTGGTTTTTTCCTCAATTTCTTTTTCCTCTAAAACTACACACAGCACCACAAATTCTTCGCCTGAAATGTCCATTGTGAAGGAATAATACACACTAAAACAAGCTGGTCTGATAAAATAAATTTAATTCTTTACGCGGAATTTCCGCGCTAATGTACTGATATTTAGAATTTTCATTCCATGTCGTTCCCTTCCATTCGATTCCAATCCAATCCGTTCCGCGATAATTTGCGGCTTGCTTCATAGTGAAAGGTACGGTAATTTTTTGTCATATGGTTAGATTGACATTTCCAACCCTTACTTCGTGGAATTCTTTAATATTTAATATATAATAAATATAAATATATTTAATATTAAATTTTGTTGCGCTTTTTTTTGTTAGATCATATTTACATAGAAATTTGAGAAAGGTTATTTACTCTTTTTGGATATCCTGTTAGTTTGGGAATATCTGGAGCAGTTTTCTACGATAAAACTTGTCTTACTAACGATCCTGACTTGCTGGTTTTTTCTATGCCAATTTTCCTTAAAATCGTTGCAGTAATTTAACCATGGAAAGTATACAAACAGATAAACATAATTTCGCACTAATAAGATGTTGCAATTGAAAAAACTAGTATAATGAAACCCAAATGTATTCTTCAATGATATTGTTATGACAAGAGATATATAAAACCAAGTGCAGAACGGTATTTAATAAAATCATAATAACATTTTCCTAGATTGCTTCTAAATTACACATAGCGAATTAACCATTTGGTGCACTGAAAATAATTGTTTTGTTTACGCATTCTTTGTTCAAAAAATAACAGCAATGATTCTATGTGAAATAAATTTGCACACTAGTACCTATCTATTTTAGAAACATTTAATTCATGACCTATCCTAACGTTACCAGCGATGAACGATCTATGTTCGATCTTACAGAAGATTGGCTTTTCTGACTCCAATTAATGAATTTTTTGAACGATCAAGTGACATTTAATGTGAAAAATCTATTTTTTTTTCAGATATCTATGTTGATCACACAAAAATAAAGGTCATACCGTAAAAATACAAATCCGACGTCTATGATCGCTGTTCTGGTTTTATTAGTACTCTGATATACATATAATATGTATAGAGAACTTATGTACACAGTTCAGAAAACAATTTTGACATCAGCCTGTAAATTTCTCGTTAGTGTTTGTGTGCTTATCTTGAGTAAAGGCGGATCCACACAAATAAAAATTAATGTTATCGTCGGATTTGAAACATTTTAAACGCTTTGCTGGATTCGGCCAATTTTTTTTGTATGGAATGTGCGCCGCATACAAAAGTACATGTAATTTGTATGTGACGCACAAACCACATCAATAAGATTTTGACTTACATAATTCAATCGGTAATTATTAAATACATCGTACAACATAAATATTCAACATTTCGATTAAAATCTTTCATTCTTGATTCCAAGCTCAAAATTTTCAGAGAGTTTTCAATTGAATTTCAGTTTCGAAAGAAATTTTTCTTACAATGTTTCAACCTCTATCACTGATATTTCGGGAACATAAATGAACTCTAAACTTAAAATTTGCTTTTTTTTTCTCGCTGTTTTAAGATCAAATGTATAATTTTAAGTTGCATCGTAAAAATTTTTTGTTTTTTAAAATTTTGGACTACCCATTCCCGACTTCATTTTCGTAAATTCCACTTTTACATCAACATTTTAAAATCAAAATTGCGACCGTTTCCATTTACTTTATTTTAAAAGATTACGGAATTTGAAGTCAGATTTTAGGTTTAATTATGAAATTTCGAATTTTTCTTAAAATAAGAATTTTTTATTTCAAGATTTTACCTTACTCTTGAAATTCATATTTTTCTTGAAGTTGGAATTTCAGATTCCAGTCACCATCGTATTCTCTGATTTATCTATAAAAATGAATTTAAATATTTACTTGAAGTTTCAAGAAAATTTGAAACTAAAGTCAAAATTTTAAGGAAAAATATGAAATTTTCATTTAAAAACCAAAATATAGAAAGAAAGTAAAAATGTCTCTTTTAAAGTGTAAATTTTGAGGAAAAGTTCCAGATCTTGATAAAATAAACTCAGAATATAAAATACACATCTTGGAGAAATTTTAAATTCCCAAAATTTTATAAAAACAGGAAACAGTGAAAATTAAAGTCGGACCTTTGATAAAACAAGAAAAAAACAAAATCAAAATTTCTAGAAAAAATATTAAGTTATAAAGTTTTAACCAGAAATTTCTATAAATTTTTAAAAGATCCGTATACATTTATGGAATACAAAGGAATATTTTGGAATTAAAGTCAAATTATTTGGAAAATATGTTTTAATTTTAATGTTGAAATAAAAAAAAAATTAAAATTATAACTAACTGGGTGGTGGTTAGCGAAGATTTTTGGGGTTTTTAGAATGAACAGAGAAAACTATGGTACTCGGGATTTTATTCTTCTTCTTCTCAATGCACCTGTATCTATATTATGACATGCCGAACTCGAACTCCTATCTCCCTTCGGAATCACGCGATCTCTCTGCCGTGTCAAGTGGCAGGGTCGGCGTTCCGTTATTTTACGCGTTACAAAATTTTAATTTTAAGTCAAAACGACATTAAGAAGAAGAAAGATTGTAAAATTAAAATTTTGAAATATATTTTTCAGTGTAAGTTATAAAAAAAGTTAAAATTTGGTGGCAAAATTGAAAAACTTTGTAAAATAACATTCTGTTCGATTTTAAAGTTTGAAATCAAATCTAAAACACATAAAATTATACAAATTTTTACTTAAAAAATGTTTAAAATAAAAAATTCTGGACATTTCAAGCTTACATTTAGATTAAAAAAAAATAAATATACATTTTAAGACTTAATTTGGAATTCTAAAAAAGTGGAATCTATAAAAATATATGTTATAACTAAAAATTTCTAGAAAAATGTAGAAACATCGAAAAATTCAGTTAAAAATTTGAATTTTTGCACAAAAAGTGAACATTTTGCAAGTAAAGTCTGATTATACAGGGTGAGTCAGAAAGAATGGGCCAATGCTAAACTGGAAATACTAGATACAAAAATATTACAATTGAGCTCGACATGCCTTATATCAATGTGGCTGGTTTACGAGATACATGGCGTTCAAAATTTAAATTTATTTTTGAAATTTCTCAATAACTGAAAGAGTTTTGATGCTCTAAATCTAAAAATTAATAGTTTTATGTTTTTTGGTGTAGGGATTACGAATTTAAAGCTTATTTTTACCTTTCTCCTAGAGGGTGCTAAATTAGCCATATTATTTGTATAAATTAATACATATATTTTTGTTTGTTGAGTTACGCTCAAAAGAAATAAAAAATATAATAGAACGATCAATTTTACAAAGAAAAGGTACCCTTGTTGATCGTCTAAAACTATCGGTTTCTAAGATATTTGTATTTAAGGCTTTAATGTATTTTTTACGATTTTTTAATGCCCAGATATTATAATATTTTTTCAAATTTGAAAAATTTAGTTTTTTAACAAGAATTGAATTATCTTGGGAGTTGCAGTAAATAATTCAAGAAATCGCAAATACATTTAAAAATAATAGGGAAATTTTGATTTTGACATTTAAGAAAGTGAAATTTAAAATTTATTGAAGTAGGTGGTGGATACTGCCAACATTAGATTTGAAATTTGTTATTGTCTCTAATACCAATAATTTTAATTGTTATTCACTGTGGCCTTGAACCCTTCTTCATATCTTTGCATATTTGAAAAACAAAAATATCATAAAAAAATTATATTGAACCGTTTAAATGTAAATAACTCAAAAACCGATAGATTTGGATGACCCAAACAATAGTAGCTTTTCTGTGTGAAATTGATCGTTCTTTTATAATATAGATCTTCTTTAAGCATAACTCAACAGATAAATAAAATATGTTTAAATTTACGTAAAAAATAATGTGAAACTAGCGCCCTCTAGGGGTAGAGTCAAAAAAAATCTAACATTCGTAATTCTTACACCAAAAACATAACATTTCCCTATATTAAATCTATATCATCAACATTTTCTCAATTATTGAGAAATTTCAGAATAAAATTTTAACTTTGAACACTCTGTATCTCTTAAACCAGCGACATTAGTATAAGGCATGTTGAGTTCAATTGTAATATTTTGGTGTGTAATATCTTCACCCTAGCATTGGCACATTCTTGCTGACTCACCCTGTGTAAAAAAGTTCAGATTTTGAATACGAGAAAAATCGAAATTTAAAGTTTAAAGATTTTATAAAAAAAGTCTCGATTTTAAAATTAGAATATAATTTTGTTACAAAAATTGTATTCTTTAGACAAAGTCTGGAATTATAATTGAGATGAAAATATTTTTAAATAAGTAAAAATTTTAACGTTAAACGCAGAATTCCGATAGGATTAAGAATATTTACAAATCCAACCTTTAGGAGAAAAATTGTCAAATTTAACCCGTTGTCTTTATATACGTGTTTACTATATTAGATACAACATATGTAGGATTCTTATATCCAAATTTCCTCGTCATTTTTAGGATATATGGTGGCCTAAATAGGAGTCTCCTTGGGTCCCTTCTACCTAGTTGAAAAATCATATTTTAATTCAAAAAACTGATCAGCAAAGCCTCAATTAAAAATAAAAACAATTCGTGACCGAAAGAGTTAAATTGGAAATTAAAACAATAAAAAAGAAATTCGAAAAAAGAAAACACAAAAGAACTTAAAAATATCTGGAAATTCTAAGTTTTGATCGCCTTAATCAATCAAATAAATTAATAATATTGTAACAAAAATGTTATTATAAAATTTAGTTGGGAAGTTTCTATAAAATTTGATAAGGGAAAGTGGCCGCGATAATGAAGCAAACGGTAGATAAGCGTTCCAAAAATTTCGGCAAACGATAAGCATTATCTGCTGGATTTTTCTAGAACCTGGAAGCAAGAACTATAGAAGGCGACCGCCTTTTCCTCGGGGAGGGTAGTGTAATTAGTTAGTCAAGTTAGTTAGAAGTCAATGAATAATTTGGTTAATTAAACAGTGTTAGTGAATTGCAACTGTAGTGTTTCGAGTTCAGTTTAGAAATAAAGTGTTTTACAATTCACGTGTTAATCATTCGAGCCGATAACGCTTTGCGATATTCATAACTATTAAATTTTATTAACGATTAAAACAACAACAGATATTAAAAATTCCACGATGTTTCGATAAATATTTCCTATAACTGGACCTGGTTTCGCTTTTTAGCATCATCGGCGGTTATACCAACAATTTGTTTAGCCGTTGTTACGCTAACAAACTCCATGGATCACAGACTCCTGTGAATACCCGTCTAATCTGAATTCTCGTCCTAATATTCAATCAGAGGTTTGTTGAGAAGATCAAGCTGTTCGCTCATAAGTGTAAATTGACTAGACTGTAAAGATTTGTGAATTTTTATGTCTCCCAAGAAATTAAGTTTTTTGATATTATTGCAAGCAAATATGTAATATTTCTACTGTGTTCGGGCATGTAAGTTCTTGTTGTGTTTAATAGTTATGAATAGTGAAGAATTCCACATAGTAAGGGTGACGATATTTTTATCGGTTTTTTGAGTTTTTCTTGATTAGTTGCTCATTGTTACCCAATTTGGACTTTAGATTCGTGTTCAGCAGGAAAAAAATAATCTAGAAAATCATAGTCCGGCCCCCAGCACACCACTTTTTTTGTGGAAGTGTGTAATTGACCCACAAGCGAATAGAACACACAAACTTTGCTTTGTTAACAAGACCCCATGTATGGCCAAAAATTTACAAGTTAATAGACATAATTAATGCTTTGAGGACTATTTACGCAATGTCTTCTGGTTTGAAAGAGGCAATCAAATTCGTTGCTCTTGTTTTAATGACTTCTTTTTATCTTAACTGTTCGCTGATATATCAGATTCTGCAAAAATTATAAAAAGAAGTAATTTAAAGAATTTCCAATCCTAAAAATTAGCATTTTTTTGATATATTTATTCGTAAAGTTTTGTTATTAATATTACGAATGGGTGAGTGTTCATCAAAAGTTTCTGAAAGAAACTTGATATTTTACAGGAGAAACGTAAATATATTTTCTTCATAAATTGCGTAATAAACTTTGCTCTTGTGCATTGACCTTGACTTCCACTTCAAAAGATTTTATAAATATCAAATGAAGCATTTCCAGTTCAAAAACATTTATTTGATTTGATTGTGCGTCCTCAACGTTTATTGGATTTATGTTTTGGTGTTGAGTTGCTGTACCAAAGTTATTTTCAAATACTAAAACGATATTCTCCTGGGGATTAATCCATTATCATGAAAGGGTAACAAACTCGATATCATTTTTTATTTCCGGCAATAAGAGGTCGTAATATATAGAGCTATTAGATGCGTCTGAACATATACTATGATAAACGATTGTTCGTTGTTCTCGTTTGTGAGATTTAAGCATTTTTGCTTTGAAATTTTCCTAAGCCAAAATACTTATAAGGTCACCTTTATATTTACATAAACGTTACATAATATTAACACTTTAATATCTTATTTTCATATCTAATAAGAAATTCATTGATTCTTTATAATGAGTCGAAATACTATGAGTTACATCGTAAAAATCAATATTTTAAGTGCATTTCAATATACCTAACTTAAAGAAAAAGGGCTATCAACATTAATTTAAAAAAAAGAAAACTAAAGCTCTAAGATTTTAGTTAGTAATCATAAAAAAACCACCCCCTTTCTTGTTAATTGCATTTATGCTTACATTTTTTGTTAAAAAAATGGAGTATTGCTAAAAAAACATTTTTAGCATAAAAAATAAAAAAATGGAAAATTCAAGTTACAAAAACGACAAATTTAATCATTCCAAGTGCAAGGAAGAAAAAATCGTAGCATTTTACAATTTTCAGAGTTTCTTTCGGATCCTTTGAGGTTGAAACGCCATAGTCGATATCCTTAGTCTATTCATTACTTGCAAAGTTATGCCAAGTTAAGTGAATATTCCTGATTACACTTTTTTATTTTTAGTATTTTCTCTCATTAAATTTTTCCTATCAAAGAAAGAACCAATAAATAGGATTTTTAGAGAATGCTTTGCAGTTTTCAAAACCTATTTTCTGTACTATTGTTATTTCCCGAGTTACTGATTACCAAAGTTAAAAATGACTTCTTATTTTTAGTTTCAACGATGAGAATTCAGAGAAAACTTATGGTACAAGGCTTGGATGTCATTCAAATTAAAGAGAACTAAATTATCTCGAAGAAAAGTTTCTTATAACGCAACTAGCTGATATTTATCCGACCCCACTCACTATTGTCACGGCCAGTACTTTCTTTAAGAAGAAGAATCGGTTTTTTTTTAATTCCGATATTTTTCCAAAATTTCGATTATTCTTTTGAAATTTTCACCCTTTCAAATTTCGTTTCAATTTTTTTCAAAAGTTTGACTTTATTTTGAAAATTTTTGCTTTATTGAAAATATCCCATTTTTTCGAACTCTATTACTTTATATTATTTCTTACTAATAAATTATTGTCTAATAAAATTAATAAATAAAATTAATTTAAAAAATTAATTTTTCCCTAAAGCTTTTAGAAATTCTGCCTTTTTAACAATTTGATTTTGAAAAATTTTCAAATGTTAAAACATTTTAAATTTTTGTGAAAATATAGTTTTTAAATGATTGAATTGTTCTTAAAAATTTTGTCTTCTAACTTTATTCGAAAATTTGATTATTTCAAAATGTAAACTTTTGAAAATTTTGATTTTTTTTATAATTTCGACATTTTTAAAAGTTTTTTTCGAAAATTTTAGATTCCTTTGAAAACTTGACAATAATAATTTCCGATGATGTGAAGGTTTTTGAAAAGTTGATTTTTTTCCAAATTTCCAATTTTTCAAAATTTAAATCTTTTTCTCAAAATTTCGAATGATTTCAAAATTTTAAGTTTTTACTTTTGCTAAGATATGCTAAGGTATTTTTTTGAGTATTTCGATTTCTTTGAAAAAATTTTGACGTTTCATTGTCTAGCTTTTTTGGAAACTTTGGAAGTTTTTTAAAAATGTACACTTTGCTTTTTCTGAAAATGCGGTTTTTTTTGAAAGCTGAAGTTTTTAAAAAATTAGTTTTTTTTTTAATTTTAGATTTTTTCAACGTTTCACTTTAATATTTTTTTAAAATTACAACTTTCATTAAAAGTTTCAGTTTTTAATAATTTCGCTTTCTTTCTTAGATTTCAACTACTTTTAAAAATTTTGGCATTTTCCGCAAACTGCCAATTTTTTTTAAACTGTTTTCGCTAATTTGATAAATTTCGATTTTTTTTTTAATTTTCGCCTTTTAAGAACCTTAAACTTTTTTTGAAAATTTGTACGTTTTTAAAAATATATACTTTTTTGAAAATTGTTGTCTAAAATTGCGATCTTTTTATAAAATGTTCTAGTTTTACTTAAAAATTTTAACTATCATGAATTTCAACTTTCTACAAAATTTTAACTCTTCAAGGTTTTGACTCTTTTTGAGAGGAACTCGACTAATTTTGGTTTTTTTTAATATTTCGGCTTCGAAAATTTCAGTTTTTATTGAAAATTTGACTTAAAATTTTGTAATTTTTTAAAATTTTAACTTTTTTGAAATTTTAGATATTTTTTTGAAGTGTTTTGATTTTTTTCAATTTTGATAAAATTTTTCATTTGAAATTTTTTACTTTTTTTGGCGCTTTTTGGAAATTTTGCCTTATTTTCAAAATTTTATTTTGTTTTGAATATTTCGTACATGCATTTTCAAATTTTTCAAAAAATCAAACTTTATTAATATTTTAATTTTTTTTCAACATTTCTTAAACGCTAAATATTTTCAAATTTTCCACATTTTTAAAAAGTCGTCGCCCAAATAAGCAATTCAACTCTTAAAAATTTCGACTTATTTTAAATATTACTTTTTTTAAATTTAGTTTTTATTCAAAACTTAATATTGTTTGAAACTTGTTTAAAATGTCGGCTCCTAAAAATACTTAATCTAACCTATAAACAAAATTTTTACTTTGTTGCAAACTTTCGATCTTTTACTGAAAATTAGACTTTATTTAAAAAAGTACATTTTTAAAATTGAGATATTAAAATTTTATTTAAAATTTTCGTATATTTTGCAAAGTTTTCGAAAAGTTTGACATTTTTTTCAACATTTTATTTAATTTATTTATTGTAAACATTTTCAATATGTTTTCAACTGTTTAAAATAATGTTCATTTTTTTTTAATTTGAACTTTTTTAAAATTTAATCTTTTGAAAAGTTAATTTCTTGAAAATTTTATTGAAAATTTTTTCAATTATTTGATATATCGATAATTTTATAATTTTTAGTTTTTTTCTAAATTTCACCTTTTTTTCAATAATTTTGGCAAAATTATTCAAAATTTCGACATTTTCAAAAATTTAACACTTGAAAATATTGACCTTTTTTAAAAATCCTAACTTTCTTTTGGAAATTTGACTTCCTATGAAATTTTTGGCATTTTTTAAAGTTTTCTGCATCTTTTAGAATGTCGACTTTTCCTGCTAAATTTTGAATTTTCTAATAACTTTGAACTTTCTTCAATATTCAGCCTATTAGAAAATTTCAGCTTCTTTAAGAATTTGATCGGAAATTTATTAATTCTCGACATTTTTCCAAATATTTCACAATTTTTAATAAATTTTTGAAATTTCAAGCTATTTGAAAATTGTTAAGTTTTTTGAAGATTTTAGTTTTTTTGAAATTCTCCAAATTTTCAAAATGCGTACTTTGCTATTATTTTAAAATATTGCATTTTTTTTAATTCTCATCTTCTTTGGAGGTTTAAACTTTCTATAATTGAAAATTTGACTTCTTAAAATTTCATGATTCTAGGCCCATCAGTTTAGACTGTGCGTTGTCCGTAGTCAGTGTTTAGAATTATATTAAGTAGATTTTAGATAAATTTCTAAAAACGCCGATACATCTGGTTTTGTTTAGAAACAGAGACCTAAACACCAATTCCCATATTGTCCACTTCAAAAATTATGAAATTCCATGTCAATTTTATCACCTTTTTAATCCCTATAGGTAATGGATTTTTATAAATTCTTTCTTAGTACTTACTGTTCATCTACATTATGCAGATAAGGAAAAATTTTCATGGTCCATGTAAAACGTTAAGAATTGTTCCTTCCATAGTTTTCTACGCCTGCTGAACGTATTCTCCTACTTTGACGCAGCATGCTCGTATTTTCCAGTTTAGAAAAAACTCGTCGAGAGTTTTACAACAGACTGAAATATTGTTTAGCACAGTCTGGCGGCCTACTTGAACTCCTTATATTGTAATGTTTAAATAGTTATTATGTTCATAAGAATTATTATTTATTTTGTTTACGAAATCCCGTTTATTTATTTTGGTTATCAAAGAATATCAGTTTTATTTTGCCTGAAACGTTGATTACATCAACGGACTAAAAGAACAAACAGCAAGTACGCAAATTTTAATAAAATTGTTGCCTGTCAGTAGTAATCCCGTAACAAAACACGTTAGAAGCTATGATGTACTACTGAAATCCTCACCAGCACTGATCGCTGCGCTCTGCGTTGAATTGTTTACACCGGTGTAGGAGAATACAAGGCGCCGCCTATCTATCCCACTATTAGCTCCCAATGTTAAATCTCTCATTAACATTCTTCCTATGGACAGTGTTTGACTTTCCTGATGTGTATAATAAATTCCTATGCAAAATTGCAGGCTTCTAGACCCATCGGTTTAGGCAGGTTGTGTGCTATCTGTCAGTAATGTTTAGCGTTTTATTAAGTAGATAACATGAATCTTTTTAAGAATAAACAATAATTTAAAAAAAAAATATAATTACTCAAAAATTCTTGATACAAAAAAAATCTAAAAACTAGAAAATCAGATCTTTAATTTGAGGTTTTTATTTTTCTTCATAGTTATATTTTTTGCGTTATAGCCTTTATCGAATCATCTAAAAAGGATTGTTTTTTTAAATTCCTAAATTTTTGTATCAATTGCAATGGAGTCTTATTCACTGAAGATAAATAAGGCTGACAACATGCATTTTTTTTAAATTCTTTTCGAAATTTCAATATTTTTACAAAATTTTATAGCAGTTACACGTCAGTGTTTAAAAATAATTATAATTATAATAATAATTTATGTGTTGTTGATAAATATTGTGTATTATAAACATTCTTTTTTTAATCTACATCACTTAAAATAAGAACAAGTTTAATTGTACCCATTCAGAACTAATTTATTTCAAGTCATGCTTAAAAGGTTTAGAAGAAAAATCGTAACACCATCAAACCTGTGGGAAAAAGTGGAATGTAAAGAAAAATTGTATAACTGTATTAAAACCGCGAAAAAAGTGGAATATAAAAAATTGCCAGTTAAAAAAGAAGTAGTACAATTTAAATTATGTAAAACGTTTCGGAGGAAAAATAGATCTTATCGAATTTACGCGTTTTTAAATTTATCAACTTTTTTTATCTAGCTTGGTTTCTTTCTTTGATTTAGTCAATTTGCATAATGAAAAGTAATCAATCAATTCTAAGCTGATTTGTTATCCAACATAAAACTTGCCCCAGTAAAAATTTCCATAAAATATACATTTTTTCCTAAATACGTCACTTCTCGTCTCTACAAATTATACTATTACTTAAAGTAATTATGGAATAAATAAACAATTTCACATGCTATTTCCTCTTCTCATTTCCTTCCTATGCGTTGCAAAATAAAATGATTGCATCCTTTTTCGGCACGAAACCATAATTCTCTTTTGCCTCATTTAGAACATTTTCCAGTTTGTCCCTTCTATATGTTGATAGCTGTAAAATATGGTGGATTCAAAGACACGTGCGAGCTTATATCATGACACATTGACAAGTCAGCGATTTGCTGAAACCTGGAGGCTTTATCCTTTATTTTAGAAAAAAGGTAAATGAGCTTTACGTAACCTTCTCGAAAGCGAATAAACGTGATTCCGTACATTTCTGATCGATCTAATCCCAGACACTAAGAAAGATTTCTCCATTAGGTTTGCCACTCGTAATTACTGGATTTTTCGAATGATCTTATACGCAGCAGATTTCATCGTATTGTAAATATAGGAAAAAGGGGAATCAATCAGTGGTAAGTCTTATGAGTTAACGTTAAAAGCTATATAAATTAGCTAGTAAATAAAAAATTAGCTAGGATATGAAAATGGTCTACGACAGATATAAACTATGTCAGAATTATTAATTATGTAGATCCAAAGACGACCGTCAAAGGTCCTAATTGAAGTTGTATGGACCTTATCAGTTACGAGGTGAGTGGGTTGATATGTGCATTATTGATAACCTTTAATATCAAAGGACCTAAATTTCCATCCAGTTGATAGATAAATAACTATATACCTCAATAAGGTTCAGTAACCATTTTCATGTATTTATTGCGCATCTTCTGTAAAATAAAATCAGCTTATGGCTATTATCATACCTTGCCTGGATTTAATTTCCTTTTAAATTTTCATTACAGGTAGATTTTAAAGAGAAAGTAGTGCTCTAAAAGGTATAGAAAGCGCTTTTGTGAATGTTTAACTATTAAATATAATGATTTATTAACACATTTTTTACTAAATTAAACGAAAAACTGTAAATCACTCTATATTACATTCTTAATACTTCTGAACAAAAAGTGAATTTTAAATTTCTAATTCTATTTAACATTTTCCCATGCCAATTCCTAAATTATTTTTTATTGGAACATTTTGTGCCGAAAAGATGTAGTTGTTTGTCAGAAAAAGGAGGTTTAGAAACCATTTTTGGTTGGTAGTTAAAGTTAGCTGGAATCCGGAAAATAAAATGGCGTGAAATGCTTCGCAACAAATATTAATAAATCGACGGTTTTGAATTATTTAGTATACTCACAAGCAAGAAAAGTAGGAAAAATAAGTGCAAAAAATATCTATGTCCCTAAAGTATATTTATGTTTCAGTTCCTGAATACTAAAGAAAAATATAGAAATATAATGAATTCGAGATTCCTTAATCTTATCAAATCAATTATTCACTTACCATTGGATAAAAAAATTTTGTAATAGTCAAAGATAGTGTTTTGGTGGTACGGACTGGTCCTCGGTTATCTTCAAAACTAAAAATACAAATCTTGTCCCCTGAAACCAAGAAAGATTAAAAGACACATAATAAAGGTTGCTTCTAACGCGTTTCGATAGCCAAGCTATCATCTTCAGAGAAATATTTGTCTCGGTCGTGTTTTTTAATCTTTCTTGGTTTCAGAGGACTGGATTTGTATTTCAGTTTTTAAAGATAGTGTTTGCCAAATCCTGTGGGGGAATACTTCGTACATCATAATATTTAATGGGCCTGATTATTTTATAGGATATACCAGGTGTAGCAGGATCATGGTATACCCCCTTTTTTTCTTTATTTATGAAAATACAATTTTTAAATTGTTACACTTGATGTATTTATAAAATGTAAAATCTTGACATAAAATTTACATTTCTACTGTTGTCACTTTTATTAAAACTGATACCAATTTTTGATTTTTGAATGGAACAGCCTGTATATTATTTCATTTTTGGAATGTGCACAATTTTCTGGATACAATACACATAAAATGAATTAATTTTTAAATATTCAAACATTTTTTTGGACCCATTTTATTTTTCGGTAGAGAAGGTCATGACATCCTAATTAACGCTTACTGACCACATAAGCGCTGCAAGAAAATGAAATTAGGAAAACTTATCAAGTGTCTTTTTTCTAAATTTGTTTTCCACAGCTACCTAATGTCCTTGTTGAATAAATCTTCAAATAAATTAAAACCGAATATTTTGAATTCCTTTGGCTGTAACTTCAGTTCTATTGATTTCACAGTAAAAATAAAAATTTGGTTAAATTGTTCATTAATTATACCTTTTGGTGGTACCACAGTACCAATATGGTGCCATTTAAGAAAATGAAGTTATGACATCAAAACCATTTTTGTAAACTTTATACCGTTATAAAAGATTGAAATACTTTCTTTTTCACGTGATTTGATTTTTTTAGCGTTAATGTGGTCCATTCTAATTAATTATAATGAGTCATAGCCTTCTAGCTCGAAAAATAAAATCGGACCAACAAAATTTTTTATCTTTTAAAAATTACTTTTTTAGGTGCACTCTATTCAGAAAATTGTGCAGATTTCAAAAATGTAATAATACACAGGGTGTTCCATTTTAAAATCAAAATTTGGTGTCAGTTTTAGCGAAAGTGGCAGCAGTAGGAATGTCATTTTTATGTCAAAATGTGGCATTATATAAGTACATCAAGTGTAGTAAGTTTAAACATTTATCTTCATAAATAAAGAAAAAAAAAGGGGGTGAACCATGATCCTGTTACATCCGATATTGTATTGATATTCGTAATTTTGAAAGGGTAGAACGAACCTTAATCCTTTCGCTGTTGAATAAAAAATTCCCGGGAAACCGCCCTGTGCTGAATTATTTTGTGTAGGAACGTTGAATATCAAATTTTAGGAAAAGTAATAAAATATTTAAAAGTTTAAACTTGAAATGATAATTTTTAGGTTCATGTAAATTTTATTTTCCGAAAATTTTAATCATTATCTCGATGTTTGGACTTTTTCAAGAAATTTTTAAGTTTCCCGATAGAATATGATGTGGAAGTCGATATTTTTAAAAGTATAATTGAATATTCGAATCTAATTAAAAGTTTGGGAATTTTGGAAAAGTTAAACTTTGCAGAAGAACTCTACATTCAAGTTTTAGCATAAAAGAGCTCAAAATTTTAGATGAAGGTTCAAATTTTAAGAAAATGGCCACATACTGTAATCTAGGGTGCATTCTACTTGTGTAGACAATTGTTGGAGTAGGTCCACAGTTTCTCTGTGGAACATCCCCTATTTTTTCATTATTTATAAAGATAAAATTTTGAAAGTGGCTACACTTGATGTATTTATGAAATTTTAAATTTAAACATATAATTGACATTCCTACTGCAGTCATTTTCTCTAAAACTGACACTAACTATTGACTTTTAAATGGAACAGACTGTATATTATTACATTTTTGGAATTTCAACAATTTTCTGAATACAATACATATAAAATGAGTGACTTTGAAAGGATTGAAAATTTTTTTGATCCCATTTTATTTGTTAGCTTGGAAGGTCATGTCTCATCCTAATGAACGCTAACTGACCATATTAGCGCTGCAAGAAAATTTAATTAGGAAAACTGTCTTTTTTCTAAATTTGCGAAAATGAAAATATGGTTTGATTCGCCATTTACCTTTCGCCAAATACCTTTTGATGGTGGCATTTAAGAAAATAAAGTTATGACATAAAAACTATTTTTGGTAATTTTATCACGTAATAAAAGAATAAAATGTTTCTTTTTTCACGTGATATGATTTTTTTAGCGCTAATGTAGTCCATTAGAATTAACTAGAATGAGTCATAACCTTCTAGGTTTAAGCATAAAATGGGACCAAAGAATTTTTTGATCCTGTAAAAATCACCTTTTTAGGTGGATTGTATTCAGACAATTGTGCAGATTTCAAAAATGTAATAATATACAGAGTGTTTTACTAAAAAAATCAAATATTTGTATCAGTTTTAGCAAAAATGCCAGCAGTCGAAATGTCATTTTTATTCTTCATAGGTTTGTTCCAACCGAACATCAAACTAGTTTGTAACCGTCCGGCGCATGTGCATTTAAAATTTACCGTTCCAACAAAGTGCAAACTCCAACCCAACTGGGAGTCCGGTGTTCGAACAGTGCTCTGACTAGTTCGTGAATTGATTTGTGATCAATCAGAACAGTCAGCAGCCGAGAGCTTGTACTGGCAGTTGGGAACATGCGCAATAAGTAATCGATAAGCGGTATCTAATTTCCCAGCTGTTATTTGTCAATACGATTGTCAAATGTTTTGATTTTATCGGAGCAAATGTAAATTGTGTTGTTAAGTTCTGAATTATATTTTTCATCCACTATATTTGCTCAAAAATAACAAAAATGAATTTCGTAGAGGGATTTATATGTGATGAAGATTTATTTTCATCGCTTTCGATTGAGACAGACGGCGAAGACCAGAGGTTTTCCGAGAAGTCCCAAAGTGCGTTCCAACGTGTACAATCCCAAACCAGTCGGAGTATAATACGGAATGCACGCATGCGTATGAACTAGTTCATGAATTAGTCGGAAACTAATCAGAAATGTTCGGTTGGAACAAACCTCATGTAAAATAAACTAACCTTTTAATTTGTAAACTGTCATGAAGTGACGTTTTCAATAAATTTAAATATCACGTAGTCGCATTTCAAAAACTGTTTATAAAATTTTCAACAAACCATAAAAATTTAAATATTTCCAAACTGGGCCGAGGAAATGTTAAACAAATTGAAAAAAACGTCATTTTTATGTCAAAATTTGACATTTTATAAGTACATCATGTGTAGTGAGTTTGAAAATTTTATCTTCATTTATAAAGAAAAAAAAGTTGCACCCGATATACCTGGTAAACATTTGCAGATAAAACGTTGATAGTTTTTCATACATGGCTAAAAGTTTATTGCAAAAATAGTGAAAGTCCCTTGCATTTGACTGAATACTGTAAAGCTAATATCCTTCTATACACTGGAATCTTTTATTTGATCAAAAAGTATGACAATAAAGTGAAAACCGCAACACTCTAACTTTAATACTAACTCCAATACCCTGAAAGGGTACCGAAAATGGAACACCCTGTCCGATTTTTTCAAGGGTTCTTGAATAATTAAGGTACTGTACATTTTTTTGACATTATTTGATTGATAATGATAGTGTTTAATAGAAATCCCAAAAAAACTGTAACCAAAATCTCGCAATAATATGGTTTCGCTTAAATAAGAAACAAAAAAAAAATAAAAACGTCAACAATAAATTTTTTTTTCTGTGACATTATTTTTGCTAGTCTTGGTAAAGGGTAAGACTACACTATTGTAAACGTTAACTTAAGATTATATTTACTTTTCTTTTGAAAGAGTGGTAAAAGTGCTCGAAAACAATCTCAATTTCAAAGGCGATGCACCTTCATCGTTCTTCCCGCCAACTCCTCATTTGTTAACATTCGAGTTGGATATACTAAACTGATGAGATCCAATAAGATTAAATATGATCTTTGGTTTTCAAACTCCGAATGTGATAAATGTTTAAACCTATTGGTATGTGCATTAGAATCCAGTCTTCTGGGTCTTTCCTAGAGACAACCGTTTTGCTAAGCGTTTGTGGTTTAATTGTTGGTAGTTCGGTTACGTATGATTAACTGTACATGCTTAGAGGGCTGCACACTGTAGTCTAGACTGCAATCGATAGGTTGAGAAAAAAGTAAAAACTTGGAAAAAACCAAACATTTATAAAAAATAAATTCCTATTTTCAATATTCAGTAAAAATACCAAGTTTTGAGAATTATTCAAAAAATATTCAAATAAACGTGTATCGACACAAAACTTTAAGCAGAATGTCGATATTTTAGTTTAAAGATGAGATCTTCGGAAAACAATCAGACTAAAATCTCAATTTTAGCGAAATAAGTTAAAATGGTGGTAAAAGTTTAAGTTTTGAGTAAAATCGAATATTTAGGAAAAAGGTTACGATTGCAAGTTTGATTCAAATTCTGTTAAAAAAGGCCAAACTATCGTAAGAATCCAAACTTTTTACGAGTTTTTGACTTAGCTTTCAAAATTTTAATCCTATTGTTGCGCGTTATCTGTTCCAATGATTAACATTTGGTGAACTGTAACCACTTTATTTCAAAACTGAACTCGGAACACTACAATCGTAATTCACTAACATTGTTTAATTAACTAACTTATTCATTGGCTTCTGACTAACTGACTGTGGGAAAGCCGACCGGACCGCCAATTTATAGATCCCGTTTCAGGCTCTAGAAGGAAGGAGCAGATAAGACTTATCGTTTGCCGAAATTTCTGGAGCGCTTATCTGCTGTTTAATTCATTATCGCGGCCGCATTCCCTTATAAAATTTTCTAGAAAATTCCTCACGAAATTTTATAATTATATTTTGTTAAACTTTTTTTTAAATTCTGACCTTTTTTTCAAAATTTTGCGTCCTAAATTTTCGACTGCGTCTCCTTTGCTGTGACAATACCCTTCTTGTTTCTTGCTGGACCATTTTGTTTTAATTATTTTTTGAACATGTAAATTAAAGTGTCTAAATAAATAATAAAATGATGCTTCTTTAAAAACATTTTTTAAATTCAGACACGCCATTAATATGATACTTACCCGAAAAGATATTTTAACTTTACTTCATCATCTGAGAGAAAGAAATGGGTTAGATCCACACAGAATATAACACCAAAAATTGATGCAAATAGAAGATGAAATTAGATAAATTAAAATTAAAAATTTAATGATTAGTAATAAATATAAAAATTTAGTATTTGGCACAATGGAGCATTATATTGAAGTTTGTCTCAAAACGCGACATTTACAGGGGCACTCAAAAAAATTCTCATTGTTTTAAATTCATGTACATTCTTCGCTCTTGTAACAAAACCATAATTAATAGCATTTGAAAGTATATGAAAAAAATATTAGTTAGCCATCATAGGTTTAATAATAGCACATATTTTTAATACCGAAATAAATGCATAGTTGAATAATCGAATTAATTCCCAGTCATCTCTATCTTACACGGTTAATACTAAAAAACTTGACACCGGGCAAATTCTTTTTTTTTGGGGATCGTTTATAAATAACTGAATTTATTTTTATTTGATAAGGCCGCAAAATGGCACCTCTCAACATGGGAAAAATTTGATTTTACAAAAGAGTTTCTATCTGTACTCAAATTTTGAAGGAGACCAACACAATTTCAAGTTTAATGATTTAAAAAAAAACTCACATTTATAAAATACTTGTGTTAAAATTTTAAGGAGCCAAATTAACCTAATTTGAAATTAAAGAGTAGATTTCGAAACAAAAGTCAAAATATGTCAAAATGTACAAAATAAACAAACTAATTCGAAATTTCGATTTTAAAACGTACAAAAAAACTCGAAATTTATACAATACGGGATTACAACAGAAATTTTTGGAAAAATTAAAATTAAAAAAAAGTTCGAATTATGCAAGAAAGTTTAATTTCGAAAAAAAATCAGAGCATAAAAAAGTTTTCTCTCCTTTTGGTTTTAATTTATTAAACTGAGTAAATGTTCAAAACATTTTTCATCCTTTCTTAAAAACGTTCACAACGACCCCACAATTGCCTCCTTGAAGTTCCTAATTTATTAGATTTCAACTACCTTCTCTATAATAGAGGTTTCACCCAATAACGTCTATTTCTATATAAATAAAGAGCTACTGTTATAAAATATAAAGCTGCTTATCGAATTTATAGAAAAAATCCGACTTTTAACATGTAACTTTGAGGAAAGAATGTCGAAATGTTAAGAAAAATGTTACAATTTCTAGAAAAATTAATGTTTCGAGTTTAAGGTCCAGTGTACAAAACCAAGTTGTACTGCAAGTCTAAAATCGATATTTTGAGCAAAAATAATGAGGTAAACGAAAATTTAATAAACAAATTTTTTAGCTCTCCTGTTTATTCTCGAATTTTACTTTAAACACAGATAGGCCTTTTTTAGAATTCTCGATTTTTAGACTCTGATTCAGAATTTAGGAGTTTTTTTAAGAAGCTTTAAAATACTGAGAGGAAAAAAACAGATATGTTTGAAAATTTTTGAGTTCTGAAGTCAAACAAAATGTCTCAAGATTTCTCTAAATATTTTTAGGTTTGAATTCAAAATTTAAGGAAAAAAAAATAGGAACTAAAAGAACTAAATTTACAAATAGATATCTAAATTTTAAATAAAATCAAAATTTGTACTGAAAATCTTGAGATTTCGATATTTCAACTTTAATTATCAAATTTCGATTTTAAGCTCTAGTTTTCACATTTTTCCCCAATCTTAAACCCAGAATCTCGCTCGAAACATCAAAATTTTTTAAAAAGTCACAGTTTGGATTTCAAAAGCGAAATTTCTAGAAAAGAAATTCTATATGAAAAGAAAATGAAACTGGAGTGCATTTTGAACTATAAAAATGAACGATTTCATTTCAAATAGTTGCTGAACCTATTATTCATTAAAGTGTCTATTTCTGTCAATAATTATCCACTTAAAATGCGTCATAGCTTACAAAGTTTGAGCTACATTTCTAGACATTTTGCTGTTGAACATTATTTTGGCCCTAGGGACGTGGCTGAAATTGCGAATAAATGATACATCATGGCTAGGACGTATTATTTTATATTCTGGACAGTTTTAATGAAGGTAATTTTCGGTTTATTATGTTTAACTTTTCTTGCTTTGTGTGTTTTATGAAAATTATTTTAATGTAGACTTATTGTGGCTATCCAGGTTGAAGTTTGAAGTTCCCCAAATTGTGGTTTTGAATGACTAGGAAGGGTTTATATCCGCCATGTTTAATTAACTCTTTAAATCATAGAACCATCTCAAGTTGACGAAGGCATTTGTTTTGGCTAGTTTAATTTGCGAAGTGCACAAAGAACAGCTTTATTTCTGTTATAGAAACATTGTAAAATATTGAAAAGTTTAAAATTTGTAGTTCTTTAGATTTATTTTGTAATGTTACTTTAAGAAGTATTCAGCACATTTGTCATAATAAGTGTTCATAAAAATTCAAAAGGATTCAAGTTGTTAAAATAACAATCAAAAATTGTTGGTGATCTCAATGTCTGCAATTTTTTAAATGTTGCTTTCTGTAAATAACCTAATGTTAGCGGAAAAGTTTCGTCATTACAAAACAATACATACACCCCAAAAAAACTGTCGTTGCGTTGGGAAAACGTTGCCTCCATCGGATAGATTTATTGTAATTTTATATGCTTTCGCCAACTTCTTATAATACATTTTAGCATTTTCTCCCCAAGTGTATTGTATAAAACATTTTCTTGGATAGTCTTTTCCACGTAAAGGAGTGAAATAAAAAATGAAACTTTTGCCACTAAGGGATTGAAGGGATAAATTTACTCCGACAGATAAGTCCGCATTTATATGAAAATATAACAACTGCATCTCATCCTAATTCTATGCTAATGATATAAACAAGAAAGAAGGGGAATATAATGGAATTTCTGGGGTCAAATTTGACAGAGATTGCTTTTCTTATTATATCTCTGGGGCAAGTAAAATATAAAAATTGAATACCATTATTTATATGGACTATCTTTCCCCCCAATCTTAGCCAGATGGATATTTGTAAGTTCTAACGTAAATGTAAAATATTTTTTCAGGTATTCCTGAGAAGTGAAAAGTTATTGGTCTTTAGAACGGATTTCCGCGAGATATATAGTCCCCATTCTTTTTTTCTTTCTTATAATATACATATTACATGACAAGCCGACTACAAAATGAAGCGACAGGTCTTTAAACTATTATTTTTTGTTTCGAATGTCAGACTTTAGAATCAAACTTGTTTTATTTCGGCACTTACTTGGAAGTTACATTCAGTTGTTTAGGATTTGGATAAATACTTATACATATGTAAATATATTCCATAATTTAATAAAGAATCTAAATAGAGTGAAAATATTTTCTTCTAAAATCGATCGAGAACACCTACTTTCTCTGCGCAATTTTAGGCCCCAAAATACGTTATTCCATTATTTTAGTTCGTTGCTAAGGAATCACCACAAACCAATCAGAGTAGTATATTTCATTAGGAGATTAGAAAAATGTCCAGTGTGAGGCCCAGCCGAGCACCGGAAGTCGCGCAAGCACGGGAAAGCAGTTATGGGCGAGTAATGAACGATATTTTTCATAATATCTCCCTGAAAATAAAAAATTCTTTCATCTCTTGAAATTAATCTCTTCTTCTTCAAGTGGCCTACTGCTTTGACCTGCTACATTAAATGTTTGCTAAAAATTCCAACCTTTATTCTCGAAACGCAGAACCTCCTATTCTTCCGAAGATTGGCACTTCGATGCCTGAAGTTGTTTTTAAACAACGCTCAGTCAGGAAAATTCTCCTCGAGTTCGATACATCGAAAGCTTCTGGCCTTGATGGTAGCCCTGCTGTTGTTCTTAAGAAGTTCGCTCCAGAGTTGATTCCTGTCCTAAGCAAATTGTTCACACTCTCTTACAAAAAAGGTGATTCCCTAACATGTAAAAATCTGCTAGGGTGCAGCCTATCCCCAAAAAGGGAAAAAGGAATCAGGCTAAAAACGATCGCCCTATATCTTTGTTGGCCGTTATATCAGAAGTGATGAAAAATGTTATCAACATTGAGATTCTCAAATATCTGGAGGAGAATAGAATCCTCTCGGATAGGCAATAAGGTTTCCGACAACAACGCTTAACTGGCGATCTGTTGGCATATGTTACTCATATGGATTTTGGCATTGGACAGCTCAGAAACCTTAAAAAGTCTGGCACCGATCTCTTCTCGCCAAATTATCATCCTATGGTCTTCCTCCTGGACTCTGTCATTTGATATCCAGTTTTCTCGCCGACAGACCTTTTCAGGTCGTCATCAATGGCATCTTATCCGAGACATTTGCGATTAATGCAGGGGTGTCTCAGGAGTCTGTCATGTCTTCTACTCTGTTTCTGTTACACATAAACGATTCCTTAACTTCAACTTCCAATCCGATATACAGCTACGCAGATGATAGTAGCCTGGTGTCATCTTTTTTCTCCGACTAGCCACTATGCTTTGCTGCTTTAGATCGACTAAGGGAACAGCAGATAAGTACAGATAATTAATCGGAATCTCGAAATCATTCTGGAATGCTGTAAAAAAATCTGGCCGACTTAGCGTTTAAAAAACTCAGGCCGCGGTTTTCTGTATGAAAACATAAAGGGATAATGCAACAAACATAGTAATGGACGGTAGAATCCTCCCGTGGCATTCTAAAAAGATCACCAGCTTTATGAATGCCTCCATGTTCTGATGTTGTTGAGCCATGACATCCGTTTTCTGCCGATGCCACGTTTTTTCTAAATTTTGCCCTTTATAATCAACTGGAGTAAGCGATATTTGTCTCCTCTTAAGATGTGGCCTAGATAAGCTATCATTTGTAATGTAAGTCAAAAAACTGTCACAATCAATCACAATACTACTATTTAGCGTTGCTAAGTTGTCAGATTTGACATTATGACATTTAATTTACATTTCTTTAAGTAAAAATAGATTTGATAGCAAACTTGTTATTTATGGTTAATGAGGAGGTGTCGAATCTTATAAATTTTTTGATTAACCTGTAGATCTATTGGAAAGTTTTTTCATGTAAGAACCTATTGGCCTAATGCATGGTATTTCAAGAGCTAATGACATTAGAGTATGGGAAACGTTCATTTTCGGTGCATTCATTAGGCAGGAAAAGATAATGTTTTCAGAGAGTATAATGAAAAGTTTTTTCCGTCCTAAGCTGAGAAAATAGGTAACTTTGCCGTACGGGACAACAAGAAACAAATAGTGATTGTCAAGAAAACGATTTCATAGAAAATTAAAAGGCAATGAAAAATGTTATGAATTTATGAAAATTTCTTAATTTACTATAAGTAATATTGATTGCGACTTCAGAAAAAATACTAGTATGTGTACTTCATAGTAAAAGCACATTTGCGGACTTTGATCTTTGTTAGCCTCAGCTAACGCCTCGGCCACAATTTACATGGTCTTGCGGGAATGTTTTGCTTTTACTACTAGACACACGTTTTTCTAAAAATTGTGATATCATAGTCTTCAAAATTTTATGACAGTAGAAATATGGATAAACAAGTAATTTCTAACGATTTTTTTAAGGATTTTCGAATTTGATAATATAGGTTCCATATTGAATTATCTCCGAATTATTTTTTTAAATTAGTTAAAATTTCAACCGCTGATACTCACTCTAATTTCTTTGTGATAATTTTTTCAATATTTTTTTTGTAGTGGCCAATTATTAAGTAAGTTTCATAATTTTTATAGTTTTGGCCAAAAATTATTACTTTCGATTTTTGCGGCGACTGACTCACTCAATATTTTGTGCCGCTTAGGTGAAATATAGAATATTCCCAGATTGCTGAGTTGTGATACTATCTTGGTTACCTACATTGTTAGGAATTATTATGGATACTTATTATGTATATATTTTTTTTCCAAAAAAAATTCTAAAAATTAGAAATTTTTGATTTAATCTGGAACTTTTACGAATACATTTAAATTGTTAACAAAGCAGTTAAAACTCAAAACAACATATTTTTAAGAATTTTGGGTTATTTTAAATTTTTTTGATTTTCTTGAAATCTGAAATTTTGGTTAAAGTTTGTCCTAAAATTTCTATTAAGTTTTAACTTCTTAGCTTATTGCATTAAACTGATATTCACATTTGAAGAAATAAGCTCAAAATTCATACTAAAAAGCGCAATATAGGATAGCAGATGCAAATTAAAAATGCACTTTAACCTAAGAAAAGCGTTATATTTTAAAGAAAACCCTTAAAATGCAAAAATATCTTTTAAGCTTTTTCAAAAATCTTTATTTTTTTCTGAAATATAAATTTTCAATTTCAAATTTTTGATTTTTTATTGAAAACTTCTAAAAATTTGTTAGTGTAAAGTCAACATTTTGTTGTAATGGTCGACATTTAAAAAAAAATTAAAATTACCGGAAAAAATCGACAATGCGATATTATTGTAAAATAAAATTTTGGAGCAAGAGCTCTAAATCTTTTCGTAAATCAAAATGTTTAGAAAAATTGGATTAAAAACATTAAAAAATCGAGGAAAATTTTAAAAATGTCTAGAATTTCTATTTTTTCCCGAAAATTTTATTTTTGAGCTAAATAAGAAAAAAATATGACCGCTGTCGACAACTTTTTAGAAAATCACTATATTGTACTCTTTATAAATGTCTCTATTTCTCTGAGAGTTTCTGCTACTGTAACTTAAATCTTAGTAAAAGAAATAAGTTCCACGAGTCTTTTGCTAATCAATTGATTTAATACCCTTGGTTATGTCAGTTCAGCTGGTAAAATATGCATTTATCGACTAATTATCAATAACTACAGGAATTCGTTAAAAAGACATTATCACATATTTTAGCATCTTATTATACTTGAAAAGAATTCATTGATTACCAGATGCCAAATTTCAGTCATTCTGTTTGCCGCTTCATAAATAAGTTTTCATAAAATTTATTGTCCGGGACGTTGACCGCCTAAGCAGATAAAATGATACAAAAGCAGACAAATAGAAAAAAATCTCATTATAAGAAAGTACGCGCTTCTTGTGCAAAGAAACCTGGAACTCGCTCCAGAGTTTTTGTATGTGGGCAACATTGTTTTGCCGAATTTATCATTGTGTATCTGGCTATTTATATCTATGTATTATTTGGAGATCAAACAAGCGCTGTATATATAGAGCTTTAACAATGAATTGACATTTCCATAATATTATTTTCTCATTTGGAACCGTTAGAGATGAATGAATGAAAAGAACATAGCATGAAATGACGATCAAAGTTCAAATTCAGATAAAAGTCATCCTGAATTTAAAATACGCATGTATATATTCGAATTAAATTAAAAAGACAGAAAAGGTTGATTTAGCATAATAATACTAAAGTCGGGTCTTTGAACTTGTTAACCGCTGCGAAATAATCCTTATTATATTTAAGAGAAATCATAAAAATGAGCCTTATCTAGGACAGGAGATGTTATTTATGTTTGGGATATTGCCGATTTTGCACCAATGAGGCAAAACCTACAATGTCCCAGTTCATACATATACGTCATTATCGACTATCCACGACTGTCAACTGTCAATTTCTGGGAACAGGGGACCTTTCTGTGAAAAATTCAACATATATTTTTAATTGTTAATATCTCCTAAATGCGCCATTGAAAAAGCACATGTGTTTCCGTCACTTGATCTGTATGTATGAAGATGTATGTAATTAATCTAGAGCAGTTCCTTGGATAAATAAAATATTGCGATACCATAGCAGCGAACAATAACTTATTTAGAAAGGTTTCACCTCAAAGTCTAACCAGAGTGGCGCAATTAAAAAAAAAGGATGTCGAATGAAATTGTGAAAATCGAACAATTGGGGTATAGAGCCGCCATCAAGTGCCTACATTGGACGGGTTAAGAAATAAGCATATTTACCACCCTTATCACCCTTAACGATCAATGTTCTTCGCATGCGACCGTGAAAAATTTGATTGCAAGCCTCAAAGGAGATAAATTTTTCATTAAAGATGAAGATCGATTGGGAAGGTTAGATTCTGTGTCCGAAAATATCGAAGCATTTCCGACATAATTTAATCAGACCGTAAAATTGGGCGATTTGGATGAGAAAAATTTCTACAAAATGGATTTGCAAAGGTATGAATATCGGCTAGAAGCGTACAAGGCTTAAAGCATCATGTTCGATCTCTGCTCGATTTGAAAAAGATGCAGACTTTTTATTTTTGCTACTATGAATGAAACTTAGGTAAATATCTGCGATCCAGAAACAAAGTAGCCATCGATGGAATTGTTCTCCAAGGCCTGAGAAGTTTCGTGTTCCTAGAGAGTTCTTGCTTTTTTTTCTGGTTGCCAAGAAATAATCATGATTTATTATCTTAATAAGGGCAGATTAATAATTGGAGATTACTATTCGACATTAGCGACTATTCTACGAGAAAAATTAAGGAGAAAAGACTCGGAAAGTTGTCCAAATGTGTTTTGTTTTTGCAGATCAGTGTTTCTGCACACAAATCGTTCGTGATTTGGGGTTCGAATTACTGGAATACACTCCTTGTTTACCAGATTTGGTAGCCGTTCGACTACCATATCTTTCCTCAACTAAAAAACTTTCCAAGATAATAATTTTTTCCAATGAAGAAGTTATAGAACCTAAAGAGACCTGGTTTCCAAAGCAAGATAACTTTTTTTTTGAAAGATTAGGACGTTGCAGTGTCGGTATAATAAATGTATTAAATTAAGAGGAGAATATTTTTTTTATTTGGTTAAACGGACTGGTTCTTTGGTCCTTGGTTATATTCAAAAATTGATGTCCAAACCTTGCTTTGAAACCAAAAAAGATTAAAAAGCACAACACTTTCTCTAACGAGTTTCCATAGTCAAGTTATCATCTTTAGAGAGATACCAAAACCTAATCATAAAATTAATCTTTGCATATTGAAAATATTCACTTCGTACATAATTGACCGCACTCGAACTCGCTTGAGCATTTAATCATAAACATCACAGTGTCACAATTCCTTGTCTATTAACCTTAACTGTTATTAACAGGGCCAGCCTTATGGATGGCTAAGTTTTGACATGCATTTAACATAGAATTCTTAGTTACTACTCTTAACAATTTAATGTTGTTATCTATTCTGTTCAAATACAAATCTTGTCCCCTAAAACCAAGAAAAATTTAAAAAACACAACAAAGGTTGCTCTAACACGTTTCGATAGCCAAGCTATCATCTTCAGAGAGATAGGGTCTTAGAGGACAATATTTGTATTTCAATTTTTGAAGATAACCAAGGACCAGTTCGTTGCACCAAAAGCTAATCTATGGTATAATTCAAAAGAATTGCGGGTCACACTTAGTTCATACGTTCTTCCGTACTTTAAATAAGCTAAATGATCCTTCAGGTGAATTTTATGAGGTCATCTAGACTGCCCGACGTACTTTACTTGATAAATTCCCGACTTGTCCGTTTATTCTAATTTATCTTTCAGACTACCTAAAAGGGATTTTAATTTCCCATTCGAATTGTAAACAACCCTTAAACCCCGTTTTCGTAAAATTTCACTCAAACCATGGAAGTAAGTAAGGTATTTACCACTAGACATTTAAATTTTTCTTGCTGCTCACTAGTGTAGATGGTATCATCAGGTTAAATCATACATCAAGTTGGCAAAATAATAGGAAAACCTTTCTTCCTCAATTATTAGGTAGAGGTGGTTCATTGATGATGGAGATAAATAGCCAGGCAATTTCTAGTTTAGCGAATTCTTCTCTTAACTAGTATATGATATTTGAATTTGGTGGCATGCCTGCAGAGAATACTGATATGCTACGGCTTTAATTGGGTGGTGGGGGGCAGCAAGGCAAAATTGAGAACCCAAAGAGTTTTAGTTTTCTTGAACCGACATAGGACAACACAAGACTGATACGTATGTTTTACTTGCGTACATTATATGACCTACACTAATGCGTTTATCCTTAAAATTTGCACTGCCTCGATTTTCTCAAAGATGAATTCGCCGCCCCGACAACTTAAGTTTTCTTTTGCAAAAGGCTACTAACGTGATATTGCATCGGCTTAAAGTCTGTAAAGTAGGATGCTCTCCTTTATAACGATAAAGTATCTGAAGCTTCTGCAAGTTATATGCTGAGAAGGCTAAAAAAACTTCAAAAAGTACTAGGATGCCTAATTCTAATCATTTCATTAACAGATCTACGTCTTATCCAACTATTAGAGCCAGAGTCTATAGGAAGCGATGAAATAAAAAATGTCCTTGTGTATACTTCTCAAAGATTATGTTCTAATGTTCTTTCTTGACGGAAAAACTGCCTGAATGCCAAAAACAAGATTATTTTGGGCAATAAATGTGCACACTCATAAAACTGTTTAAATTCAATTCACCAATTTCTTCTGCTCTCTTACGTTTACAAGAAATAACAAAATGTTATTGAATTGAAAAAGTAGTTGTAAATTTGATTTACAGTAACGCCAAAGGTAATTTCTGTATACTAAACATGTACCGAATATAAACTAGAGAAGATCTAATTCAATAGCCGTTTTGGATTTATATGCATACGCATACCTAAAATTACCCCAATTTAAATATTTTGACACTCCCGGGATGCGAAATTTAATGCTCTACAACTTTTATTTCTCAAGTTTTTCAGTTAGGGGAGTAGTTTCAAGGTTACGTGCGCATCAATTGTGAATTAGTGCAAATTTCATGCAAAGGTCAAAGAAGGGCATTTTTTGGCTGTCAATTGCTGCTATATTGCCGCACCAAATTTCAAGTTTTGGATACACCTTTCAATCAAAAGTTAATGCTTAACAATTTTTGCAATAACTATATTTTACGTAAGAAGAGCGGTTTAGGTGTTATCTGTAGAAAAACGGAAAAAAGTGCAAACATTTTCAGGTTTTTTTTTGGGTTGGAAAGTTAAGGTCACCTTCTCAGACCGTGCAAACTAAAATTACTTATATTTAACATCAAATAAAAGTATTTAAATGATTTTCAGCATTCTCTTAATTATTTCACTAAACGCCCTATTTTGAGACTAATTTAAATGGCCTACTTAGGAAACTGACTATATTCATTTTTGAAACGACGTTCAAAAACATTCATTAAGAGCTCAGCCATAAAAGGCAACAAAGAATTCCCCATAACTGCACTCTTAAATTCTTCATAAAACCCATTATTAGTTTGAAATAAAAATTTGATTCATATATACTACAGCTATTGAAGTATATTCAACTTAGATCGAAAGATTCAAGCAGCTTTCGAAGATATGACAAAGTTTGTGGTATTAGTGCACTTAGAAAAAAGTAAGGAAATATCAAAATAAAGCAGCATTTGTTGTAATGCTTCTGTGTCTTGCCGTTTTCAAATTTTATTTTCATAAATTTTTGGTTTTCACGGAAAAAATTGGAAAACCCCATAACGCCGAAGGAAAGGGATTCTGCAAAAATATCTAAGTATATTACGCCAATTTGCGATGTAGAATTTCGTTCCCTGAATTTATTTCGTGCAGCTCAAGTTTATCGTTTCGTGAACTTAAGATTTTTCAAATTCAAATTTTAAAACTAACAACTATACAAAAACGTGAAAGATATAAAAACCCATATCTCAAATTGCAAAAAGTTCCGAATATAAATTTGATAATAATTGTAAGTTTCATTCCTTCCTTTTAACAGTGGGTTACTAAAAATAAATATTTTTACTGATTACTGCTATAAATTCCCCAATCTTTATTCACGAAGATTCTTTTGTTTAAAAAAAAATCAATTTTTCATGTGCCTAACTCATAAAGAATGAAGTTTCAAAAAAAACCTTGTAGAATAATAGTTTTTGATATTTTCATATCAAAAATATTAAATGCGAACAAATTCGGAAGGTGATTATTCACCTTCCAAATTTGTTCGCATTTAATTCATTTAGAGAAATGGTACAGTAATTGTCATCACCCCAGTAGTTGTCACCATACATATTTTTGGCGAAAAATTAAGATAATGTTTCTTTACTTTAATTCTCCTAAGGTATCAATCAGTTCCCATATGTATTTGCAGCTATTTTAAATGAAGCTTTTAATGATAGTTGCCTACACAAATGCATTGTCATCAGCTCCTTTTCTAAAATATTTTGTTGTGATTGTTAGCGAATTTGTTAAGGTAGGATGAAATAATTTAGCCTAAATTTAAGTAGTCTTTATTGTAATGAATGCAATTTTCTTACATGGAAATATGCATGTTTGATAGTTTTTGATTTAAAATGTGTTTATTTTTGTAATCAAATTTTAGTTATAAAAAATTTGGATGTGACAATTACTGGATACAAAATACCAAAATAATCCAGCAGTTGTCACAATGATATAATAACTGACTATTATCAGATCTGTCAGTGACAATTTTTGTTTTAATATACAGAGGAATCTGTTTTGGTTGCAACTGAAGGGTGCAAACAATGAAAGACATATTCAAGGACAAATAAAACATTTAAAGTATCTAGAGCGGCACTTGAAAATAAAGTTTTTAAAAAAATGGCAAAACAGTCCAATGGATTAAAAAGATTACAAAAAAGGTTTTCAACCTTAAAAAGATTATCTTAGACTGACAGTTCCGTGAATTGTAGTAAACTCAGGATGACATTGGCAATAAACCAAAAAAGAATAGCTACAATTTTATTTTAAAGTAAAATCTCTATTTTACTCATGATCATTCAAATTCCTGGACGTGAAGATGTTAAGACAGTTCCAAAAATAAAACGATGAAAAAATCGATTTCGAAAAAAAAACACACATCTTAAGAATCGATATTGGTTTTAGATGCCAGAGTCCAAAGTTCTACGAGTAAAAAACAATTACCACGACCTGAAGTATTCAAACAACATACTTATACCGACACAAATACAAATCACCATGTTTCACCTCTATGCATCATAAAAGATTATTAAAATGCAGCATAAATCCCGAAGGAAATATGCAAGGAAGTAAGGATAATTCTAGTAGGATGGAACATCTTTCCACGTTTTCAACTCTCATTATTTTTATTTATATTTTATTTTATTTATATTTTTTAAAAAAGGAGAAAAAAGAGAATAGTACGAAAAAGAAAAAAAAGCAAGAGAACCAAAGGAGCTTGAAAAATTAAAACGAAAGTCTAAAATAAGGAATTATCAAACATAAATAAATACACATTCTACATACTTGGGTATATACATGTATGTTGGGAACATTTTAATGTATTTCCAAACAATAAATAAATCTCCATATTGTTTATCTTTTTTTCTAAATCAACTTAACAACTCAAATTTGATAACAATTACTGGAAAAGATATTGATAATTATTGGTAAAATGACACTGATAAATAAAAATATTTTTACTAAAAAATTTGGTTCCTTTTGACAAAAAATTAGTTGGTAGTTTCATAGGAATTGGTGGTATTAAAAAACTGCATCCAGGTTTTTCGATATCAGCAGTAAGTTAGAGGTATGTCCAATAATGACAGTTACTGGTGCCATTAGCCTGTACTCCCATCTGTATGTTCTGTATAACTAAAATTGTATAATTTATTAAAAATCGCCACCTTTTAGATAAAATCGCATTAACTACCTCTTCCGTTTTCAATGATTGCTCCGTAACTTGAATCTGATATAATAATAATATCAAACCTGCCTTTGCTGGTCTTCATAAAAGTACTCTATGATAAATTCTTTATGACAACTTCAAAATTTTATTAGCATAATTATTTTTTCAAGATGAACGAGCTGGGGGTATCGCAAAATCCTGTTAATTAAAAAGGAGAAACTTTCAAAGTATGATACTTTCATCTGGGGAAGTTCGAAGGAAATGAAACCGTTCAAGTAAAATATAATGTTACCATTCCTTTTATGCTCAAGGTCAGATTGGGCTTAATTGTTGAAAAGTATTCCTCAAGTAAAACGTGGGTTTAACATTAACAAAAGGAAATAACAAAACGACCGAAGAATTCATTACATTACACGCCCTGGGGAATGATGTGCAATTGTTTCCTTTTCACCTAATTCTTCTTTTACTTCCGCAACTATAGCAACAAGATAAGTTAATTTTATATCCCATGCCGTGATATTTTAACAACGCTGAGGAACTAAACCGCCTTAAACCTTAATTTTCAAGATAATATCTGTCGTATGTATATTTCTTTTTGACTTAATAATTTGTGTTAATGAGGATTGAGGCTTCCTGAAGTACCTTTGGACCTTAATTTAATTGAAGTAATTACTTTCAGTGGAACAATTAGAAAATAATTAGTAAGATGGAAGTAACAAACAAAAATTCTATGTTATTTTGGACCATATAATTTAATTATTGCAAATTTAATTTTCTTTTATCAAATTGCTACGAATTTCTGACACAAAAATGCAATTGCGTACAAATCAAATTTTAAGTCGCATTTTAAGTAGCATTGTAGACTGTTGTACTTACTGAATTTATTCTTTGCTGTTTGGCTCGCAAGCTACAACGTTAATTAAATTGAGAAATGGTCAACGAAGTTATAAAAAAAATGCTGATTTTTTTGTGCTTCAGAACGCTGCTGACATTTATTTTAAGAGCAATTAATAGGTTTCCAGAACATAAACGCGATGTATTTAAATGTGCATTGTAGTGCTGAGAATTAGGCATTAAAATTCTTTTCCTACTCCCATCTGTATATTTCCTGTTTTACTTACAATTTGCGAGTAGGATAGGTAGGCCATATCTGTATACTGAACGGATATAATTCATATCCACACTAGGGTGCAGGAATTGGACTCTGTTAACCCCCACCATGACAATTTTGTCATGTCATAGGGTACAATTACCAACATGCTTGCTAGTAATTTGATTTTTTACATTTTACTGCATTTTAAATTAACAACGACAAGTGTCACTATCATTGTTTGATAGCTTTTTTATATTTTATTGTTTTTTATTTACTCGCTATGTTATGATAAAATAATATTATATTGTTACGTGCGTTATCGGTTCGAATTGATTACACTTATCGAATTAGACCCACTTTATTACTGAACTCAACTTGGATTACCACAATTGACAATTAACTCACTTATTATTGACTTCTACTAACTCACTAATTACACTGATTCTAACTGACTGACTCGAGGGAAAACTGACCGCCTTTTTATAGTTTCGGCCCGCGGCTTCCAGAATTTTCGGCAGATAAGGCTTATCGAATGCCGAAATTTTTGGAACGCTTGTCTGCCGTTTGTTTCGTTATCGCGGCCGCTTTCCCCTTATCAGAACCTTCTAGAAACTTATTTTTATTTACTAAATTCTACAATTCTATTCTAAATCCTATTTCATCTATTTACATTGCGTTACAATATTTTTGAAAAATTCATGTCATGCCACTCCTTATTATATAAACTAAAAATTACTAAAATTTAGAAATATTTCGTCATTTATAGGTTTGCAATCCTTTCATTTGACAGACTGTCCGACGCCTGATTAAATTCCATTCCAGCTGACATTCTAGAAGCTGCAAGTGAGATATCCGAGACGTTATTACCGCAGAAATCAAATAGTAAATATGAATTTTGTTACGACAGATTTATGACGTTTCATCGACATATGACACACACTTTATATAAAAAACTTATTAGAAATGTAGATGTCATTTGAGAAATTATTGATTTTCAGGCCCGGGTCCAAAAAATAAGGGGCTCGATTAGATTTTTTTTTGTTTTTTTTGATTTGGATGAGCAACTAGCAGAAATAGAATAATGTTTGTGCTATTATCGATCTTATACGTAAAACAAGACAAATCGAACTCTTTCAATTAAAGAAATCATGAAATTGTATAAACTGCTTGTAATTTTGGATAGTTGATTACATAAAATTTTATTTCTGTTACCTGTCCTAGCTAGAATAGGGTAGGGTGAGGTGTAAGCACCTCACCCTACCCTATTCTATCTTCTCATAAAGAAATAAAGAAAATTATATTTTTTTGAAAGTTAAAATTTTTGTAAGGAAATTACGAAAATATTTTCTGGAAGTTTCAATTTGTTTGTCAAAATTTCGACGTGTATACAATAACGGACATTTTCTGATGCCATATGAAGCAAGGTAGTTCTTCCTCTCAGTCGAGCAGCCAAGAGAAAATAAATATTCCCCCAGGAAATGTCCATTTTTTTTAAATTTCGTGTTTTTTTCTTATAATTCACTTTTTTTTTAATTTCGATAAAATATGATTTTTTCGGGAAAATTTCAAATTTTCACTAAAATATTAAACGCTTTTTCTCAAAATTTAGGTCTTTTTTGCACAATTTCGATCTTTTTCTCCTAATTTCGTCTATTTCTCAGTTTGTCAGATTTTTTTTTTTAAATTCGACTTTTTTCTTAACATTTGACTTTCTCTCAACATTTTGAATTTTTTGTCTTTTTCGAAGTTTTCCCAAATTGCATTTTTTTTCAAATGTCGATGATTTTTTAAATATTTGGTTTTTTAAAGTCGAGAACCTGATTTTTTGGAAATTTCGACTGGTTTCTTTTTCATGAAATTTTGAATTTTATCTCAGTATCTGATATTTAATATTTTTTTTGGTAAAATCGTATTTTTTCTGAAAATTTTTACTTTTTTTTCCTAAAATAATGTTTTCCTAAAATTTGCCTTTTCCTCAGAATTCGACTTTTTCAAAATTTCGATTTTTTTCTCAAAATTATACTTTTTGAACTTTGTTTCAAAAATCGTTTACTTATTTCGAAATTCTCAATTTTTCTTAATATTTGTCTTTTTCAACAAATTTTCACTTTTGTCTCAAAATGTGATGTTTTACGGTTCTGAAAATGTTTTCTCTTTAAATAAGATCGGAATATTAATAACAATATTGAGAGAATGTTTTTGGAATTTGCGATTTTTTGCTTAAACTTCGACTTTTTCACAAAATCAGATCATTGAAAATTTTAACTTTTTTCGAATTTTTGACATTTTTCGAGTTCCCGTAAAATTTTAGGTTTTTATTTTTAATGATTTACTGAAAACTCCGATTTTTTCAAATTTTTTTCCTCGAAATTCGTCTTTTTCGAAATTACTGGTTAATTTAAAAATTCCAATTGTGATCTTAAAATTGGATTTTTTCTTGAAAAGTTGAAATATTTTTTTAGAAAGTGCGATCTTTTTCTTTTAATTTCTTTAAATTGTACGTATTTTTCAAAGATCGTAATTTTTTTAGAAGTCTCTTTTGTTAATTATCTGTTTTTACTTAATTCCTTTTTTGAATTTGATTCCGAGTGATTTCGAATCATTCGCAATTCCTCTTATTCTACAAAATTTGATATATTGTTTCTGGACATTTCCATTAAAAACTGAATTATTTTTTTGAAAATTTCGACTTTTTCCCGAAATTCGTTTATTTTTTAAAAAAGTTGATGAATAGAAAGCTGAGTCTGAGAACGATATTTTTGGGAAATTTTGAGAAAATGTAAATTTCAAGAATATATTAACATTTACATAAAATAAAAATTCCGAGAGAAATATTTTTGAAAGTTGCATTATTTTTTTATTTAAATTTGACTTCTCATGGAAATTGCCACTTTTTTATCAAGAATCGACCTTTGGAAATTTCGTCCTTTTTAGAAATTTCCACTTTTTTAAAATTTTTACATTTTTTGTAGTTTTCTGATAGAGTCTCTCATTATAATAAACACAATAATAAATCTCATCTATCAATGCGAACTTAAAATAAATATATTTGTCAAAAGCAATTTGCTTTCAATTTAGTAAAACAACTTTTTGTTAATTTTGGTGGTGATGCGAAGACTCTTTAAGTGCGGGGCCCGATTGGGCCCAATGGCTCCAATCGCCTTAAATTCGGGCCTGTTGATTTTTTTATATCTTATTTTTGATTTTGATGGATTGTAGTCGTAGGAAAAAAAATCGCTGCACAACTTGAGTGGATTGTCCGTATCGTATTGGAATGATTAAGGCACTCCGTCTACAGCGTCTTGCTAAAACTTTGCTCTGGTGCGATATAGACATCATATCCACTCTTGTTGTTTAAACTATTATTTACAGTGAAGGTTTATTATGTGCTAAGTGTGGATGTGGACTATTCCTTAAAACAACCTGGTTCTTTAACTTCGTTTATATTAGTGTTCACTAAACATCGATAGTTTCTACTGTCGACAGTACTGATGATTCTTACCGACAATTTTTGGTTTAAAGATGAGAGATAGAAAAAAATAAATAAATACATAGAAAATAAAAATTTCAAAAGAGAAAAATGTTGATATTGGAAAACTAATTCTTGCATTATTTAAGAAATTTTCCTTTTTTCAAGACCTCGACTTATTCAGAATTGCTATTTTAAATTACTATTTTTTTTTAAATTTTAACATTAAAATTTCAAGAAAAATATGCATAATTGAGATTTTAAATTTAAAGATTATAATCGAAGAAAAAGAGTCACAATTTTAAAAAAATTTTAAATGTTTTTGAAGTTTTAATAATTTGAGACCAATGTTTCTTTTTTGCAAAAATCATTGCCTTTATTTTTTTTTTATTTTCTTAGATTTGGGTTTTTTTAACTTTACAACATTATTGCTGTTTCCTGAATTTCACAGCCTTGTATTTAATCACTGTGTAATTTTGATAGCAAACCTACATAATAAATTTTGCTGTGTTGTATTTCATACGCATTACAATCGATTTAATAACATTAGTGACATAATTCGCAATAACTGAAGCGGTGCTAATTTACATATACTACATTTTGGAAGGGTTTGAATTTCATACCAAATCATGATAATTGTCTGGAAAATCAAATTTGCTTTGATGAAACGTATCTGCTGCTTTTAAAACTTGACGCATATTTGATATTCCAGCATTTTTATTTTCCAGCAGTAGCGTACTCAATAAACTTTAATCTCGATACCCGATAATTTACTAATGTAGATAGATTTCATTAAGAATTTCTCCTAAACTCGGAATCCGTATTGATTTAGGGTTTATCAAAAGCATAGTTTGTAAAGGCTAAATGGAGACTAGTTTTGTCAAATAATGCGCGTCTTTGGGTTGGCTTTAAGACCCGAATTCTTTCTTTGAATTGGGATCGGAATGCTTACAAGCGTCGATAAGACAAGTTCACAAAGACCTTCGTCAAACTGGATAAATGACATCATATAATGTCTTGCAATCAATATTGTCCCTCTCTCAAACGTGACATGTATAATTCTCAATTAACGATAAATAGCCCCCAATAACGGCGAGTATCCCATATCTTATGAAATTTAAATTAGCTATTATTGGCTGACATGACACTTAAATGTCGCCATGTTGCAATTATCCCGTATTCTTTTTTTTAGAGAAAACTCAAAAAAAGTATTGGAGTTTATGAAAATATATTTATAAAATCTATTTTTGTAAACGAAACAAGAGACGAGTTTTTGTTCTTATGTCTTAAATGTCGTTTAAAATTGGTATTTTTAAAAATATATTTTAGACATTTGTGTTGTTTTGTGTTTTAATACATCATTCAAACCGACCCCAAAGTAATATGTTTTGGTGCCCGAAACATATGAAGACTAGAGAGAAATGTTGTATCGCTTTAAAGCTATTTATCACCTTCACAGTCTGTTATTGGACTTCCAAGTAATATCTCTTTGAGGTAAGCCAGCAAACCACTAATTTACTTTTCGATAATAATGTCTGTTTATTTTCCCCTAACTCATTTAACAAGGAGACCCTTTTTAGATCTTACAAGCTACAAATATGTTTCAGAACACACAAAACCACTGCCCTATATTAGACATGGTGTCAATTATCGTTTACCCTCTTAAGGCACCTAGTTATTTTAGACTGCAAAGATATCTTGTCATGTGTACAATACCAAGTGATCACGTCACGTTATAAAACATTCTGCGATCACAATAGATATTATATGCAATGGGAGAAGTAAACCGCAATACCTTTCTGATAAATTTCATTTAAAACAAACCCAATAATGGTAAATGGGAACTTGAAGACTTGAAAAACTTGAAAAATATTTTTCAACTTTTATAAAATAATATATATTTAACTTATTATTAGTGGTATTAACCCATGTTAACATTATAGGGCTCAACATTTATTTTGATCTAGCAAACTTTTAAGTCTCTCCCTAATTGACTGTCTACATTGGTCACATTTCTCATTAACTTTTTCATCTCCCTAAATATTGGAGGGATCTGACAGTGTCAATGAAAAATATATTTCTTCTTAAAGCAAAATTTATTTAATTGTACAAGACAAATAGAATTTTCTTTTATAGAAATTTGTTTGAAGATTTATCAGTGAAATTATAACTCAATGTCGGAACAGCATCATTCAATGATCAATACTGTTCTTATATTACAAATTGGATGAGGGGATTTAAAAGAACTTGGGTTCGTTCTCTGCATGGGCGAAGTTAGGTCATCCGACCTGGTGGTATGATCATTATTTTTTTGTTTAAATGTAATGCACGATCGCTTAGCGTAAAATCCATTTTGTTCTATTTTTTCCTGTAACCTTTTTATCTAAAAAATTCAAGTTTCCTAAACATTTTAACGTTTTAGTTAAATATCCTAGTTTTCCAAGGAATTTTTACATTTTTCCGAAATTATAACTTCAGAACTAAACAGCTTTTTTTCTAAATCTCTGATACTAATTTGTTTCTAAACTTTTGATTTTATTTTAATTTTCGACTTTTTCTCGAAACTTCTACTTTTTTTAATTTTTTATTTTTTGAGGAATCTGATAATTTTTTTGAAAATTTACAATTTTTTTATTTTAATTTTGAACTTTTTTGAAAAAATGTTCCCTTTCTTTTCAAAATTTTGAAGTTTTTATAAGTTTTTAATTTCGACTGCTGGAAATTTGAATTATTTAAAATTTTGGTTCCTCTTGAATGTTTACTTTTCATTGAAGCATTTGACTTTTTGAAAATATTAAATTTTGGTTAAAAACTATGATTTTTAAAATTTTGAATCCTTTAAAAATGTTTACCTTCAATATTTTAACTCGTGTTGAATATCCGAAGTTATCTTTAAACATTCGACCTGTTTTGAAAATTACATAAGACTTTTTTCAAAATTTTCATCTTTTCTAAAATTTTTCTTTACAATTTTTTTTATCCTATTTTTAGAAAATTTTAATTCTTTCACAATTTTTGAAAATTGCAACTCTATCTCTTTTTTTTTAATTTCCAATTTTGTTTAAAGTTTTTTGAAAATTTCATTTTTTTTTAATATTATATTTTACTAAAAATGTTGACTTTCTTTAAAACTGCTACTCTACTAAAAATTCCGACCCTTTTCAAAATTTTCACAATTTAAAATTTTTACCTTTTTTTTTAAATGTTGACTTTTTTGGAAATTATGATTTGTTAAATTTTGGATTCGTTGAAAATTTTGACCTTTTTTTAATTTTTCAACCCGTTTAAAATAATTCGAATTTTTAGTTTGACAATTTTCATCCTTTTTAAATATTTTACTTTTCTGAATATTTAGAAGTTTTCGGAAAATCATTTTTATTTAATTTTTTTGAAGAATTCGCACTTTTCAAAAATAGTCAAAAAGTGTGGTTTCTTTACTCTTTTTAAATTTTCTAGTTTTTTTTGAAATGTTCTCTCTTGTTCGTAAATTTATCATTTAAAAAAAAAATTAATTTTTTTCAAAATTTTGACAAATTTTATGTTTTAGAAACTTTGTTATTTTTTTAATGTTGTAAAAAAATGTAATTATAAAATTTATTTGGGAATTTTTTAGAAAATTTGATAAGGGGAAGCTGCCACGATAATGAATCAAACGGCAAATAAGTGTTCCAGAAATTTCTAGAACTGGAAATTTCTTCTAGAACCCGAAGCGGGACCTACATAAGGCGGTCGGCTTTCCCTGAGTTATTTAGTAGTCAATGAATAAGTTAGTGAGTTAATTAATTGATCAGTTAAGTAAATTACAATTGTAGTGTTCCAAATTCAGTTTTGACATAAAGTGGTGACAATTCACACAGTATTAATCTTGGAACGGATAGCGCACAACAATATTAACCGTTTATGAAAATGTCGAGATTTCAGAATTTTGAATTTTTTTCAAAATTTTAATTTATTTTCATAATTTTTATTTCTTTTTCAAATTTCTCTAATGTTCGTAATCTTTTTGGCTTGTTTAAAAATTTAACCATTTTTATAATTTAGAATTTTTATTGAAATTTCGATTTGAAATTGGTTTTTCAACGGTTTTTACTTTTTTAAAATCTCCATTATTTCAAAATTCTATTTTTTTTTAATATCGACACTACTGAAAACTTAAACTATTAAAAATTCGAACCCTATAAAAATTTTATTCTTTTTTTTAAAATCACTCACTTTTTTAAAAATTTTGGTTTTTAAAAATACTAAATTTTGACTTTATTTCAACCTTTCCAATTTTACATTTTTAATCAAAACCTTTAAAAACCTTTAAAACCGTTAAAAACTGGAAATTCTGCATCAATATTTTAGAGTTTAGTTCGAATCCTTATTTGATAATTCTGAATTCTGAATTTCTGAATTTTTTGGTCGACATTTTGATTCTGTTGCTCTCAAAATTGCGAGTTTCTGTTATATACTTTTTATAAATTTCAGTTTTAAACTTAAAATTGCGTCTTTTGATAAGAATTTTGGTTTGTTTTTCGAAATACCGACCTAATATCTGATTTTTTGTCGATAATGAGTTTTCGATAAATTTAGATTTATTACTAAATAAAAAATTTATAATTTTTCCTAAGATACCTATATTCTTTACTTCCAGATTTTCTGAGTTTTATACAAATTTTCATTTTATTTTATAAATCTTGACTCAGAGCGTTTAGTTTCAAATTTCTTTTTCTAATATCTCGACTTTTCTTTCGAAATTATTGACTAAAATTCAAAATTTCAAGACCTCTCGAGTACATTTTTGGGGCAAAAATTTACAATTTGGATAGAAAATGGCTGAAATGAAAAATATAAAATCAAAATTCTATCTTTAATACCGAAATTTTGATAAACTCAAAATTTCTTTAAAAGATGTACCACATTAAAAATTTAATTTTGAATTCGAAATGTTAAACTCTTTTACTTAATTTCAAAGTTTTCCACTTAATTTCTATGTAACTAGCAATTTTCGAAATGTCCCGATGTATACCAAAATTTCAAATGTGAACATAAAATATATTGAATTACCTTAAATATAGAGACTGAAAGGCCAACCTTCCTATAAATCAAAGTAATGGATATGTTGTAGTCCATTTTTTATAATTTGGGTTTTAAAAAGTGTACGAGAAATGTATGTGTCCTACGCACACTTCTGCTACCCGAAGGAAAACGAAGTTACCTTCGCTTGCGAACATCCGCGAAATCCGGCGTAAGGTCGAAATTAAAATAAAACTAGAAATTTTAAGAAAAGTCGAAGTTAAAAAAAAAATAGTTTAAAGTAATTGAACGAATAATATTTTTTATATTGAAAAGAGGTCGAAATTTTGGGTAAAAAATTTGAATTTTTTTGAAAAATTAGAAATTAATTCAAAATTTAAAATTTCTAGAAAAAGTCGAAATTTTAAAAAAACGTCGAAAATTTGGTATAAAATTAAAATTGCGGAAGTTTAAAATTTTCAGAATAAGTCACATTTTGGAAAAGGTACAAATTTTGGAAAAAAATTAGAAAATTTAAAATTTGAAATCTTCAAAATAAGTCGATATATTCAAAAAAGTCAAAATTTTCGATAAATATCAAAAATCAGATTTGACATTTTCAGAAAGTAATAATCTTAAGAAAAAGTCAAAATCTTGAAAAAGTTCAAATTTGGAAAATAAGTGAAATTTTTAAAAAAATTAGTTTTTCAAAAATTCAAAACTTTGAAATTAAGTCAAAATATTCAAAAAATAACTTAAATCTGAAAGGGACATTTTTAAAAAAGTAAGACTTTAGAACAAAATTTAAATTTTAAAGATTAGGTTAAAATTTTGAGAAAATCGAAATTTTGTTATGTGATATTATCAAAAATAAGTGAAAAATTCGAGAAAAAGTCGAAATTTCGAAAAAAATGGATATTTTATTGCCCGAAATTTAAAAAAAATGTCTAAATTTCCAAAGCAAGTTGAAATTAAAATGGAATTTCTCAAAAATGATCGATATTAAAAAATAAAATATTTATAAGGGGTCAAGTTATAAAATAATTTTCTGAAAATGCAATTCTTTTTAAAAAAGGTAAAAATTCTCAAAGATGTAAGAATTTTGACAAAATTAAAAATCTAAAAAGTTTTGAAAAAAGTTAAAATTCTCATAAAAGTTGATTTTTAGTACTTTTTTTATTTGTCAAAACGAAAATTATGAATTATACATAAACTTTCTTTCTTTTTTTGTCGTTTTGCTTGAAAAAGTCATAGCAGGGGCCTGCGCGCCCAATATATAGAATGACAGAGGCCCGGACATCATAATTACCACCAGGCTCGGGAATTTTCTAGGTGGGCCGTATCAGTCATATATAAAACTTTTACCTTTTGTACTAAAAATACTAAACATTCATTTTCAGCACTCATGTTTATTGACTACCGCTTTTTTAAGCTAACATCAGTGTTGCCGTATATTTAACCTTAAAATTCTGTACAACGCAGTTAAAATTGCCGTATTTTCACAAAAATTACCGTATGTTATTTTCTTATCTGCTACCCATCTTAAAAAAATGTATTTAGGGGCGTAAAACGTTCCACACATATTAATACATACACTGCAAAACTTAAAAAAATATATTTACTTTTTTTAACTAAACAATACAAAGGCGTAGAAAGGAGATTGATTTGAAAAAAAAATGTATAGAAATTTATAGTTTTAAATCGAAATTTTTTTGAGTATTGAATCGAAATTTTCAATTAAATTACGAAATTTTGACTTTTTCTCATCCAAATCCCGAGATCGAAGATGAAATTTTGACTTTAATCTCAAAATTTCGACTTCAAATTGGAAATTTTGATTTTTTTTTCCAAATTCCGAGAACAAGGTCGAAATTTCGAGAAAACAGTTGAAATTTCGAGTTTAAAGCCAAAATATCTACTTTGAACTCGTCCTTTCGACTTTTTTTTCTCGAAAATTCGATTTTTATCTTGAAATTTCGAGAAAGAAAAGTCGAAATTTTGGTTATTAAAAATTAAACTTACTGAACGCACTCTGCTGCCAACCATTGATTGGTAAGTTGTGTGGTGGGGAGCAACTATCATATGTCTAACCTAACCATAGAAGAGATTTCGAAGATAAAGTCGAAATTTCGTGACAAAAGCCGAAATTTGGAGATTAAATCAAAAATTTCGACTTTAACTTCGAACTTTCGAGAAAAAAGATTAAGGTCAAAGTTTTAAGAAAAAAGTTAAAATCTCGAGAATAAAGTCGAAACTTACGTTACGCAAATCATATTGACCACCTTTACCAACTTCTTTACATACCATTCTGGGCAATTTTAATAGTTTAGAGATTTTATAAAATTTTAATATTTTTGTCATGAGACACGTGTTGCCTTTTTACCTATAAAAAATAATAACACCTAAATAAACTTAATTTCAATAATTATGGTTTAAAGTAATATCCATCGGTTTCGGTTATTATCTATCACGGTGATTGATATTAACCGAAAATGTGTAACATAACAACATATAAAGTTGCATCCTTTAATATGTGAAGCTTTATTAAAGTTCAGTTTTATTTAACAAAAGCTGTAAGCCATTTCTAGTTCATGTTCCTGGATTTAGGCATGCACAAATTACAGTTCACTTATCGATTTCCTACGCAACACCTTCGTAAAACATTTCCGTTAAATACAAATAACTATTTACCATATCATATCGTCAATTTTAGCAACAAATTATAATATATGTAACACCAAGAACTATTTTTACAACAAAGATTGACTGTTGGCGGTTTATTTACCCTCCCGACCGATATTTCCCGGCGTTCCCCTAATGTACTGGACCCAAATAACGATTTAACTCCCAAAGGCATCAAAAGCTATCTAACAAAACAAAATAAAAAAAATAAAGCAAATAAAAATGAAATAATTTAAATTAACGTGAATGTTCAAAATAAGCGTCATTCAAAAGTCGAAATTACTTATCACTTTTTATTGGCGTTCTAAATGTATGCGACTTTACGTCATGCGTCCAATTTGTTCCGCGACAATTTGTCACGACGTCCCTTTTTATGCGACCAAATGTCCGAGTCCTTTTGTCGCGGGTCCAATTGCCCGCGACCTTGTCATCAACAATCACATGCTGCATGCTACATCGTTTTCTAAAAGAAAATCTCATTTGATAACTTTCATTTGAATGGTTAGATATCGCACTGTGTCATATATACCCTTAATATGGCCTTCTCAATGATGAATAAAAGGCCACATCTTCTGATTTGGAAAAAAAAGAGGTGATTAGTTATCATTCACTTGTAGAGGAAAACTACTAAAATCACCTAAAAATTTGGACAACTTCTAATAAAAGTCGGCATCTCTTATAAATTTTATAGGAAATAGTGCAGTTTACTGAGTTTATTCATTTCATCACTACACTGTAAAATAACAAAAGGTATTGATTCTTGTGCTTCAAAAGAGTAAATGATCAAGCTTTTTTTATTTTAAATTCAAAATACCGATGAGTTTTTTTATAGTTATTCAATGGTTCTAATGTTGTAAAACATGTTATCAATATTCAATGCGAAACTCAGTCGCAATTCTTGTTCAACCGTTATAGTGTTGTTTTACGTCGTCGGTTTGTTTGCATATCTGGGAAAGATGCATTTCTCGTAAAACTGTGTACATTGTCCCAGTTTTATTGAGCTATTGATTAGTATATCCGAACAAGAAAATAATTCAACTGACGTCGCAGAGTCAATATTGTTTACGCAACAAATTACTTGGAAATTAACTTTAACACTGTTGAGCGTCAGGGATAAATCTCTCAAAATGAAAAATGGTCACTTGCTTATTTAATGCAAATCAGCACAGGGGCTCTTTGGTTCAGTGAAGAAAAATAGAAGATCTTAGTATTCATGGTGCTTTAACTTCAATTTATATTTATAAAGTAACTTGACAAAATATTCTTGCATTGAAGAAGGTAAAATGTTATTTTTTGTACTGGGTGGTATATATTAATTAACTTTACAAATGATAGCTTTAAATAAAAATTATTCTCCTGGCATAATTTATAGGCAGGCGTTTTTCACGCTGAATATTTTTAAAACGCCTTCATGACAATCTAAATTATAAGTTCTTGTATTTCATTTTTTAAATGTTAGCAATTGCCGATATATGTATACATAATGTCTTAAATTAACTTTGGGTTACTGACCCTTAATTAACATCAGCTGGAAGTATCTCGCAACAAAGTTGTTCCTTTACCAAAGCAACGGGCTCTAGAGACCTCTTAAAAGTTGCCAAAACAGTGTCTATAATTTGTACATAATAAATGTTTTAATTTTGTCCACAGAAATGTTGCGGAGGATAGATTCTTAATTAGGTTTGACGCCTTGTCTTTCCCTTTTCATTCACAATTTTATTCCTACGTATACATTTTCATTTTAAAATTATACAACTTTGTTATATATGTAGATATATTCCAGGAAAAGTTCTTAGAGATGTTTTCAAGGTTCAGTCTTTCCCTTTTCACAAACAACTTTACTATACATGTGGCAAACTTCTCCTACAGTTATTTGGAATGTTCAGTGTGTTTACAGAGATCAAACAGAAATTATGTGAAGCAAAGTTATTAGCTGAAGGTTGCGAAAATTCCCATAAAAGTAAATTTTTCCTCAAAATATAAAATAATTCCCTCTCTGGTATGGAAAGAGACCATATTTAAAAATAGATTACCATATTACATATTCACTGAATCCTTAATCAAAAATGTTTTACAATTTTAGACCAAAAATAAATACAGGTAAAAAAATCAAGTTTTGTTTTCCTTATATCGTCATTATTAGGTGAAGGAATTTTGAGTTTTCCTTGAAATTAAATTCCTTGAAACTAAATTTTTTGTATAAATATGAAATTTCGCCCTTAAACATACAAATTCGAAAATTTTTGTATAAATTTCAATTTTTTTTTACATTTGCAGGTTATATTTTTAGAGATGTTTGCAGTTGCCTAAAATTCCATTTTTTTGAGTAAATAATATTGTTTTGTTTTCGACGTGTCTTCTTTAATTGGCGGATGTTTTCCAACAATTTTTTGCCGTAATTCAATGCTTCTAAGAAAAAATCTAATGTTAAATTCAAAATTAAAATGTTTACCTTAATAACGATATTTCTAATTTAAACTCAAAATGCTCACCTTTAATATGTATATAAGTTGCATTTTGAAAAAAAAAAAACTTGAAATTATTCAATAGTTACACGAGCAAGTGGGATATTTTTTTTCAACTTTGACATCTCAGTTAACATCAACTTTGGGATAAGATAAATGTAGTTAAATCACATTATATTTATACGAAAAATCCATTCTTGCTCTGTGTAATATTACTTATGGTAATTAATTTTTAATTAAATATGGATCAGGGGATTTAGAATAAAAAAAAGTATTATTACATAGGTGTACCTTTCTACTGAAAGGGAAGTTGTGCTTCCCTAACTTCGAGGAATAGCACGCAACTAATGTTTTTCCTTTACAGCTAAAAATAAAACTTTGATCTCAATAATTGAAAATTAAAAGGGCAGTCTATTAATAGGAGATAAAAAACTGTAAGAATATAAATATACTCTGCAAATCACGAGCTACGAAGCTGTATTAATAAGGTAATTTTTCAGCGAAAGATTGTGATACATGCAACATGTAACAGTTAATATCTTCAAAAAAGTGGCCAGTCACCAGGAAGAAAGGCATACGGCATGAAACACCACCATCTGTGTCGACCTATAAGAGCAATTGTTTCGAAAATAATAGTCTTTAAAAATGTCAGATTTGAATTCTGCTACAAGTCATTGTATAGAAAAAGACTGAAAGAGATGTTTCCTATGTAAATTGGTATTCTCTGAATGAAACTGAAGGTGCTTTTTAAAGCCTTGACAGACATTTATTTAGCAATTTTTTATAGATAAATACTCTTTTTAGTTAGAATACTGTCTACAAGTCAGAATATTTGCAGAATTACTTATTTAATTAAATATTTAACAGAGTTCCCAGAAATCATTTTGTGTTACAAAAAAGGACTAAAAAACTAATAATCTGATATATTAGGGAAACGATGTTAATTCATTTAACCTTTGTGTTTTATAGACAAAAAATTGAATAAATGATGGATGCCACCCCTCCTGTATTGTAAAGTTAACGCTATTGTGTTATTCTAAATAGCGATGATCATCCCTGGAAATTAAATAGACATGGTAAACGGAAAAGAACAAATTGGATCAATAATGTTAAAAGCGGAATTCAAACTCGTTACAGTTACGAAGTGTTTGCGAACTTATTCAATAAACATTAAGGAATTATAACAACAATGCCTTTCCAAGAATCTTTATATCTAGAATTTAGAATAATAAAAAACAATGATTTTACTGTTTATGGAATTCTGACTCATTTGATTCATTCAGAAGATATTGAGTTTTCTTCCACAGCCGACTTATATTATGGTTAGGTATTTTTAAAACTATATTTTTTTTAGCTAACGACCCAATCAAACATTAAAATCAATCTTCACTTATATTATTATATCAATGCTCCATATCAGTTCATCAGACGGGTATGTATTACGAACGAAATTAGACGCTTCAAACACGCAATGGATTTAATCATTTTTCCAAATTTGAATATCAAGTAGGTATTGCGCCAAGGGGCTGCTCCTGGCCATTCTGTAGTCGCCGTTGGTCCAGGATCCCATGAGCAGACTAGCTTTGGCTGCAATGCCAAAGTTTATGTGAATGACATGGTAATTACAATAAGAGACAAACCATGAAGGCGTAATACATACACCACAAAACGATCTCAAAAGTATCAATAACTAGCGCTAAAAGAAAGAACTAATAGTCAAAACTAGAGAGCCTCAAAAAAAGAGTGACAAACCGGATTCGCTGTGATTGGTTTGCGGCGCAAAGCTTGTCACATTTCAAAATTTACTCCAATGCCCAGTGTTAAGTAGACAAAATTTTCTCGTGTAGAGACATTTGCACTTTTTCTTTGATCTTTATGCAAATTCGGCGCAATTGATTTTAAAAAATTATAAATATCCTGCAATTGCAACAATTATTTGGAAAGTATTTAAATTCTTTAACATTTTTAACATTAAATTGCGCCAAATGTGCATGAAGGATGAAAAAAAATGCAAATTTTTCTACATTGGAAACTACTTTTTGATAAACCCTTAGTTTTGACATGATTTTAAAATATGATAAGCTTAGCACTACCACCCAATTACGCCGTATTAGGTTCGACACTCTCTCCCTTGAGTCTGTCTAGTCAAAAAAAAAGGGAACGACGGAAATAAGTAAGACATTGACTTTGATGCAGGTACCATGTTATGATTTAACAAAAGGTAATAAAGTAGTTAATAGAATCAAGAAAAGAGGGGCTAAAATACCATTTTGTAAATTCAAATCATCTTTTGAAATCAACAAATCTCATTTACAACAGAAATCTGCAAATAGGGAAATGATTTTCTGAGTATAAAAACTCTAATGATCCATATTTGACAAATCAGTTAAATAACTGATCAGTCTTAATTAGTCGAATGGTGTTGCCATTGAATTTAAAATTTTGTTGAATGATTATGTTCTACAATATTTCACATCATTAGAAAAGTGTGGAATGCACATGAAGATATCTTTAAGAAAAATTTAAAATTGAAACATAACCATCAAGATCAAAAAAAGATAGAGATTTCACATAAACTCAAACTATGTAAGATGTATTTTTTTAAAATTTTGAATGTTTCCTCAAAATGTTAACAACTTTGGATTACACCTATCGATTACAGGAAAACATTTTTATTTCATTTCCAGAAGGCCTGCCGTCTATTTTTAAGTTACACAGGCATACGCATAATATTTGTAATTATTTTTTAATCATCAAACTCAGTATGTTTTGCCAATGGAGGTAACGATTTTTGCTTATTTCACGCTCGATCTGTTTTTATATCCCTAATGCGCATCTGGCAAAATCGAATATCAATTTTTGCTTCCCTCCTTTTTAGTGTACCCAGCTCTGAATCGCTTCATTTTTTAACGACATCCCCTATATGTATTTTAAATGATAACGCCCACCATTATGTCAATTGTAAATAATCAAATGGTTCGATAGCGTTTCCGGTTCACTTCCATTCGAACAGTAAAAATTTGCATTTCAGAAAACCTTAATCAAAAATTACTGTGTCGTAAAATAGAAACAGTATTCGTTTGAAAGAGTAATAGGAAAGACTAGACAATACTTACAATGTAATAGCAAATATCCGTTCCTGTCATAAAATGTTGAAACTAATCAATCGGTATTATAATGTAGCAACAATATTTTTATGAAATATCAGAGAAGTTGCAGTCGACATACTTCCTTGTCTGCAGTACTTATTTAAAATGCATATTTCTTATAAAGAGCATTATATATTTTTAAAATATCTATCATGAAACTACAAAAATGTCGAATAATTAATTGATTATGCGTAGGATAATTATTTACAAAATTATACTTAAATCTAAAACAACAGAACTTATACGACGGCTTAATATTCAAATCAATGTATTTTATCGAATTTGATTTCCACTATAGGAAACTCGTAAACTATTAGAGATACAAGGAAGCTTAAATGGGCAAAGTAGTGCAGAATTTAATGCCTAATATTATTCCGCGAAGAAAACAATAGAATTTCAATTCGTCTTGATTTTATTCAGAAAAAACTCAAAATTTTTAAAAATCAGCTGTAACTTGTTTCTTTGAAGTCCTACTGAAAAAATTCAAAATCTGTAATTAGTTGTTTTTTTAGGCCTTTTCATTAGTGTATGTTAATCTATTTTAAATTTAACTGCTTTTGACAAAATTATGTCAATTTTGTTATTTCTTTATTGCTTTATTGGATTTTATCATTTTCAAATTTGCCATATTTTTTTGATTAATTTGATATATGACATGCTATACTTTAAATGTGGCAAAGTGGGTTAAATGAACTATTTTTTTTTATTTTTAAACAAAAAAAATATAGTAGGTGATGCAAGTGCTATAACCGTTAATAATAAAAATACGGTATCTAATTACGTAACAATAATTATTAAAAAATTAAAAATATTCTAACAAACTGTGCAATATTTAAACAATTGTTAGTATAATCTTAACGTGCATGCGAAGCTTTAAATGGCGTAATTTTATGAAATCGTATAGATGTTTTAAAAATTTTGTCGACAATTTTTACAAAAACTCTTTTAATACTTCCTTCTGTAACGTGAAGTATCTAACAATCTAACATTAGAAATGACTCTCATATTTATGTAAATTATCCCTCCTAAAATATTTAACTTCTAGAGAAGTCTAGCACGCACACTTGCCTATCAGTAACGGAAAAATCGTCCTTAATAAAACCCTTAGAATGTTTTGAGAATTACGTAATTTAAGGGGAATCATGCACGTTACGATTATTAATAAATATTTCAATATTAGACAGTTTGTTATAATATTTTTAGTTTTTTAATAATAATTACTGCTTTTTTAGGAACTGTATTTTTTATTATTAAAAGTTGTGGCACTTGCATCGCCTACTATGTTTTTTGTTTAAAAATATAAAATTAGTTCATTTAACTCACTTTACCACATTTGAAGTATGGCATGACATACATCAAATTAATCAGAAAATTATGTCAAATTCGAAAATGATAAAATCCAATATGACATCTATAAGAAATAACAAATTTGACATAATTTTCTCAAAAACGGTTAAATTTAAAAAAAGATAATGGACACCAATGAAAAGGCCTTAAAAAACAACCAATTACAGTTTTTGAATTTTTTCAATGGGACTTCAAATATTGAAACACAGAACTTGTCCCCTGAAACCAAGAAAGATTAAAAAACACAACAAAGGTTGCTCTAACGCGTTTCGACAGCCAAGCTGTCATCTTCAGAGAGAAACTTCAAATAAACAAGTTACGGCTGATTTTTAAAAATAGCGATTTTTAGTTTTTTCTAAATAAAAGCAAAACGAATTGGAGTTTAGTTGTTTTCTCAGTGGAATAATATTAGGCATTAAGTTCCGCACTACTTTTCCTATTTATGCTTCCTTGTATCTCTAGTGGTTTACAAGGTCCCTGTAGGGGAAATCAAATTTGGTTCAACTTGTATATTTGACATTGCTCATTGTTATTTAAAGTTTTTATTAGTAAGTTTTTAATACAACTGATAGAAAATATAAATTTCATTGGAAATGGATTGACTAAAAATTACTAGAGAAACAAAGCAAGATTTTTTTCATAAAATGCGCATTAAGTAAATATTTTTTGGGAATGAAAAGTCCTTGTTCCTAAAAATAACATGATCTTAAATACGCCATGTTATCAAGTGTTGTTTTATGTATTCTTCGCAGGAGGTATGCTTTACAGAGCGTTTTGCCTTGTACTTATAAATATACATGTTCATTACATATATTGTAACACTTTATTTTGAAACATGTACACAAATTCTTTAAGTTATTTCTAGAGACCGGATTTTAGGTACAATCAAATAAGCTAAAAAGGTAAGTAAAATGTAAAATTAGGCAAAAACGAACAGCTAAAAAATGCATTAACAGGCCAAAACTCACAAATAACAAGAAAAATAGCAATTGACCATTTTAAACTCCCACTCGAAATTAAAAAAAATTATAAATTTTAGGTTACACTCGAAATATTCAAAAGAAGTATAATATTTTAAAATGAAGAAATTTCGAGTTCATTCTCGAATTTTCACCACACATCTTAAAATTTTTACTTTAAACTCATTTTTTGCGTATTTTAAATCTGAGATTTCGTTGCTAAAAAAAATCAAATTTTTGAGACGAAAAGCCGAAAATTCGAGAAAAAAATAATCATTTCAAGGTTATGTTTGATTTGTAAAAATGCTGAATTTTGCACGTTAAAAATTTTAACTTTATTCTCTACATTTTAAGAAAAAAAATCAGAATTTAATAAAAACCGGAAATTTTTACAAGCGATTTTTCGAGATTTACTACGAAATTTCGAGAACATATTTTTTAATACTTTTTTTTAGAAATTTTTTTATTTTCTAAAATACCGATTGCATTTAAAAAATAATATCTAAAATGTCACTTATTTTATAAATTGTGAGTTTTACACAAAATTTGAACATTTTTAAATGGGAAAAGTCAGGTTTTTTTTTGTAAATTTAACCAATCAGTTTAATTTGAAATGTTTAATTTTTTGGTAAGATTATAACTTCATAATAAAAAATATCGAAATTTTTTGTTATAAAGTTGACATTTTTATATTTCGATTATGATATCGAAAATTGGACTTCTTTCTCAAAATTTCGACTTCCAAGTGAAAATTTTCAATAAATAATAAAATTTTTATTTTGGTTGTCAAATTTCAGCTTTAATTAAAATTCTTTACTTTTAATCACGACATTTCAACTTTATATTTTTACAAGAACTTGATTTATACAATTTTTACGATTTTTTTTATTTAAAAATGCCGAGATTAAAGTCGAAATGTTGAAAAAAATTGGTCTTATAATTTTAGTTTTTTTTCAAATTTTTTACATTAGCATTGGCTCAAAATTCAGACTTCTTCAAAAAATTTTGACTTTTTCGCTCGACATTTAATTTTAAAAAAATATGCTGGCGATTTCGAGAAAACACTAAAGCTTTCAGGAAATATGGAAGTTTCTTTTCTAAATTTCGCTTTAGGACAAAATGTTGAATGTTGTTAGTTTTTGTTTATAGATTTGATCTTTTGGAAATAAAAGATTTTTTTTTAATTCCCAATTTAATCTTGCCTTGCAATTTTTAGAGTTTTTGCTTTTGAAAAGTTTTACTTGGAATCTTTTTTTTCCAAAAATTATAGCTTCTTTTTCCTTAATATTTAAAGAGTAAGTCTAACTGTCAACTTACATATTTCTAAAATTTGGAATTTAAAAAACTGCAAATTTCGAGTTTGAACAGGTAAATTTGTTAAGAATTAACATATTTTATTTTTTATTCGGAAATTCAAAATATCTAAGCATAAACTCGGTCGTGATTAATCTTTTTTTAAAACGACTTTGTCCCCTCTAAATGTAGACATTTCTGGGTATTTTAAAGTAAAATTCCAAATTCAAAAAACCTAAGATTTAGTTCAGAATTTTGATATATGAAATTTTTCATAATAATTTCCGCGAAATTTTTAGGTTTCTAGAAAGAGTCGAAGTTTTAAGAAAACACTTGTGGGGTTAAAGTAAAAACCAAAATTTTAAGCTCTTAATTTTAAGAAAAAAAAAGTGAAAACAAAGACATACTTTTAACAAAATATCTAACTCAAACTTTAAATTTCCAAAAAGGGTTAAAATTTAAAAAAATGAGATTAATAATTTTATATCAAAAACTTTTCTTTGAAATTCCAAAAAATCAAATGCATTCCGACATTGCAAAATTCAGATAACAACAATAATTCTAGAAAACACTGAAATTTTAAAAGGTAAGGATTGAAATTAAAAAAAAAACATTTTTTCTTCAGTTGACTTCAATCTGTGTCTTTAAATAAATATAATAATAAATAAATAATAAATTGATGCTTTTTATCTTTATTATGATGGTTTAAATTTGTATTTTATTGCTTTATTTTATTAAATATAGGGATTTTTGTAATGGTGAAAATTCATAGAAAAGAAAAAATAGGCACGAAACCTTCTGAAAATAGGTCCAAGTCATGTATATAAAGGAAAAAAAAACAAGCAAAATTGAAATTTAGGTAACAACACATGAAAAACCCTGAAAAGGTGAACAGGTAAGATTACACGATTTTACCTAAAATCCGATCTCTAGTTACTAACTTTCTTCGAACGATTTAACTAATGAGGGAAGGAGGCTATAATTGTGTATGTTAAATTTTAGTAAAAACGTCTCAGTTATTGATTATAAAAATATTCTAGAAGTGGAAAATGGGGGTATTGCCATAAATATAATCACATATATCGGTATTGGGTTACCAAAAAAAGCTTTTTGAACTACTAGTCGATTGCTCTACCCCTGCGCCACTGAATTTAAATTGAATATTCCAAAATAAGTATACTATAATTGTTTAAATTGTGTTTTATTTGATTATTATCATTTCTTATCTCTCCGTAAATGAAAATTATTTATATTAGAAAAACAAAAACGATGGCAAAATTCTGGTGGGCCGACAAGCTTCAATTTGAAATCGCAGCAATTTAGGAAAACGCGGTTTTTAGCTAAAACACTAGGTAATTTGGTAAAGGCAGGCAAATAAAAATTAATAAAATAATTTGTTATTTGGCTGGCTTAAACCAGTCATTTGGCTAAAATCCGGCGAATAAGAAAAACAGACGTTATTTTCCTATATGAGTGATATAACTTACATGGAAAGTACCCGAGGCGTACCCCACCGATTTTTTTCATTTTGTGATATGTTATAGTACATAACAAAATATTGGACACGTATCTTTTTTTAGATGCGAACTCGGCGATTTAAGTAGTGAAACCACCCCTTAAAGTTAACCCCAAAAAACAGTTTCTCTTAAATAACTCAAGAATTAATTAGAATTTTTTGACAAAACAAACGCTCTGTTATTTCTCATAAAAAAGCACTCCCAATAACATATTGGTTATGCTAATAAGTTGCAACCCTTAATTTTTATGGGGATGAGTTTCATTTTTTTTCTTATACAGCGTGTCCCACTAGTGCGGGAAAGTCCAATAACTATGTTAAAATGAGGAATATATGGATTATTCTTTTTACGGTGTTGTCACATTTCTCGAAATTTACAAATTAAAAATATTTTCAACTACACAGGGTGTTCCACTTTTCCTGGCCAGACACCAACTTTTGTTTTTTAAATAGAAATACACATTTTTTATATTTTTTTCGGATTTTACATCAAAAATAAAGGGTACTTTCTGTAGAATAGTCCTATTCAAATATTCACGGTTTTTGAGTTATCTCGCTTGAAAGGTTTTTCTAGTCGATATTGGCTGCTTACATTATTTGATACTAACAGGTTATGCTAAGAGCTACTATGCCCATTTTTTATCAGATGTTTAGTAAGGACGACTCATCCAAATCGTGCTCCAAAAACTGCCCTGCGTTATACAGGGTGACCAAAATATTATGTCAAAATTGACAATTTAAAAATTGAAAAATTTCGAAAATTTTAAATGCAACACCCTGTATATTTTCAGACCATGAGATGCAGAATTAAATTCTCTACAACTTTGCTTCACCTCCTCATATACCTAAATTCATTAGTTTCTCATGAAATCTCATTTTTATGAAAAAATGCGAAGTTTACAATTAGATTATTTGTAAGATAACGTAGTAGGCACCTGTCAAAGGATAATCATACAAATTTTCGAGTGACATAAAATTCAATAGAAAAGTTACACTAATAATTGTGAGAGTTTAGAGTAATTCATTTCACGATTATGGTAATGTACCTACCAAAGGCTGAATCCTGGACCACCAGATTACAAAAATAGTATGACGAAAGTTTAGATATTAAAAAAAGACCAAACAAAAAAAATTGCTCATTGCTCATTGATCGTGGCTGTTCTAAAAATTGGTTATTTTAAAATGTCATTGAAATATAATCTGGCCAATTGTGCAATTCCAAAAGTCACAATTTATGATCTTGTTCAAATAAATAGATTTACATATTTTTGTGGTTCCTTTTTACTTGAATTAATGCAACAGTAAGGTCAATGAATAGCCATTTATCCCGTTCTCATAGGTGAATGAAGTAAAAAAAGGCATCAAAAATCCCTCGAAACTTTTTATGATATTAAGAGCAAACCCAATCAAATTTTTTTACTTACACGTTCTAACTTATTTTTAAGCTCAGCCACCATTACTAAATGTTTTTAAACGGCAACCCCCTTCTTCTGGTGCCTATCTCAAAGGTCTTTAAGAATGCTTTCCAATGGTACACCCTACAAAGCTAAAAGTAGTTTTCAATGTAATAAAACATATCTAGAAAATTTATCAAAGAATTGTATTGGTTGTTAATTTAAAAGATATCGAAAATGAAAATGATACTTATGGTTTTGCAGACCTATCTTCAAACTTTTGACAATATACTTGAAGTGTTTTTCTAAAGGTAACGCGGCATCCTTGGAACATGCTTTCCTGCAATCTGCAGTTATGCTATTAACTTGTATTACTCTTCAAAAAGAAAAAAAGAACAGATTCTACGTGATCCCATAGAAATAAATCAGGTGACAGTAAGTCCGTTAATCAAGGTGGTCATTTGAAAGAACATTGTCGTCCAACCCTCTGCAATTCACAAGTACAGGGTTGTTATTTAAGATTATTTTATTGTGGTGGCTGGGGGTGAGGGAGTAAGTTAGAACGGCTTAGTTAGTTAAACACATCGCTTGGGCTCTCTTCCATGTTACAATAACACTTTCGAGGGATTTTTGATATTTTTTTGTCTCCTTGAAAATGTTATTACTGTTCTGGTAAAAATGTTGTTTTGTTTTTAGGGATTATTCTTCCAATAAATATCTTTTATGATTTATATAGTTACCATTTCCTTTTATTTCTAAGATAGCAAATGTCTATAATGCAAGTGCATGTATTTCCGATGTTTTCCCAAAAGCCTAAAACAGATCCGTGGTTTAAGTAAATGACAAATTCATATCAGTCATATAGAAAAAAAAAACATTTGTTTTACTAATAGACGAAGATGGATTTAGGTCTGTACCTAGGGAATTCGAATCCCGGGATATCGGAATTATATTTGGTTAATCCCGGGATCCCGGGATTGTTTCGGTATGGAGGGTTACGAATAAAAGAGAAAAAAAAATTATAGAAGTCGACTTTTTAATAAACAAATTAAAATTTAGACCGCAATCAACGTAATCAAAATTTAGACAAAAATCAATGCATGTTTTTTCTAACTAATCAGACTAAAAGTGTTAGCCTAACCTGAATTTTAAAGTCATTTCACTCTTTATGCCTAGTTATTCTTCTTCAATAACTCTTTAAAGTTCTATAAATTGAAAATACCGTATCTAAATAATTATGGAAATAAATTTTGAAAACTAACAAAATTCCCTCCTAACATAAACCGATGACTTTCATGTAACTCCTTAGTCAGCAGCTATCAAAAAGCAAAAAGTATTTAAAAATAATATTAACCAGTCACATTTCTATTAAATACGAGTATAATAAAACTAAGTTAATAGAAGTATTCTAATTTGAATTACGTAAAATATGACCTGAGAAACAACATGTCAATCAGCAAATATTTTAGTTAAAAATAAAAAACAGTTTTATTTCCAGCAGGCATGGCACCCTCGGTGGGTTAATTTATTGTACTGGCTTGGAATAAAACTTCTTATTTTTTCTTATATCAAAAAGATAGACAAGTAATTTTATTGTGAGCACTGGAACTGTGCAGTCTATTTTCCATTTTTTTTAATGATGTCAATCCCAAATATCCTGGAATCAGAAAAATTTATTTCCGATAATTTCGGGATTCAAAAACGGTTGGGATCCCGGGATCTCGATTTTCAGGGATCCCTGGATCAAATCCTCTATCTGTACCGCAAATCATCCGTGCAATTTCAGTAGCGTGCGCCTAGGCTCATATTTTCAATTTTGACGTTTGACGTTTTGAATTTTAATATTTTACATTAGTTTCGAAGTAAACAAAACATTGTGTTTATTATTATTATGTGATTCGTTGCATAATAAATAAATTTAGTGCTGCCCTTTTTATGTAATTTGATAAAATCACCTTTGCAAATTTCCCGGCAACAGATTAAATGAAGAATAAGAGTTTTTGTGGCAAAATTAAAAAGATCATAAGCCTTCCCGACGATAGCATAAATAGTGCCAGACAGGAGTAGTGAAAATTCCTCTCAAGTTAGTTTGACAAAGAGTTCGTTCTCTGAAAGCGTAAACCTTTCGTGAGTTCATCATTAGAGAAGTTATTAAACAAATGCAAACTATGGACACAGAGGTAAGAACAGAAACAAATTCAATAATTAAATATTGATAAGTGACCCGGAGATATCTTCATATATTAGTCGAGCTTCGAAGAGACGATCTAGAAAACAATCTTGCGCGCACAACTTGCAGGGAAAATGATAAATGGAAAAGACAATGAAAAGACTGTGAAAATGAATGAAACAGAATTAAGAGAGATTTAAAAGATCCCTAAAATGGAAAAGCCAGAATCAATAATATTAGCTAATTTCAAATTACTACAGACAATTTTTCTTACTCTTAATATTATTTTGTTTTTAGATCGTTAGAGCCTCAGTATACAACGTAGTTTGGCAACAAGGGTAAATCTTTAAGATGCGCCCCTTTGGCATTCTTCCATCAGTATATTAATTCTTAAAAACTTTTCTTCCGAGTGAAGGTTGAACAAAGCAATATTTATAAATTGCACTATGGAGTAGCACAAGGTTGAATCTTGTTACACCTTCAAGACACTCCTCACAATTTTCAAAGAGGCCCAAAATGGGAAGATATTTTCACAGAGGACCTCCTATGCAGAGTTTTTTAAAAGGAAAGCATGGTTTCTTATGTCTACTATAGACGGCTCCACTATGATAAAAATGAAAGAATAATAAGGACAATGTTGTCAAAACTTAAATATTAGTGATGGCGAGCATCCGCGAATAATTCTTTAAACGGGGCACATAAATAACAGCTTTCCTACTAGCAGAATAATTAGAAAATTTAGTATTTCTTGTGTTTTTATAGATAGATGTTATAAGGAATAATATAAGGGTTTGGAGAAATGGTCCCAGAAAATGATAAGAATATTACATATGTTTTTTATTATTAACAAGTAATAATAAAAAGTAAAATTCAGTTTCTTGTTCTCTGGAGAAACTACCAATTTATATTATGCTAAAAAACAATTATTAAAAATGTGCAACGTAAAATAATTTGCATCATTCTTTTTCTTTTCTGACTGGCTTTGGTCCTATATTTGCTGGTTTTGTTAATTACAAAAATCTCTGTTTAACGAAATCCCAATGAATTACTCTCCAATTTGACCTTGAACATAGGTACACACCCACTGACAGTTGTTTCTCAATAAGGAATTTTGAAGTTAATCGCAACTTAAAAATGTATCACATTTTATGATCGTCTAGAGAAACTCTTCTCTATCCAAAAAGAGAGATGTAATCATTTTTATGACAAAAATCGTGTTTTTTGGAATTTTGCAAAAATAGAGCAAACCACGAAAAACCGCCGTGGTATACAATTAAAATTTAAATTTTATCAAATGAAATGACAGTACCAAAATATAGCCAGAGAGAATAAAACTAGCTTTATAGAAACCAGGTTACAAAACTTAATTGAGTTTAAGTCTTAATATAATATAGCTTTTAATGTAGAATTAAATTGTACCAACTTATTAAAAATATGTTTATACCAATGACACTAGCAAAATGATAAAAAACGTTATCAATAATAGCTAGTTATAAAAATCAAGTTGAGTACTACACTTATAGCATATTATAGAATAAAGGGTTATGATTTAATTTAGTCACGAAGGCTCTTACTGCCAGAAACTCGTAACTATCGTGACGAACTAAATTTGGGATCAGAATATCCACTTTAATAAAAAGTAAACGTTAAGAAGGAATTTAAAATATGATTGGATTATGAAGTCCTGCCGTCCTGAAGTATTGCAGTGTCACCACATTTTTGCAAGAACTGCATTCAAGAACAAAAATAATCTGCTCCAGAATGTAATTAAGGCCAAGTCTGACTTGAAAGCAACATAATCTATTTGGCATCGTACCACATATCTGCAAACGTAAACTTCTTTTAGTGACGTTTATGTTCTCTAAAAACGGAGAAATTTATATATCATAGTCATATGGGTTTTATTTTTAATTTGTGATTCCGAAGTAGATTGGTATAGATTTTTAGAATGTAGTTGCATTTCATTGTCTGCCTTGGTTACAAGTTGAAGTTAATGAAGTTTTGATTTGTAACCAAAGTTAATGTATCATAAAATTTTAGCGTTTATGGATCGTATGTATTTAATACGATAGGGTTCATTTTGTCACATGGGGAAATTAGTTTATATGTCGGAAATAGAGCCAGCTTTCTAAAGAACGATCGGTCAAGAGTTTTTTCTTATTTAAAAACAATTCTCCCTACTTTGTACAATATTCAGCCACATACGTTTATCGTAGAGATTAAAAAATATATATATGAGATAATCGAGGCCCTTGAAAACTCAGAGAATTTTACAAATACAATGTTTAAGTGGTTTAAGTGAAAAACTGACTTTTCTAAACTTCACTCAGTGCCATAGAATAAAATTTATTGCAAAAATTTTAAAATAAAAAAATGCTTCAAAACACTGTAGATAAATCAATGCAAATAATGTCTAATACTGACACTATTTAAATTGCAAAAATATCACTTCGAATATCACAATAGAAAACATTACTTTCTCAATCTAGTTATTATAATAAATTTTTGCAAATCTGATAGTTACTGCATTTTTAAAATGACACGACTAGGGATTTGTCAAATATGACTGGTATCAAACTGATTGATAAAGCTATGATATTCATATTACAAAATTTAAAAGTTTTAACATTCACGTCTCACATTACTAGGCTGCGGAAATAATAAGCAGATTAATTTTTAAAACTTTTTAACTTTGTACTATTTTCATATCTCTAATTATTTAATATATACCCGTGTATAACCATGTATTTTGTCTTCTTTGTGTTTAGATCTAATCCATAGCGCTGGCTCATTCAGGTTATGCGTGTCATTAATGTTAGTAGTCCTTTCATACTGTCTGCGTACCTAATATTGTTTAGGCGTTCGCCGTTGATTAGTATGCCTTCATCACATTCTTCAGATTTGTCTATGATATATCTTATCGTTTCTGCAATGTGTTTGCTTGATGGGCGAGTCGCCATAAGAATAGTGCTGTTGCAAATAAAGCGATATATCGCAGAAATGTTTCAAACAAATATCGTATAAGTATGCGACCGGCCTAAGGCAACTGCAAAAGAAAGCTTTGGTCAAAATAACTATTACCTAAATGCAGCTTTTTGCTAGCAACAAATACCAAAAATAGCTGAATTTGGGCATCATTTTGAAACCAGTCAAGACCGTTGGAGGAAAAAAAAATTGTTTGTATGTATTTCTAAACCTTACGTTAGCATCTGATAGTGATTGCTGAAACTCTCTTGAAATGATATTGCTTTATTTTTAACTTTAAATGTTCTACGAGGGTAAATCAAATATGAACCGGAATTTTTATTATGCAGCCATGAGGGCGTCGGGAGTGTGCGCATATTCTTAGACATTTTAGGTGGGGATATTAGGTGACTTCCAACGCACAAGCCAATTTCGTTCTCGCCGTTCTCAGTTAATACACTGAGTGAGCAAGAGGTTCATTCGCACGTTACGCAGCGCATTCTTATTAAATTTCTTGCCGTTGAAGGTGTAAAGTCCGTCAAAATTCTTCTTAGACTAGAAGCACAGTTTGGTGATACTTATTTGAAGAAAACTGAAGTGTATCGATGGCACAAAACAATTTTGGAAGGACGAACTCAAGTGAAAATGAACCCCATGCCCAACGTCCTCGGACCAGTGTGACTGCGGACAAGATTAATGAAATTTGAACTCTATTTTAGTAACTGTAGAGACCACGTTTTTGTCACACTTTGCATTATCAATGAAAAGAGAAAATGGTTCATGGTGGGAAGGAAGCAAGAAATTGTAATATTTCTTATTATGAAACCATAAACGGGCAAATTTCTTTTATTTAAATGTACAAAAATTGGTACGTGTAAAAAATAACTTATATTTCATGTTAGGGAGCGAAATTGGCAAAAATGACTAATAAACCCTCTTTTCTCTTATAGTCTTACGGTACTTCACTGCTTAAATGAACTTATTGTTTAGACAAGCATATTGTACTCTTAACCCTTATCATCGTATCCTTATCTTTTCATAATTTTAATGAGTATTTTATTTGCTGATTTATCCAATTTTAGGTTTATTTTATTCGAGTAAAAATAATTTTATTTATTTTCAGATACTTTGTTTTTGCAATAGCTAACGTTTACAGACGTTAAGAACATGCAATTGGAGATAGTTATTTCTTACCAAATTATTTAAGTGTTTAACTTCAAATAACCGAGATGTAAGGGTGGCTCCATGAAAAATGAAACACCCTTAGATAATATTTTGTACACAACTTGAAATACGCTTGCCATAGCACATTAGAGTTATGGTAAAATACATTTGGCATGTTTAATTAATAGGGACCACTGATTTGTGTTTTTACTAACACGAAAACTCTCCACTCCCTTGATAATTTATGGCATGTGCTTTTTTAAATCGATGAGAAAACCCTTCATATGATGTTTTGCCCAATAAAAGGCTTAAAATTCCCATTAACAATTTCCCCAGTGATTAAATTTATAAGCAGTGCTTCACTTTTATGGCCATGACATATGCATAAATAATAATTAAATAATCTTTCTCTACTCATTAGTGAGAGAATCTTCTTTTTGCAACCACTACTGAAGCTATGAATTATACAGAAAGGTCCCTTTATCTACGTTTAACCCTTTGTTACCAGAGCATTTTATTATAAATAACTAGAAAATTGCTTTAAAATAAGCGTCGAAATAATTGCGGAAAACATATTATCAGATAAGCAAATTGTTATTAGGGAAAATAATGCTTAAGTATACATCATTTATTTTTCAAACAAACATATACGTTCGTTAGATGGTCACTGTAGGTGTGACAAAATATCTGATTTATTATAAAAATCTGTGAAATCTTCAGCATATAGGAAAGAAATTAGATTTTACTAAATACAATGTAATTTCACCTATTTCAGATATGGTTAAGTTTAATTTAATGTTTAATCGTATACCTTTTTAAAATTTTCCGAAATACTGCCAGAATATCAGAAGGCCGTCAGGAGGACAATATACGAGGGTGACCAAAAGGTAAGGGGAATTGGGCTGCGGCCGCGAAGGGAGAGTGGGGGAACCTATTGTTCGTAAACAAGCATCTGCAAAAGCGAAAAGCATCAAAGAGCGCGATCAAATATTGAAAAACATAAACGAGAGCGAACGAACGGAGATGTTGTAATTTCCCAACGAGCCTTTATGTTGTATAATACAATATTAACCACTGTATCATGTGTTTTTCATTAGTTTGGAGCAGCGCGGTAGTCGTTCTCCGTCCACACTTAGCATAAACAAGCACAGGCGAGCTTTTTTCTTTGATACACCGACCGACGGCGGATCGCATTGCCCAACGTTCGTAGGTGTGTCTTTTTGTTTGTTCACATTGTCCACATCTAAAAAGCTGTTCGCGCTCGCGTTCGTTCGCTATGTGTGGACGCGACTTTAGGTACACATCTCCTGAGTTAATTCTGTTGCTGTGAGTGCATCGGTTCGCCTGTAGAAATTTTTGAAGGGAAACAACTTTTTCCGTTTCGCCGAAGACGTGATTGCCGATTGTCGAGAGCAACGCGCGGCTGTAAAATTTTGTTTTCTATTGGGAAAATTGCCCGCGGAAACTATTGTAAGGCTAAAGACTACTTATGGGATGCAGCGCTAAGTGAAACCAGAGTCTACGATTGCTTTTCACATTTTAATGATAAAAAAATGTCAATTGAAGACCCACCCCGTTCAGGATGCTCCTTAACGTCAAGAGGTGACGAAAACGTCGACAAAATCAATGCCCTTGTTCGTGCAGATGGTCGCTAAACAATTAGTCAACTCTGTGAGATGTCTGAGGTATCATGGAGTTCAATTCATAGGCTTTTATCCGAAGATTTGCACATGGAAAGAGTTGCAGGCAAATTTGCCCCTCGCCTTCTCACAGGTAGCAAAGGAAGTGTCGACTTCGGGCCTTCAAATTCAGCTCAAAAAGGACCCTTAACTTTTTTCCAAGGTGGTTACTGGTGATGAATCGTGGTACTTTGAATACGACCCCGAAACAAAGCACCAATCAAGCCAATGGAAGACAACTGACTCTCCTTGTCCCAAAAATGCTCACCAAGTAAAATCAAACATCAAGATAATTCTCATTTGCTTCTTCGATTGCAGAGGTGTCGTGCACGCGGAGTTGGTTCCTTTGGGTCAAACTGTGAACCATAAATTCTAATTGAAGGTTTTAAATAAATTCAGAAAAAGTATCCGCAAGAAAAGGACACATCTTTTGGGCACAAGTGACTGGTTCTTCCATCATGACAACGCGCCGGCCAACACCGCTCTGCCCGTAAAGCAGTTTTTGACCAAAAAGGTCACGACATCCTTCCCCTCTACTCACCGAATCTATCTCCCTATGATTTCTTTTTGTTCCCGAGACTGAAAAGGGACATGAGAGGAAACCGTTTTGCCACTGTGGAGAAGGTACAATAAAAATTGTTGGAGCGTCTAAAGAACATCCTAATAAATGAATATAAAAAAATGTTTTGAGCAAGGAAAGGATCGTTTGCAGAGGTGCGTTGTGGTCAAGAAACAATTTTTTGAAGGTGGTCAAAATTTGGTGTAAAAATATTAACAAATAAAGAAGTTATGGCAAAATTCCCGTTTTTTTATGGCCTCGTATATATTTGAATTTGCAGGAAAGAAAGTCACCTCAGATAAAGTCTCATTTCAATAAAAATGTGGTGCACAACTTACGGCCACTCAAAAACATTGCACTATACACAATAATTTAAAAAAAATATGAAAAATTGTAGTCCAGGGATGAGCAACCTTTTTTTACAGCGGGCCAATTACAAGGCTAAAAATTGGGCGCGGGCCGCATGTGAGAAAAATATGAACGCTTGATTAGATGATTCACACTAATTATTAAGTTTATAATAACAAAACAAAAATAACAAAAGTACTATAAAAAATTACCTAAGTAAAATACATAATAGAAATTAAAAAAAGGGAAATTATTATGGGGAAATATCTTAAACAAACTGTAATGAGAATTTTGGAGTTGCTTCTTTGCCAAATTTACCACAGCAGCTCGCACAGAACTTTCCAGTCGTACGTTATTTAGTATGGACCTGCGGTCCCTTTCAACTATTTTTATTACGGAAAATAATTGTCTGTAAACATAAGTTCTTCCAAAGCCATAGGCATAACTAGAATAGGGTAGCGTGGGGTGCTTGCTCCCCTCTGGTTCATCCAGCAAAATTTATCTTTATTCAATTGGGGGACTTTCGAATTCTTTAGAATTCATCCTTTCCTTGAAACATTTTTTCGAAATTTCTACCTTTTTCTCAAATTTTGTATATTTCTTTACAACATTTGTCTTTTTCTTTTGAAATTTCGCATTTATTCATACAATTCGACTTTTTTTATCAAACATGATTGTCAAAATTTCGAATTTTCATTTAAAAGTTCGTTTTTTCTAAAAATTCGCCATTTCTCGAAATTGAAATTTTTCTGGAAATTTCAACTTTTTTTAATTCTGCAAATTTCAGATTGTTTATTAAAATTTGCATTTTTCATGAAATCTGGTCGATCTTCTGATAAAAAAGGGTATTTTTTGGAAATTTAAAATTTTTGTGAAGCACCAAAATTACGAATAAAATTTCTTTGTAAATTTCAACCTTTTTTAATCCAAGTTTCTGGAAGTTTCAAGTTTGTCAAAATTTTGACGTTATCCCGATATTTGATATTTTCTGACGCCCGTTGAGGCAAGGTACGACGCTTCTGACTCGAGGAGTCAAGAGAAAATAAATATCCGATTTTGTTCCTAAAATTTGCTCTTTTTCTGAATGTCGATAAAATCTGATTCCTTCTGGGAAATTTCAAAATTTCCCTAAGATTAAACGCTTCTTCTAGAAATTTTGACTGGTTTCCCAAAGCTTGACTTTTTCAGGAAATCTTGATTTTTATCTCAATATCCTATAATTTTTTTCTTTTCCCTGGTACATTCGCCTTATTTTAAAAATTTTGAATTTTTTTAAAATAGTCTTTTACCTATTACCTAAAATTTGCCTGTTCCTCAAAATTTGCCTTTTTTAAAATTTCGATTTTATTTTCAAAATCCTACTTTTTGGAATTTTTTAAAAATGGTTTATTTATGTCAAAATGTTGTCATTTTTTCGAATATTTGTCTTTTTCAACAAATTACGACCTTTAGCTCAACGGTTTTATGGTACTAAAAATGTTCACTTTTCTCTTTAAATTATTTAGTTCGAACTGTTAACAAAAATTGTGCGAAAAATATTTTTGAGGATTTCGAGAACAATGTTTTTGAAAATTTCGATTTTTTTTCTCAAATTTCGATTTTTTCTGAAAATTGCGTCCTTTAGGCTTAGGTTTTTATTTTATTTTTTATTGAAAATTTCAACTTTCTTAATTTCCAAATTGAACTTCCGTTGGAAATCTAAAATATTTTCTAGAAACTTCGATATTTCTCTGGAAATTTTCAAAAATCGTGAATTTTTTTCGAAGTCTTTGTTTTTCTGAGTTTTAAAAAAAACAAATTTATTCTCCAAATTTTGACTTTTATTTCAAAATTTGGTGTTATCTGTTTCTGAACATTTCCATTTAAAATTAAATTTTTTCTGAAGATTTAGGATCTTTTACAAAATGTGTTTATTTTTTAAAAATTTGATCGAAATTTTAATAGAAATCTAAACATCTGAGAACAATATTTTTAGGAAATTTTGGGAAAAAGATTCCTTAAAAAATTTCAAAAATATGATAAAATTGAAATAAAATAAATATTCCGAGAGAATTATTTTTAAAAGCTGCACATTTTTCTACTCGAATTAGATTTGTTCTGGAAATTACCACTTTTTTCACAAAAATTGACTTTTGTAAATTTTGTCTTTTTTGCGTTTCCACTTTTTTAAAATCTCCACATTTCCTAAAGTTCTCCAAATGATTATTTCTTAAGATGGGCTTTTTTCGAAATTTCGACTTTAATCTGAAAATGCAATCTCTCCAGTTCTATACTTTTTAAGTGAAAATACACATTTCTTAGCCAGAAGGTTTTCTTTTTTGCCCAGTAATTTTACAGAATGATTGTTGCTCTTCCCCTTGAAAAAAATCCTGCCTACACTTATGTCCAAAAAATTTCATGATTTTGCATGCCTGACTAATCGTAGAAATTTTGAATGTCCATATTGTGAAATTTGATCTAGAAATTGATGTTGTTTTCTAAATCTATAAATTCCATTTGTACTCATTTCGAACTGTTTTTATGTCCTATATTAAATAACTTAGAAAAAATACGGAAACTACGAGCAGTTTCTTCTTCTTTAAATCTTAATTCGAATTGATTCATTAAGTTTTGAATTTCCTGGCCATATTTACTTCTATCTGAAGGAGTTTCTTTTCTCAAGTATGGAAAACGTTTCCTGTTTTTTTGACAACATATGTTTGCTGTAAATAGTAAGTTCTTATCCTTTTCGTCAAATTGTTTGACATTTTCTTTTTCAAAATTTTTGTGTAAAGTAGTGGAGTTTAGGCGAGCTGCACAAAAAAGTTAGGCGGGCCGCGTCTTGCTCATTCCTGCTGTAGACAATATTCATTAATAAATTTGTTTTCCAACATCAATTAGGAATCTGAATTTCGAGATTTAATATAATTGAAGAATGAAGAGAAACTGGTTTAAATAAGAACCAGAACCCAGTACCGAGGAATGGACAAGTCTTTCCGCGCGACCGGAAGTCAATTCGAATTTTATTGGCCATTTAAATAATAATAATATATATTTTTTAAATATTTAAAATCTCAATATCTTAGGGATCATCACTTGCACAAAATATATATAAAATCATAGGATCTGTAAATTATCTAATAAATATTTTTTCGATAATATTCAATATTAACTCGTTAAAAAACATTGTAATAAACTGATGTTTATGACTATTAACCTTAAATACTCATAAAATTATTGGCATAGTTGAAGTACAATAAAGAAATAACTTAAAAGATGTCTAAGAAAATACTAAATAAATTTTAATGAAAGTTTCATGAAAATTGGTAAGCAGACAAACAAATATTTTAAAAACACCTGCATGGATTCTTATATGTAAAAATCAGAAGGCAGTTAATTTGAACTTACAGATACTTCAATACTATTACCGTAAATATACGTGAAGATACAAGTAATTTGCACTTTATTTATTTATGTTAGAAAAAAAAAATCGATGCTGTCATTTTCATTATAATCAATCGTTAAATTTTATATTTTGAATAAAAACCTGAACATGGGGAAATTAACCGCAGCACCCTTTTGAATTCAAAGATCCAGATGAAATTAATTATTTAAACCTCCTATTCTTTCCACCCTACTGAATTATTTACTCAACCACAGGAGCGAAAATGACAATGGAGTTTCCTCTTTACTACCATTTTAAAGAAATATTTTACCAATAAAAAAAATTCCAAAATTTAGCTCCACTTATCTATTTTAATTAGCGAATAATATATCGTAAAAATCGATGACTGGATTCAAACACCATGTTTCGGAAACGGATAATTGTATATTCCAGAGCAGTTTGCTGAAAATTAACTTTAAAAGCATATTGAAGCCGAAGCTTACAAAGTTGAAGGAAGTGAAATTAATTAATGGTTAAAGGGGTTCGCTAGATCGACTAAGAACAAAAGCTTTGACACTTTACATTTATTTCCAAATTAAAGCATGTTCCCAATTTAATTTCGGCAACAAACAACGACATGTGTGATGTACCCGCATGAATTAACACCATTAATTAAATAAATGGGACAAAATTTAATGCAATTTCGTCGTGGGTGCATATCGAATTGAGAAAGTTATATAAACAGTGCTTTGAATGGAATAAGTATTTCATTAATTTAAAAAATTTTTATAACTACTTTAATCAATCTTGTATATTAATAAAATTCAGGCGTCCTATCTGTGATTTCAAAATAACTATCTTCTTATAAGCTCATTTGGTTTCTTACATGTTATAAAAACCTATACAAATCTTTTTAGGACTTTTCAGTGTTCGGCTGTTTAAAAAAACAGAACGAAATTTTGATTTATAAAGCCGCTTTACACATTCTCGTAAGGCATACGAAAAACAGGCATAAAAAAATTAATAATTTTTTAAATTTGTTTTAGGATCAGAATTCTCATCAACTGGGTATGATTTTTGGGAGGTAAGTCTAAATTATTCAGCTATAAACGATTGTTGTAGCTCTAGGATGTGTTACTTGAATAAATATTTACCAGGGAAAGTATCCATCTAATTGCAAATGCATTTAATAGATTTTTTCGTCAAAACTACAATTCTTGTTTTCAGCACAAGGAGCTATTTATTTGAGTCACTAAAACTGTCGGCGTAATACCCACAATAATGTAGGTGAAAAATAAATATTGCTGTTAAGCTAATAAACTAATCACAAATCACAGAGAAAACATTTACTGTACTGAACGTTCCATTAATTTCAAACTAGCGAATAATATTTGCACGCCCAAAACTAAATTGTTTGGAAATACCAACAATTAATTACAATTACAATTCAGCTTCTACTCATTATAACAGATTAGAGTTCAACGACTTTTTTATTGAATTTATATTGGATTGGATAAATTTTATGGTTAAGTAAGTAAAGTTCTTTTAAATTTTAATCAAATGTTATGTAAGCCACACATTTAAAACGTTAATGATACTACTTTGTGAAAAGTCGTTTTAAAATCTCATACAAGTTAATAGTGTTAAAGAATATTCCAAGAGTACGCTAACTAGGTTAAATGTAATTGTAGCACTTGGAGCTACTTCTTAATAACCCTAATATTTACCTAAAGAGCTTAATGTAAAGTTGATGGGAAGTTGGGGGATATACGCGAAAAGGATGTGTAAGATTGAAATCGCACCAAAAGTGTGCATTTAGATATTTGCAACTCTGACAGTCAGTTCGATAAAATGATTTAGCACATTGTACACTCAGTTTACAAACGAATACTGTGAACCTCTAGTGTTGAAAAATAAATATTAGTCATGATCAGGTGGAAATTATTGGTGCTAACTATTGCTTGTTCGGAAAAAATTTCGTTTTATCTCAAAGTTGACTTGATTGTATTTTTCAAATCTTATTTGACATTTAAGCTGCAATTTCATTAAATATTTGGTCATCACAGCGATACTTCTTTGTAGAAAAGTTTGATTCTGTATAATTGTTTTTGATAGGTGGTTTATCAAATGTAGAAAGCGGCATTTTTTATCATCGAAAAGGTAAACATTCTGTTGGAACAAAATAAATTATTCGTTTTGTATGGAAAAGATGCATTGACGGAATAATTCGGATTTGCAACAATTCGTTCTCGCGATTTTTTAAGGATGAACGTTCCGGTTGGCCTGCTGAAACTGAAGAAAAAAAATAAACGCGTTGATTTATGGAAGCCACCGAAAAACAACTCGTGAAATAACTAAGAAAATAAGTTTATCCAATTCGACTGTTCATGCGTATACCTCAAAGTACTTCGTTGGCATTTCGATATTAAAGCCTTTACCTCTAAATTTTGAATAAAAAAATGAGTTATTAAGAAAACTTTAAATATCAAGTTTAAATTAAAATTAAAATTTCCAAAAACTCAAGTAACTTTCTTGTGTGATGGTTTGATAGTAACGTTCATGAAACACAAGCGTCATTTGCCTGAAATGCGTTTATATTATATTAAACTTAACCAACAACGTCAATTAAATCAGGAATTTCCAACCATTTGAATGTTGTGCCCTCTTGGATTATAAAAAAAATATATATGCTCCGCTTTAAACTTTTTTCATTAAAAGTCGAAATCTCAAATGAAAACTGACGGTGAATAGAGTTAAAATTTTAAAAAAAAATTTAAATCTCAGAAAATAGTCGAAATTTTGAAAAACAGTTTAAACTTTTAATTCGAAAATTTAAAAATTAAGGCGAGATGTTTAAAATACTTAGTTAAAAGGGTCAAAATATTTCAAAAAATAATAAAGTTTGAATAAATTCGAAAATTTTGAAAATGTGCGAAAATGTGAAAACTGTCCTACTTTTCATAAAAAGGTCAAACTTAAAAATATAAAAATTTTCTACAAAATTGAAATTTTGAAAAAAAAATGAATACCATTTTTTTCTAAATTTTTAAATTTCTTAAAAGAGCCAGAAAATAGTCAAATTTCAAAAACAGTGAAATTTTGAAAGGAATTTAAAATTTTACGAAAAATATAAAAACTTAAAACCCGGAGCAATTTTCAATAAAAACTTAGAAAAACACTTATAAAATAATTCAAATAATTTTAAAAATTTTGAAAAACGATGTACTTTGGTAATAAGTTTAAAATGCGAAATTTTTAAAGAGAGCGAAAATTTGAAAAGAGTGAAAATTTTAAAGTAACATTTTAAAGTAAAATGCTAAAATTAAATAAAATATCGAAATTTTCAAAAAAAATTGATATTTTCAAAGAAATCGTAGAATTTTAAAAAGTCGACGTATTGAAAAATGGTCGAAAAACTCAAAGAAAAATTATAAAAAGTCTATATTTTTTAAATTTTCAAAAATTTTATAATTGGAGTAATTTTCAAAATTATTCGAAAATAAAAAAAATTAAAATAATTCGCAAATTAAAAAAAAATTAAATTTTCGACAAAATTACAATTTGGAAAAATAAATACATTTTCATAAAAAGTCAAAATTTCTAAGAGGCAAAATTTTCAAAACTAATTTAATAATTTGTAACTTTCTACTTTTTTGAAACAAAAAAGTTGTAATCTTAATGTTAAATACATAAAAATAGTCAGAAATTTTTAAAAATGCCATGTTTTAAAAAAATTAAATCAAATTTTGTGGAAAAGACATTTTTTATAAGATTAATTAAAAAAATAAAATTTTAGGCCTCAATTCAAAAATTAATAAAAATTTTAAAAAATATTAAAATTAATAATACACCTGAAATTTCAAAATTTAAAAAAGGTCGACATTTTCGAGATAAAGTCGTAAATTTTAAGAAATTTTAAATTTTGGAAAAAAATTATAATTTTGAAATAAAATACTGAAGAGATTTTAAGCTTCAAAAAACTCGATAATAAAAAACACTTTAAACTTAAAAACTGCAGTTAATGTTAAAGTCTTTAGTAAAACCAAAAGTGCATAACACGAGAATTAGTTTTACCTTTAGTTTAAAGTTAAATTTTCGCAAAAAAGTTCGTCAAGTTCAACACCTAAAAATCTACTTGTGCCTCCAAAACCGTTTCCCAACATATATATTTTTCATCATACTGTAATTTCAATATGACGAGTTACAGGTGGTATAAATATAAAGGTTTTATTCCGTAATAAGCATCTTGTTTAGTGAACTTACTGTAAAGATTTAAAGACAAAATTGTCAGCTAAAAGTTAGTGCGTAATTTGTGCAGCTTCTATTTCCATGACAATTATAACTATGCTAAAACATTTCATTTCGGTACCTTATATTCATGCTTGTGCAGTCACTAGTTAGTTTTCACCAGTCACATAAAATGTCATGAGTACGTGAGTGATTAATGATTAACTTAAAAATGTAACAACTGCTATCATTGTCTAGAGCAGTGGTTCTCAAACTATTTTGGAACGGAACCCTTTTAAAAAACTAAATTTTTAACGGAACCCTAAATCCTACATTAAAATCAAAACCAGTAATGTGCCTAATGTTTATTAACCCTTAAGTGTGGACACTTCATCTTTATAGCACTAGCTTGGGCATGGGGTCTCACAGGCATCTATATTTGAGAGAAAATGTTGACTGACTAATAAAATTAACAATGATGAAAGAATTTACAATAAAACGTAGAAAGGATTTACAGTATAACAATTCAACTTTTATAGTGGGAAATTATAATTATTAGCAAAAATCCGCAAGCATGAAATTTTTAATCTTATTTGACATGAGATCACTTGGAATAATTTTGTTAAACTTTTTTTTATATAAAAGCAACAAAAATCTCAGTTTTTATTAAGGTCTATTAATAATCAAGTAAAATAAAACACAAAAACCTTGCCTCCAAACTATTGAGAAAAAAAAAGCCATCTATCAATATTACTAAAATTATTGGCATTTTTTACAGAATGGCTTTGAACATTGAACATGGGGTCTCACAGACCCCGCCCGAATTTTGAATAGGCGTAGTTTAACTAAAACACACCGAGTACACAACTTCTTTCTACACCGGCCTTTTGGTGACTAAATATCGAACCTACTGAGACTTTGGGGCGTAGGCGGCCACGGGATGTATTGAGTCTCAAAAATCACAGAACCCAGGGGGATCTGTAAGACCCCCTGTCCACTCTTAAAGGGTAATGATAGCTTCCTCGTTAATACATATATTCATTTAATTATAACTGCCGGAGGAGCCCTACCGGAGGCTCCGCGGACCACACTTTTAGAAACGCTGGTATAGAGAAAGCTCTCCTCTCTTCAAAAAGCCCGAAATATAATCATATAATATAATATATAATATAATCATTTTTATGGCGAAATGTCATGTTTTTTGATATTTACCAATAACATAGATATAGCACTCCCCGACCGTAGGTAGTGTGTCACTGTTAATTAAACACAGTTGCACATAAAATAAGCTCAAAGACGCCTTTAGAGCAGAATTTAAAATGCCTTGGGAACAGTTTTTTAAATTATTTTCAATAGCACGACTCGTTTTTATACTTACTAATGTGTAGTTTAGTGATTTAAACTCAATTCGGCCCACAAAAATGACCTTTGTCAACTATTTTTTTATAAATCAACAAACCTGTGTCAGGTTACTAGGTTACAGAAATAATAGATATATACATATATATTTTTTTAATTTCCAACTTTGTAATAGTTTCATATTTATAATTATTTTTTGATATCACAAAATGTGAAAACATAGTATAAACAAACTCGCGAGAAAAGCAGTTTTCTAAACTCGATGCGCTCGCTCGTACTCAAGGGCATACATACCTCTTTAGTAAAACTTTGTTTTTCTACACTTGTTTAATATTTTATTAAATGATTCGCTCTAGTTCCTACAAAAAATTAACTGGATAATTATTTTACTTTAACCTACCAATAGGCTGCATTTCATTAAATTCTGAACGGTAATTCTAAAACCGACATTACTACCCTAAATTCGAAATTTCGATATTTTTACCCAAAAGTTTTAGCTGGAAAATATTTGTCAGATACTTCCCGCAAAACTTTCACATTTACCAAAAGTTAATTTAAGTTGCATTTACTTAATATAATAACATAAATATTTAAATGGGGATAGCCTAGCCCGAATTACAAAGTTTACCAAAATGTAATTGATTGAACTTGGGTAACTGACTTACTATAAGTTTGGATGTCAAGATTGCTGTAACTCCTAAATTAAGTAAACCTTGAATTTGCAATCACAAAACAATGTAAACACGATGCGGCATCGGTTTAAAATCAACATTTACATACTTTTTATGCAAATTCTCTTAAAACATTTCTTTTAGACAAGAAAAATCTTATTTCGAAAACAACATTGAGATGAATTTATTTAAAGTATATCGTATTTCTTTGTAGATTTTGATGAATAATTATGCACGTTTCTTCCCTTTTCATAAAAATGTTGCTGCATTATTTTCTATTTCCCGTTTTCTTATTATGATGCATTTTATATAACAAGACGGAAAACACTTGGCACACGATTTGTTTAACCTTCTTAGCATAAAAAGGGAGGCATTGCGTGACCGTTTATCTAAACAACATTGTATGCCACCAGAATATTCTACCACTTCATGCTGAAATTCTTTTTTCGTATTGAATTCGACCATTTGTATATATTACAGTTTCAAAAGCTTTGTTCCCTTCACAATCGTTTTCAGAATATTAAACAAGACCACAAGGGTAATTCCCCAATATCCTTAATCAATAGATGGAAAAATTTATCTTAAAAGCTTGTGGTCTGAAAAATGTTGGTTTTTAATTAACAGGTCGTTTAGAAAGTATATGGGGTGATATGTTCAGGATGTGATTAATTAAAGTGCCAAATTAAAAATAAACAAAATTAGTGATCAAGAATCGATCGTGAATTGTGTTTTTAGTGTGAACTTCGTCAGTTCCCCACTTTTAATAAGGGTGAGCTTTATCTCGTTAAACTTCTGTCTTTATTTTATTAGAAAATTTTTATACATAGTAACGAGTAATTTGATGCCAGCCATAAAAATAAAAGGTGGATAAAACAACAGTCCCACTGATAAGCGGGGGGTCCAACATCACCGTTAATAACTATATATCTAAATCTAATATTTTGCAAGATATTTTGATTTTTTTAGAAAATTAAAGCAGCTCGGCAAAAATTTAATAATTTTTAGACTTTAAAGGATGAAACTTTTTGTACAGTAGTTAGGATACTAGGATTACTAGGATACCCAAAAATATTTAAGAGGGTTCAAAATTATTAGACGTTTAAAAATATTTTAAAATTTTTGGTACATTTAAGAAGTTGAAACTTATCTTATTTTATTTTAAATAGAAAACCCTAAATACTACCACTACCACTACAACTACTACTACTAATAATAATAATAATAATAATAATAATAATAATAATAACTAATGATGGAGATTTAACAGACAATGACAACATGCATCAGAATAATGATCACAATCTTGAGTATCAGTACAGAAGCCATGAAACTCCTACCAACATGGCTTTAAGTGAGTTGCGTAGAGCAGAATTTCAGGATATGAACCCAATATATAGACCTAAACTTCCCAAATTAAGAACCAATGCGAATACTAACAGCATCATTATGGCGTTCAATGAAATACTAAAAGATGTAGCAGTGGATTTCAATACACTGGAACGCCTCCATTCTCTGATATATTGTGGAGCCGTCGCTGTACTCCGTATTCATAAACAAAAAATTGGCGTAACATCTTTGCTGAGAATTAAAAAAAAAACCGTTTTGGCAACAAAGACTTGAAAAAACTATTAACAATATTAGAAAAGAATTGGGGCAGTTAACAGCATACAGAAAAACTAAATCGCCATCAAAGCGGTTAAAATCACGAGTGAAAAAACTTTTCCAAAAAATCAAGACTCAAGAAAATCATCCAAACCATCAACATCAACTGGACGACTACATGGATGTACTTAAACAAAAACTAAAGGTCAAAACCAAGAGGCTTACTCGATACATAAAGTGTACAAAAAGAAAACAGGAAAACTATCTATTTCAGAACAATCAAAAACTATTTTATAGGCAGCTTAATGGTACCACAATTACAGATGCCCAACCAAAACCCAACAAACAACAACTTACCGAGTACTGGACATCTATATGGTCAGTTCCTAAAGAACACAAAAGAAATGCTCACTGGATAAGAACAGAACAGAGAGAAATTCATACCACACAAATGAACTTCGAGGCAATTAGTGAAGATGAAGTGAATACCGCGATGAAATCTACAAGCAACTGGAAAGCGCCTGGAGTTGACAAGATACAGAACTTCTGGTATAAAAAATGTAACAGTTTGCATGTCAACCTAGCAGAACAATTTACATATGTTATTAACCATCCTAAAGAAACCACAACTTTTCTCACATTAGGATCTACGTTCATGTTATCAAAAGGCCAACAAACACATGATCCAGCCCAATACAGGCCCATCACATGTTTGCCAACTTTATACAAAGTATTAACAGCCTGCATTACTAACCGCATCTATAAACATGTGACTGAACATAACCTGCTGACAGAAAAACAAAAAGGATGCAGGAAAAATCACCAAGGATGTAAAGAACAGTTGGTCATTGATTCGGTTATACTTAAACAAGTGCAAAGGAAAAAACGTAATTTGCATACCGCCTTTATAGATTATAAGAAAGCCTTTGACAGCGTCCCTCATTCCTGGCTTGTACATGTATTACAAATATACAATATTCACCCTACAGTAATAGCATTTCTGGAGAATGTCATGACACATTGGCGAACAAACTAATATATATATATATATATACTGACAACGAGATAATCAGTACGGACGAGATCTGCATACGAAGAGGCATATTCCAAGGAGATTCCTTAAGTCCGTTGTGGTTTTGCCTGGCACTCAACCCGCTGTCCATAATGCTAAACAGTACTAAATATGGATACAAGTTAAAAGGAGGCAGGCAAGTTAGCCATACAATATCACACCTCCTCTACATGGATGACATTAAACTCTACGCAGGAAATGAGAAAGAAATACGCAGCCTTATTAATATCACTCATGAATTCTCCACAGACATTCATATGGATTTTGGCCTGGACAAGTGCAAAATATTAAATATTGAAAAAGGTCATTTAATAAACGGCGATGCTGTACTCTCCAATAGGGAAAATTATAAAGGCGATGGAACATGGTGAAACGTACAAATATCTGGGATTTCAGCAAGCGCGCTTATTAGAACAGAAACAGGCAAAGGAAAGGATCAGAAAGCAATTTTTCCAGCGAGTTCAGCTACTACTTAAAACTCAACTAAACTCAGCAAACCTGATCATAGGAATTAACACATACGCCATCCCTGTTCTTACATATTCTTTTGGAATTATCAAATGGACGAAAACTGATTTGGAGAACATCGAAAGGCAAACGCGCAGTTTAATGACTAAATTTAAAAACCATCACCCAAAGTCATCCACGATCAGAATTACTCTCCCTAGAAAGCAAGAAGGTCGAGCCCTTATCGATATGCTTAACCTTCACAACAGCCAGATCAATAAACTAAGAGAATTCTTCTGCAGTAAATCCTTAACAAGTAACCTTCATGCCACAATTAAATTAGCTGACAAAAACTGCTCCACTTTGAATTTTGCTGACGAAAGAGGTGATTTGACAGTAATCTCCGATAGTGAAAAACTGCAACAATGGGCAAGTAAAGAACTCCATGGGCGACACTATTACGACGTAAACCAGCCACACATAGATAAGGAAGCGTCAAACAGATGGCTCAGTGATGGCAAACTACTACCTGAAACTGAGGGATTTATGATTGCCATACAGGACCAGGTCATAAGCACCAATAATTACAAGAAATTTATTATTAAAGAAAAAGATACCAACTCAGACTTATGCAGAAAATGCCAGCAAAAATCTGAAACAGTCCAGCACATTACATCTGGCTGCTCTCATCTGGCTAATACTGATTATTTACTTAGACATAATCAAGTGTGTAATATCATCCACCAAAAATTGGCCATTAAATACGGATTCCTCAACACGTACACGCCATACTATAAATACGAGCCACAAGCGGTACTTGAAAACAAATCTTTTAAACTTTATTACGACCGAACAATTATCACCGACAGAAGAGTAATGAACAATCGACCGGACATCGTAGTAATGAATAAAAAGAAGAAAAATATACAACTGGTCGATGTAACTATTCCAAACAACAACAATTTAATGGAAAAATACCGGGAAAAAAAAGACAAATACGCAGAATTAGCATTAGAAATGGGACAAATCTGGCACTCTAACAGAGTAGAAATAATACCAGTAGTGGGGTCGTCAACTGGACTTATTCCTAAAAACCTTCATAAGGGCATAGACACACTAGGACTACATAAGAACACATACGCTGATATCCAAAAGGCTGTTATATTGAATACCTGTCGCATTGTAAGAAAGTTTTAAGCCCAAACTAAGATACAGACCTACCCCTGTAGTATTCAAGTATACTTGGGATGGTTAAATGAATACCAGCAAAAGGCTGAGAAACAAGACATAATAATAATAATAATAATAATAATAATAATAATAATAATAATAATAATAATAATAATAATAATAATAATAATAATGATAATAATAATAATAATAATAATAATAATAATAATAATAATAATAATATATTGCATATTTTTAAAATAAAGAATACATAACACACAAAAAAAATTAAATACAAAAATGCAAAAGAAACTGAAAAGATAATTAGTGATTTAGTTCAGTCTCCAAAAGAGAAAAAAAAAGAAAAAGAGAAAGTTAACCATAATTCCCAATTAAACGCCAGGATTTTAAACATTTTCAGCTAAAAACATTTTTCTTATTGCTACTTTAAATAATTTAAGATTTAATTTTTTTAGACGGGATGGTACAGCATTTTATAAAATGTAAATATTATACGTTAAACGACCTATAAAACAGAGAAGTTTTGTAAGAAGGTGGTGAAATTTGACCCTTAAATCTTAAATTTAAAGAATGCACATCCGTTCTGTACTCGGTCTTAGCAGTTAGGTGAATCATTAATTTGCAAACCGTGATATAAACCAGAAAGTGCAACATGCGTCTTTGCTTCATATTTAGCCAATTCCCATCTTTCAATTTAAATGAAACAGGTTGAAATTTTCTAATGCTATATATAAATCTTAGACAAGATTTTTGTACTTTTTGTATTTTATTAGCATATTCTTTATCTAGACATGGATCATACACCACATCGCAGAAATTAAAATGACCTAAAACCAAACTATCAGCAAGTACCTTTTTTAAATTTAGTGACAAAAAAATGTGGTTGCGAATACAATACTTTCGAAGAGATGTATGCTAAACTAATCCATTCATTGACATGAATTTTAAAGCGTAAGTGCCATTGAGTTTTATTTATTTTTTTTTTCAATTTCCTCCTTACTTTTTCCAAATATCATTATAGAAACTTTGAGGGATTTATTTTAAGATTATGTCTGGCTGATATCGATAGTTCAAATCTTCATTATTATAATTTTCTGCCATTGTTAAATTATTTGATTGAAGAGAACAGTACATTTGTGTGTCATCAGCATAAAGGTGAACTTTGCAATGTTTTAAACCCGATTCGTATACATGCTAAATAACATGGACCCTAACAAGAACCCTGAGGAACCCCAAAAAGTACACTTTCAGCTGTTGACGTACTTTTATTAGTCTGAACAATATTGTACTCTATTTTGCAGATAACTTTTCATAAGATTAACAGCGTTATAAGAGAATTCCAGGTAGAGTAAAATAGCCACTAATAGTTCATGGCCGAAAGCTTTAGAATTGTCGAGGAGTATTAGAACTGTTGCTTTACCAGAATATGTTGCTCTAATTATATCATCTATAATATCTAATAGAGTTGTCGCGCAACTATCCATAGATCTAAATTCTGATTGTCGATAGGGTAACCATTGATATTTATATACATGCCTTCTGCTTTCATCATACAGGATTTTTTCTAGTACCTTTGACATACAAGGCAATATACATATAGGTGTAGATCGTTATATTTCAATATATTGGGTTTTTTAGGTAAAAGTAGTAAACAAGCCATTTTTCAATTGCTGGGGAAAGTATTACCTAATAGAAAAGCATTTAAGGTATTTGTCATATAAGGAAACATTATTTAGTAACTGATAAAAACCCTTTCTAAATTAATCATATCTGAACCTCTTCCATAGTTACTGTTGAAAAATCCAACAATTCATCAACATTCATTTTTAGGTTTTGCTGATAAAAAATTACTATATTATTGTCAGCTGGCGCTGCAGTACCTGATATTTAAAGAAAATGATCATTTATATCATTGGCAATATCTAAATTAGAAGGAAGTGGACGTTTTATGTTTCTGTTATGTATGTTAAATTCTTTCAGTTTTTTCCATAATAATTTACTTTTATCTTTATTGTTACATACACAGAACTCTAAATAACTCCCTTGTTTATTAATAATTGCAACATTACACTGATTTCTAACTGGTTTATAAGTAATAATTCCAGGAGTTCTCTGACTTATTGGTCTTTACTTTCTTAAAAGCGCTATCTTTTGGCTTTATAAGACACATGATCGCTTTACAGCATCATCGGCAGTTATACTAGCAATTTGTTTAGCCGTTGTTATGCTAACAAACTTATGCATCAGAGACTCCTACAAATATTCCTTATTTCTCAAAATTCCCTTTTTTCTTGAAATTTAAACTTTATCTGACACATCTTCTTCTGGAAATTTGGTTATATTTTTTCGAAATTTTGATTTTACTCTGAAAATTTTTCATTTTTCTCAAAATTGAATTTTGGGAAATCTCAAAATGTGTCTTGCTTTCTCAAAATTTTGACCCAAAATTAAATCTCATTTTTCTTGATATTTCGACTTTTATAACGAAATCCAGTATTTCCCATTTCCGAAAATTTCAACTTTTATCTGAAAACTAATCCTTTTTTTTACGTTTTTTAGTTCAATCCAGTCGCCAAGAGCAAAGAGCCTTTAGCGTACTGCGAGCAGGATGCGGAATTAAAGATAGATGATGGTGAACCTCCCTTTTAAATGACAATAAAATGTAACTATTGGGAAAAATTCTGTTCAGTAACGAGTTTCAGAGTTTGGGAGTTCTATACAAAAAGGAGTCTCCATACACAAAAGTTCTCACTATGCCAAACTGAAACGCACATGAATTTGCCGTCGTCAATCTTCTTCTATGTCTCAAGAATAATACTCTTATGGGGATAAGATCGATTGGTTTTGACTTTGTTTTCAGAATTTTATACGTTTAGATTGGGTATTATGCTTATTAACAAAGTCTTTAATTTTAATAGTATATAGAAGTTTTGTCATGAAAACGGCACCATCCTGCAAATGCGCGATCCTCTAAAAATTTCAACTTCTTTGAAAATTTTAGATTTCTTTCAAAATTTCGAATTTTGGTGGAACTTGGTTACCTTCAAAAATTAAAATATAAATCTTGAAACCATGAAAGATTAAAAAACACAACAGAGGTTGCTCTAACGCGTTTCGATAGCCAAGCTATCATCTATCATCTTGAGAGAGATACTATCTCTCTGAATATGATAGGTTGGCTATCGCAACGCGTTAGAGCTATCTCTGTTGTATTTTTTAATCTTTTTTGGTTTCAGGGGACAAGATTTGTATTTCAATTTTTAAAAATTTCAAATGTTTTTTGAAATTTCATTTTTTCTTGAAAAACTTAACTTTTCTTAACTTCTTTTTCAAAATATAGAAGTTTTTCAAATTTCTATTTTTTACATAATTGAAATTTTTTTTAAACTCCGTTCTTATTTAATAGGTCAATTTCTTTTGAAAATAGCAACCTTTTGTGGGTTTTTTGACTTTTTTTTCTGAAAATTTAGCCACATTAAAAATTTGTTTTTGTGGTTGAACATTTTGGACCGTTTTTAAAAATTCCGAGTTTTTTAAACTGAATTGGATTTAGGTTGAAAGTTTCGATCTTTTTTTAAATTTTGCCTTTTTTGACATGTTTGGAAATTTGTTGATTTTATTTTTAAAAATTTAGACTCTTTTCGGTACCTTTGACATTTTAAAATTTTCAGTTGTTTCAAAATTTTGTGCTTAAAATTTAAATATTTATTTTGACAATTTTTCGATATTTCAACTTTTACTTAAAATTTACTTATATTTTGAACATTTGGAACCTTCGAAAAGTGTTAATTTTTCCTGAAATCTTGACTTATGTAAATTTTGAAAGGTTAGATTTCGACTTTTGTAGAAATGTTGACTTTCCAAAAATTATTTCGATTCTTTATAAAGCCTTTTTGAAAATTTCGACTTTTCAATATTTCAACTTTTTTTCAGTTTTCCACAATTTTAAAAAATCTAAGTTTTTCAAATTTTGACGTTTTCTTTAAGTATTAACTTTTTTGTAAATTTTGAAAACATCGACTTTGAATTTTTTTTAAGGTTTTGCACATTTCGACTTTCTTGACAGAATAACTTTTTAAAAATTATCTTCGACTTTTTTTAGAGGATTTTAAAAATTTCAACCTTTTGAAATTTCTACTTTTAGACTATTTTGATATTTTGAAAATTTCTTCATTTAAAAATGTTCAATTTTATTAAGTTTTTATTTTTTTGTGGAAATTTTGACTTCAAAATAATTTCCACATTTAATCATTTCCACTTTTTTAAATATCCATCTTTAGCAAAATTTCGAATTTTCCTCAAATCTTTAAATTATTTTAGCAGTCGGATTTTTCAAAATTCTAACTTTCTTCTGAATTTTGACCTTTTTGGAAATATTGGCTTTAAAATTTCGATTTTTTCTTGAAATTGTTTTTTAATTTGGATTTACTTCGAAAATTTGTTCTAATATATTTTTCTTTAATTTTAAATTTTTTAACAAAATCGACTTTTTTTGAAAATTTCAGCCTTTGAAAATTTTGTTTCTATATCAAAATGCCAACTTTTCTTAGAATTTTGATTTATTTTGAAACTTTTATGTAAATTTGGAATATTTTGATTTCGAGATTTAAAAAACTTTCGTCAAAATTTTGATTTTTTTGTTTTTTGTAAACCTTGGCCTTTTTTAGATTTTGTTTTTTTATTTTTGGCCATTTCGAATGTTTTGACATTCTTAAACTGTTAATTTTTTAAAAATTCTTTCTAACTTCCAAATTTCAAGATTTTTTCCAAAATTTCGACGTTTTTTTAAAGTCTCATTATTTTTCTTAAAAATTTTACCGTCCACATCATACGAAACTAATATAGATGTTAGGTGAATAAAATTAATAATCGTCATCAACAGAACATATAACTGGCTCATCAAATTTCAACATTTCTTTAAAAATCCGTGTCCCATTGGGCGGGGCGTTAACCTGTTAAAGTCTAAATTTCGAAATAACAGTAATAGTGAAAGTTTTAAATTAAAGTTAGAATTTCCAGAAAAAAACATTTGACATTTAACTCAAAATTTTGAGTCTATGCTCATAATCTTGAAAAAATATAGAAAATTTCACTTAAGGGTCAAAATTTCACTTAAGGATTCTACTTTCAGCATTTTTTTTCCGAATTTTTCAGACAAAGGTCAGATTATTGTGACGTTAAAATCTTGTAAAAAAATCCTTTCCATATTTAATATAATATTGCAACAAAATACCTAATATTTTGAGGAGAAAAAACAAGAATTATTTTTTAAATACAATCTACTCGAAAGGAAATTCTATTAATCCTATTAGGCCTTTGGAGCACTGCGACTAGGATGCGGAAATAAAGATAACACGGAGTTTAATGTCAAAAATACTTTCTTGCCAATAATTTCGAAGAATGATCGAAATTTGAAAGTTTTAGTAGACATTTTGATTTTAAAGTAGAGAATCCGAGAAATTTGGGAATTTGGGAAAATTTTGGGTATATTGAGTAGGAATTTTTACTCACAAAAACTGTTCCCCAAATTTGAAGTTTAGTAAAAATTTTAATTACAAAGTTAAAATTTTCAGAAAAAATTTTAAAACTTCAAGAGTAAGCTGTAGAACTTTCAGTGGGGTCAAAATTTTTGGTTTTACTATTCATTAATTCTCTTTCAGCACAAATGATAATGGTTCTCAATAATTGGTTAATACACTAAACGAATAAACTGATACACCGTTTTCAATTGTATGTAAAAAACAAATATTAAATTTTTCTATATTTCTTCTGGTAAACTTAAATTTAACATCTTGTACAATGATGATCCAAGCTGATTGTGTGCCTTAGGAGAAAGACTTACACAGCGCTTCTAATAATTTCTGACGAGCAAAAACAGTCCTCAACTTATACTTTTCTAATTAATTTTTAAATTTTTATCAACCAAAAAAGGAACCTTGGTGGTGCTTCCCAATTGTTGGTGTTTGTCCCTCATAATATTTGTCTGCAGCCCTAAAATCCCAGCGCCCTTAGCGGTGCATAGTTCACATTACGGACGAGGCAGTCTTTCCTTATATAGGTAAAAACTCACTGTTGCCGAGAATTTCTGGGAAACGTGCTTATAGCAAACTGAATTCTAGAAAACTTTGACATAAAATATTACACTTAAACAGATTATATAACTGAAAAAAAATACACAAAAAATGCATACATTACACCAGACGTATGAGTGAGAGTGGCTGTCAACAGACAGATGCAAAAACTCAGTGGCGAAAATCAGTCTCAAGTTTCAGACTAGGCAGACAGCATTCAAAATGATTTATCATGTTGTAAGTGTACAGGGTAATCGATCAAGGGCTTCAATCTGTTACATCTTAAAATGGCATATAAAGCGAAGTACTATTAAATATTGAACCGCATGTGCCGTTCCATTACTTTAAGTTGCTTTGTTTTTTTTTGCGTGCCCACACTAAACGAAAACTTTCAGCAACTCATGCATTAGATTCGACTGACTGTCGGTGGATCTATTTTTCAAGTTTATACACAACGCTGTGCAATACCGGCAAAAAATCTAAACGATTGGAGCAAATTATTCTTCCAGATGCTAGAGAACACTTTGGAACCTCCTACTTCTATCACGAAAGTTATAAAGAAATAATAGCGGATGGGCTACGTGAATTATTGTGATGTTATACTCTGCAAATCCGTTTCAGGCATTTCCTGTTTATCATTAAAATGTGTTGGTACAATTTTTTGAAATGGACTTGCACAAAAAGGAATACAAAAATCTTTTTTTAAGTGAAAAGTTCTTTAGGCGCATTAAGCGACTAAAGGTAGGAGACAAACGAATGGTTTCGCGTTACCAAAAAACGTCAATTTCAACTACTTGCCAGATAATCTCATTCTTTCTAAATTAGTGTTTTTCGATGACTTTTGAAATTAACACCGTATTACCGAAGGTGTTGAATTACCGGGATGAGACCATAATTCGAAAATATGAAAGATTTTAACACAATTGCATAATTTCGGTAATCTTACACCCCGCTAATCTGAGCCTCGCTAATCTGAACCTCGCTAATCTGAACCTCGCTAATCGGAACCTCACTAATCCGAACCTCATTAATCCGAATCTCACTAATCCGATCCTCGCTAATTTGAACCTCGCTAATTCGCCACCCCGCTAATCCACCATTTCGCTAATCCGAAAAATCAGTTACATTGAAAACACATTATTTTTAAATATCTTGAAATTTGCTATGCAAATATAAAATCTAAATAATGTGACAAGTTTTTTAATATGCAATAACCCAAAATATATAAGATCAAAGACTAGATTGTATATAAATATAAAATTTATAAAAACAATAAATCATAATTTTTTATTTTATTTGAAAATTTATAAAAGAACCCTGTTATATCATAGTTTTAAGTTTTAACTTTTGTTGGTGGTCCCAATAACTGCCCATTTTTAAAAAAATTTTAAGTTAAAATATGAAGATCTTGCAATTTTGGGAACATTTTTTTACTAACAATAAGAAATTCTCAAAATTTATTAGGCAGTTATTGTACAGTGATTAGGATAATCAAATTATTTATAATTTTATTAAGTAAGGGTATGTAATTTGATTTGCACATTGTATACAAACTACGATTTTTTTAAGACACATGAAAAATGCAACTGTATGTATTTTAACAAATTCTACAATATTGAAAAAGTTATTAGCGATTAATAACCGTAGTGTGTGTGGAATCTTTCAGATTATGTAATTCTGGAACTTACTAGAAGTTCTTTGGGGAGACTTGAAGCGAATGACTTATACATAGATATCCGTTTCAGACCTCTTTAGACCAGAAATTAAAAATTCTGGTACGCATGACCTGCATAAAGCTTTTTTAGGTAGTGAGTTGGATATTTGTCGAAGTAGGAATCAGTTTACGCTATTAAATAAAATTATTTAATTCGTGGAAGTCTACAAGTCCTAAATTCCTCTCATCTTGCTGCAATAAGTTCAGATTAACCTTATCATATTTTGCAATAAGTTTAAACAACTAAAGCAAGGCATGAAAGGGTTTAAATGTGAGCCGTATAAAACAAATTTATTCAAATTTATTCGGTACGAAAACATAACGCCATTCAAAGTGTTCTTACACGAAAATCGCGTGATTCAGCGGCAATATAATCCTTATACAAATAATTGGTTACCATTTAAATTACTCGAATTATAGCTACAAGTTGACAGTTTATCGGAAGCAGATAAATGTCGTCCTACGATACCGAAAGGTGTTATTTTACGAATATACATTGAACCTAAAAGTGGGTCAAAAGCTCGTAAATTGTTTTAACCAACGCGATAACCATTTCTTTAGTATTATGCTCACGTAATGTTTCCTTGCCATGTGTTCTTTGACTTTTTCAGGAAGTATTATTAAAGAGCTTTCTAGTTGAATGGTTAAACATTTGTTTAGACGGGATTTTAAAGAACGTTGAACCTTAATATGTTTGGGGTGAAATTCCCCAAAGAATAAAATGTTTACGCGTCAAGAAATCTTCAGTAAATAATAGTTTCAACATTTCGAATTAGCAATCTTTGAATAATAAAAAAGTATGGATGCATAAACTATAAAACAAACAGTTTTTGTTTAAAAGGCACATTAACAACTTGGAATCTGTGGGTAGTGATAGCGCCAAATGTATTTTCTTGAGTGTTTAGAGTTGTAAGTAAAAATTTTGGGTGTTCTTATTAGTTTTCTTTAAAAGTTATTCCTGTGAAAATTACTTTTGAAAGTTGGAGCTCTATGTAGAATGCTGGATGAGTTTTCGTAAGTACCTAACATTTTTGATTGTTTATCGTTTTCTTCTTCTTGCGGTGCCTATTTGTTCCGAATTTTGGCGACTAGCATGGCTATTCTTATTTTATTGGTAGATGCGTGAAACAGTCCAGTCGTGGTCATGTTTAGAGATGGGCAAAACTGCTATTTACAAGTAGCAGTTACGAATTGCTCCTGTTACAGCCAAGTAATAGTTTTAAATAGCTGCTACTTTTTTCACTGCTGCGCGTTAGACGATCACATATAACAATCCCAGTAGTCGGAATGGAATGGAACGGAGCAAGTAGCAACTTACAAAGAGTACCTGCTAGTGCTACTTTGTCACTGTTACGCGATCGTAAATCTCAGTAAGGAGCAACCGACAAGAAATAGCTGCTACTCTACTAAACTGTTCCTGCTACTTAGTCGTTCCTGCTACTTTGTCACATTGTGATTAAATAATAACACCACCTACGCTAAATCACTGAAGTCGCAGTTACGTTCGGACGATAGGAGAATTGGTACATGGATATGCTTTTAATTCATTTAGCAGACAATCTTTTATAAAGGGAAACTCGAATATAGGGTATAACACATATCATTTTTGCTATTATGAGAATTTTAAGAGACGTCTAATTTTATAGGAGGTAAACATGTGATTTAAATCGTAAAATTTCTCAGTCAATATCAAATAAAGGTATCAGTACAATTAAGCTGTTTTATTTTGATATAATCTTCTAATAGTAATAATTAAAGAAGGGTAAAAATATAAAAATAAGCTTCATGATTATTAACATCAGTTATTATTTATTACAAGAACAAAATGATTTATATTCAGATATAACATTAGATCTTCAAGATGCTTCCCACTATAGAAGAGAAACACTGATAAATCCCACAATTCCCTAAGTAAACGAACCGAAAGTACACGGAGTTAATCGAGTCAAGTTAGTAAAGGAGCAGGTAACAATAACGTTATGTGTAACAACTGCGAGTGAAAGATCTTATATGTTCCAAAAGTAGCAGTTACTCTTAGGAACTGATAACTGTTCCAACTGCTACTCAATAAGTAGCTGTGACAAAGTAGCAGATTGCTATGTAGCAATCACTAGTCATGTTAAACCATTTTTTTAAGTTCTAAAAGCATGAGATTCGTCTTCGCCCTGGTCCTCTCTTACAGTACACTTTCCCTTGCAGTATCAGTTGGAGAGACCACATCGTTGTTCGTTTCTCATAATATGGCCCAGGTATTCCAATTTACGTTTCTTAATTGTAGTGGTTTACTTGAGAAATTAAGAAAGGTTTGAGATTTTAACACACTTAGGTTCTTTCACACGAAGAGTCGTAAGGCTCGTCCTCGCGAGTGAGAGCGTTTTCCGCTCCTACCTTCCACTCTTTCACACGGAGAGCCTTTCTGCTCGAGCGCTAAACATTGCGTCCGCCGTTAATTACAATTAATGGGATCCGACCCAGATAATATTACAAAATTCCTGTTAAGGACTTCGGAAAGTTCCCTCCAATTTTTAGTTACGCGGTTCTTGTATGACTTGGCATTTTTGTACCAAAGGGGGGATCGGATCAGGGTTGTCATCTTTTGTGTCGAAAAAATCGGGGCAGTCTATCAATACAAAAAGCTATTCGTACCCAAACATTTTTATTACAAAAAAGGGCAGTTGGCAATATTGCGCAAAATGTAGACACAGGAAATTTTGATCGGGACTGTCCCATCCAAACCATGACGGATGGCAACGCTGGGTCGGATACTGATTGAATTAATTAACAATTCTACGACTTAACACTAAGAAGCCAGAGCCATGAGCGATTGTCGTTCTTCTCTTCTCCATTCCTCTCTTTGCATTTCGAGGAAGAGACGCAATCCCTTCGAAGCGCGCAGCTCGAAATGCACGAACCTTAGCGGCTCCCACTTGCGTGTCTTAAAGGCCTGTGCTTCCCGTGTGAAAGCTCCATTGTACTCTTTGCATTTCAGTCTTGCCAGCCTTCCGCTCGCTCGCGAGGACGAGCCTTACGGTTCTCCGTGTGACAGAGCCGTTAGAAACGCCTTTTTAAGGCTTTGGGGTTCTGAATGAATCTTTAGTCCAGCCTAGAAAACTTTTCTGAAGCATTTAATGCTTTAAGTAGACATTGCTTCTCTCTGATGATATTTTCTAATTTTTACTTCTGTCGAAAAAAAGCTCTTTTATGATATGGGACTTTACGTGCATTTTTTTTATTGTTAGGTTACCACCGTCTTTTGCAAAAAAGAAATAATCAGCACCCGCCTCGGCAGCTAGTTGCTCGTTGGATAACTGGGTAGGCGGGTGCAGATCTTGAAATTTACTTTACAAGGGAAATATCAAGCAGATGAGTCGATAGTTACATATATTTGAGCAATTCTGAAAGTTTTGCCAAAAATAATAAATTTATGTTTGAAATACTAAATTACGAAATTTAAATGTAAATTACGAAAATTAACAAGGGTAAAAAGAAAATGAAAATAATTTGCGGAGAATTATATTAATAAATAACACACAATGATAAAACTGTTTAACGTTATTTACTATTGATGTTTAAAAAAACAGAGTACTAAACATTGATTAAATAGAAAAATATAGCATAACTATTCCAAACAAGAGTTTAATTTTTTGTGTTTAAGGTATACAATAATGATAATATATCACCTTTACCATACGCAGGCAATGTTTTCAAGAAAAAGTCGGCCAAATAAAAAACGCAGAGTGATACGAGCACTTTTCTTCTCAAGAGCCAACCTCAAGAGGACGGCCGAGACTTGCAGAAGTAAGTGAGAAAAATTCTCACAAAATATTCATTTTTTTTGGAAAAGTATTCACAATAATCAAAAGAAGAAGCGACTTTTTCTAATGGGAACACCTTGTCATCAAAAATCTAAAAACGAAACTATGGAATTCATTATGCAATATCCTCCTCTTGCTGAACGAAATAAATACAATTCTAATAAACTTTACGCATTTTGGAGTTTTATAGCGTTTTCCAATATTTCAAGTTTTCCAATATCTCAAATTTTTATCGTTTCTCTATCATAAAAGAAATGAAAATAAAGAAAAATAAACAAATGTGTCAATAGGACGTCAATAACCTTTATTGGGCTATTTCCCTATAAAGAACACAGGAGCATTGCGCCTTTACGGCGCGACACAATAACAAGATTGACTCCTTGATCTTCTTTCCTTTTGAAGCTCACAAAATGGCCAGTTCTACATCGCGTTACACTAACATTGCAAAAGCTAAAATCAAAAACGACTAAGAAAAATTTGAAAACGATGCGGTTTATAATGATTATAGAAAGCAGTTGTAACACATAAATGAAATGCTTGCATATGATTTAACATCAAAATTTGAAAAATAACGGAACATTTAATTTGAATTATTTATATTTTTGGGTAAAGTGCGTTTTTCACGTGACAAGATATTTCAGACTAATTTTTTTGATACTTTAGATATTCAGACTAATTTCCAATACTTTAGATCTCTAATTAATTTTCTTCGAATTCTTAAGTATCTTCTTTGAGATTTAATGTTTCGTCTAAGTCTTTTTGATTTTTAGGAGCTTTAAGGGAATTTTCCTGTTGCTTTAGATATCTAGATAAATGTATTTTTTAAATTTAATATTTTACATGTGTTATAATTTAAATTAATTTAAATTAGTTGTATTCTTGGTGAGACTGAATAGAGTTTTGACAGACATTTTTCATATGTAGCCGGTTTTACGTAAATTTTCTTAGGATACGTTTAGATTAGACATTTTATTCCAATATATCAAGTGTAAATCATCCTGAGAGAAGGTATCTGAGACTAATCACACAGCTGAGATAAATAACTCGTCACAAAATGTCGACACAAATTTCAGCCAGTGTCTGACATATATCTCAGAAGTTGTAGTCGTCTACTTTCTTTCGAGATCTTTGGTGCCATTAACTTTTATCACTTATAATATTGAGATACTATTCCATATAAGTAATTTGCAAATTTAATTAGACAAAACCTATTCAGTATTTCCAAATCATTAGGCACAAGTTTGCCTAATAATATAAATTTCAGCACTTTACAACTCTAGAACAAATCAGGTCTAGCTGATTTTTTTTGGAATAGGAATTGGTTTTTTTAATCTTTGGGGATTTAAATAAGTTTATTAGGGACTTTAAAAGTCTGTTTTGGTTTATCTATTTTATACGTACTTACAAGTGGAAGTAAAGAAAATACTACACAATTTTTGCTCGGATTCAATATTTTTTTAAGATTAAAATTCAATTTAAGTCTTAACAGAATATGATTATGAAAGTTTCTACCAGAGTCAGTAAAAGATATACTTCTTCCGGAATTGGACCATGTCAAAGAACTACTAAAAATGTTTAACGTTTCTCCCATCATCGCAAAGGCCTTTTTCAGGAGCAAAGCAAAAAAAAATACAAGAAAAATGAATGAAAATTACAAAGAAATGCAAGAAAAGTAAAAAAAACCAAATTCACGTGATTAGAGAACGATAACTTCTAGTGTCAACTATGCCAGAGGCGAAACTCTTTCGAAATGGAATATGGAACAAAAGACAAGATTGTTAGGATAAAAAAGCGCAATAACTCGGTATGTCAAAACTTTTCCGAAGTGAAAGGGGATCAAGAGATGCAGTCTATACAGAAGAGCGCTATAGCTCAGCATGTTAACCATATTATAGGCGAAACTTTTTTAATCAAAAAGGAAAATAAACTTTATATAACATTCGAATTTGCGATCACGTATGAAGATTTCCGATGGAGGAAAGCAGGTAATTATCGTCTCTTTTAATGTTAAATAGACTCTAAATTTCAGTGGCCTCGCATATATTTTAGCTATAGTAATAAAGAATATTGGAAAATGAATTAAATACTTTCAAAAATAATCTTATTTTGCTCTCATGTTGATGTTCTCCAATGACTGGACGGCGAAAATGAACTAGAACTTTCATGTTCGGATATTTCATTCTTGAAACAAAAATATGAGATTTTATCTTTGTGAGATGACAGGAGTTGTTGAATCTTTGAGAATGATGAAAAATGGTTAAATGTTGTGTTTTATCAATAACTTTGCTATTCGATGTTTTATCCTAAAAACATAAAAAAGAGAGCGTTTGGAAGAAACGGTCAAATAATTTTGGGAAGGTTGAGGACAAATTCCATGTGGCGAGATTTCTAAGCGTTGTTACCAAGACTAAAACGAATTATTTTCAATTCACCTGAAATATTAGGTGTTTGTGAGATTGCTACTGATCGTGAAAGCGAAGGATTCACAAAAGAAAATTTCTGAAAAGGGTGGTGATGGAATTGTGTGTGCAAATAATGATTAGTGTGGATAAGTTTTCAAAATACAGAATGAATGTTAATATATTTTCTAGTGCATCTACTTATTTAAGCTATGTCAAGAAGCTTATACTATACGTTAATCTAATTGTATAACAAGCAGTTTCAAATAAGAACTTCAGTATTAAATCATTTGACTCCTTTAGATTTCTTGCCTTATCTAATTTTGTTATGCACTTGGTGTGTGACATCTGAATCAATGTGTTGTAAATGTAAATAGACATGAAAAAGTGCACGAAGTTGTTTTACCATAAACGCAATCAGGAAAACACAAATCATTTTACGAAACTTCGCTGCTCTAACCCTTCTGAAAAATGACTCTTATTTTCTTTTCTTGCCCCAGCGTTCTTAAGCTGTTGTATTTTTATGCGATAAAAAACTGTCATGCAAACTAAAAAATTATTCTCCAAGATAAGAAAAAGCTAAAGCCATTTATTACGCACTTAATCAGCTTCACAAGTCCATAGCATTACAGGAGGCTTTCATCTATTTCATAATAACGACTCCCGGAGTGAACTAATTACAGTTTGCTGTGAAATTAAACCGAGCTTAAAATTAAGCTTCAGATTGGCAAATAGTGAATGCCCTGCTTTCACGTCCGGTGAATATAAAAATAATTGTTTAAGGACACAAATAAACAAGTAGTTGCTAGCGTATGAGGAATAAATTAAATATTTTCCCTACAAACCAACAATCTTGTTCACATCTTGAAAGTGAAATGCTCTTTACTTTGTTATTATGGAAAAATTCGCGAATTCCCAAATTATAACTAACATTTCTGCTTCTTTAACTAGCTTGTTGTGTTTCATTATTGGAAAGCTTCTTCGTAATGTTTAAAAAATTTATTAGTAGGAATGTAAGCTATGTTTCAATCAGTGGAAAATTTTTTATCAACAAGGATTTATAAGTTCTTTGTACATTCAAAGTGCAATGAAACAGATATTTATTTCACGGACCCCTCAATTGAGAGTATTACGAAAATTTTAAGTACAAATTCCACTTATATTTATAAAATGTTATAGTAGTAAATTTATCCCCAGCTCAAAGTAGGGATATTTATTTAATTGAACTTTCGCCTTGTGACGTTCGTAAAATATGTCGCACCTGTTTTACTTTACTAAATACCTAAAATACATTTAATGCGTTACACAAAGATAGTTAATCCCTAGGTAATATTCCCAGATATGTCATTAGGTTTGCCTAAAACCGAGTAACGCAAAGTCTGTTAATCTTGCTACATACATAAGTTATCAAAAGCAATGTCGCCTTCTATAATCCACTAATTTCTCTTTCCCTAATTACAAATATAAATGATATCTGTGCTAGAAACTTTATTAACAAATGAGCAATTATTCCCTAAACTAATATGTTATAGCACAATAAAATTTCTCAGACATATTAGATGTATTATGAAATATCATCTAATCACTACCGCAAGGAAAAAATTCTATAGTTCGATTTTGTCTTTCGAAAGTTGGAGTGTGTTTAAATATTTCAAAGGAAATAATGAATATGGCTTCTTTTTCAAATAAAGAGAAAGCAATTTTACTATTAATACTACTTTAAAAGTGCAAACCACGAATCAGACATTCTCAACTTCTGCGCCATCTGGAGATATGTTTTATTGGTCCGCGAAGAAATGTTGCTCGTCAGGGTTAAGAAATTTCTCATTGAAAATATTACAGCAACATTTTAATTTATTAAATCGCGAAATAAATATATTTTTAACTAATTTTGAAATTTAGACATTATATGATTAATTAATTCATCCGGTGCCCTCATATCCCAAAAAGTCAGGAGCCTCCATTGAATGGGAAGAAGTGTCTCCAGTAAATACTACTAATTTTGGTAATCATAAGTAGAAATGATTTTCTAAAAAAAAAGAAAATAATAACTGAAAACATAATTTCAGAATCTTGAGAAAAACGTTAAAAAATGTTAATAGTTCCATATTGAAATCAAAGTTTTATGAGAGAAAAAACAACAGTAAAAATTGAAATTGTTACCACGAAACTTTTTGAAAAAAAGAAGATACAAAAACAACAAATTTTCTAGGTTTAATTCTACATTTAAGTTAAGTGTTTTTATTAAGGCAAAATTTTAAGAAACAAAGAGAAATATTGAGAAAGGTGTCGATAATAATTCAAGACTAATCCAAGTCAGAATTAGAAAAATAAAACCAACATTTCTATCGAAAAGATTTTATTTGGAAAATATAAATTTTGGATAAATATGGACATTTCGAGATTAATGGAGGAATTAAAACAAAAAACTGAAATGTTTCAAAGAACATATGAAAAATAAATCTATAATTGCATCATTAAGAAAAAATTCTAGAAGAAAGTCAAAATTCCTAGAAAAAGTTTAAATTTAGAGTGTACAGATTAAGTCTAAACTTTAGTAAAAAAAATCGGTTAAAACTGACAATTGCAATTGAAATTTCCTTGGGGTCAAAATTTCGAAATTTCAGGAAAAATGCAAAAACTCCAAATTTCGAGATAAAATCGAAATTTCAAAAAAAAAACTTGAAAAGAAGAGAAATAGAAACAGAAAGATTTTTTAATTTGAAATTTCAAACATTTTTTAATTTGAATTTCCAAACATTTTTTAATGCTAAGTTTTATGAAGCAAATCGTAACTTTGGTAAAAAATCTTTATAATTGAATGTATCTTAAGTTAAAATATAAAGTCAAAGTTCTAACAGAAGTTGAATTTTCTGTTCAAATTCGCAATTTTAGGTGAATAATTAAACACTAAGGTGTTGAGCGTAAATTTTGGAACGATAAGTCGAAATGTAAAGTACTTGGTGTAAGATTAAAAAGCAAAACTCTAATTAAACAGAAACTTTTCTCGAAATTACAAAAATCACAAATCAAAAAATCAAAGTCGAAATGTCCAATAAAAAGAATGAAAACTATTAAAGTAGAGATATGATAAAAATTCTTAGTTTGAAAAGATATTTTAAAAAAATAAATTCAAAATTAAAAATGTAAACTCCACATTTCCAATTTTCAATAATGTTCTATCTTTACAACTTTGCTTATAACTTTTTAACTAAAAAGATACCAATCTTTTTTTCTTTCTAAAATTTGTTTAGAAAAATTAGTTGTTTTTTAATATGCAAACATATAGTTATACTTCTGAAGAAAACAATTCCATGACGTCATGACTTTGGTTTCCAAATATGAAAAATATAGAAATTCAGCTTAAATTGAACCCCACCAAATCCCATTTAAGAATCTCTTCTCAGATTTTTTATATGGTTTTCCCTTTTCTTATAATAGAGCTGAGACATCGAGTTTTTCTCAACCCCGAACAAGGTTAATCCGCTTCTGCTGATACATGAATTTAAAAAAAAATCGATATTTCAATCATAAAGTCAAACATCAGAAATAACCAGAAACATTTCAAAGTAAAATTTTTTTTATGAATTTCGAGCCTTTTCTCTACATTTCGATTTTTTTACAGTATTAGATCTGAATTTGAAATTTTTAATTTTATTTGTAGTGGTGGCATTTTTAATTTCAAGAAAAAAATAGATATGTGAGGTTTAAATTAAAGAAATACTTTTTTACAAGTTCCATGTCTTCTGTGAAAACTTATGCGTTTTTCCTGAAATGATAACACTAATTTACATGGTTTTTGTCCTTGAAATGAGAAGTGTTTTTTCTTAACAATTAGGTGCACTGGGTTTCAAAAAAATTATTTAAAACATCACATATTCAGAATACTTCCAAAATTTTTATTATTTTTGATTTCCAATGAAAAAGTATTTAAAACAATTAAAAATGAATTGCCTGAGGCTTTTTTATATTTATTTGTGTTTGTGTCTCTTATAATATACTAGTAATAATCACCTAACATAACCTGGCCCCAGTAACCTTGATAATTGTGCTTAAAATATTTTAAATTCTGATGAAAACGCTCTCCATGTTCGTCACTGACTTGTCCAAGGTTTTCAGGAAAGAAGTCGAGATGCGAGTGAAGAATATAAATTTTTAGAGATATGTTGACACCCATTCCTTGAAAACTATGTAGTAGGTTAGCAATTAACTGTGGGTAATTTTCATTTTTTTGTTGCCCAAGAACTCTTGGATAACAAGTCGTATTGAATCCCAAGTATATCTTCCAGTATCCGAAAGACTGTTTTCAGATTTCTCAACTTTCAATATTTTTTTGATTTATGGTCCGATAAATATAACTTCTTTCAGTTTCGCTTCGGAAAGATTAGGCAAAATGGAACACAAATGCCACTCAGATATGTTCTTTTCTAGCAGTTCAGTCTATCTTAATATAATGATCTATTTGCCTCGCAAATCCCATAAACCCAAAAATCAACAATATTTTGTATAGCCGCCTTGTAAGTCCAAAAGTAAGCCCATTACTTTTAGGTAATCTTAGACACCAATTGTGATCTTTATATTTAATAATAACAATCAGTGTTGATCTCATTTCATATGTTTCTCTGGTATTTACTGCATGACCTATCGGAATAGACGGCTTTTTGTTGCCATTATGTAGAATGACTGTTTTAAACTAGTCTCCGATGAATCAACGAATAACCGCCATTTCTTTGAAAAGCCCAACTATATTGTTGCGCGTTATCGGTTCGAATGATTAACAGTTGGTGACTTGTAACGGCTTTATTTTAAAACTGAACTCAGAACACTACAATTGTAATTTACTTAAATAATTAACTCACTTATTCATTGACTTCTAACTAACTGAGAGAAAGCCGACCACCTTGTAAAGGTCCCGCTTCGGGTTTTAAAAGGAACAAGCAGATAAAACTTATCGTTTGCCGAAATATCTGGAACGTTTAATTCATTATCGCGGCCGATTCCCCTTATTAAATTTTCTAGAAAATTCCCAATTAAAATTTATAATTACATTTTGTTACATCATAAGAGTAACAAAATTCGTTTTCTTTCTTGAAATATGTTGAAAAATATTCATTTCACGTACGATATATAGTAACTCCCCTGTTGGGAGCAAGTAACCTTCATTGTTGCCGTCGTGAACCTACTAGTTCAGCTTTGGATTTAGATAAGCTTAAATCTATTACTAAATCATTTAGTTTATACTGATTAATCATATGTGGTTCTTCATGAACATTAACCAATTCATTTAAACTTGTGTCATTTTGGATTTGAACTTCATCGAATTCTGTGTTAGCCTTCAATGTTTTGCCAGAACAACCGCGAGGTTCTGAAACTTAATGCTTGCTTGAACTGCAGAAGGCTTAGTAACTAACGGAACATCTGAATATACAATTTTATCCTTGTTCTTCTGATT